>CM053567.1:3418413-3700680 GCA_028646485.1 Cryptoprocta ferox
AGAGGGGCAGAGAGAGAGGGAGACACAGAATCGGAAGCAGGCTCCAGGCTCCAAGCTGTCAGCAGAGTCTGACACAGGGCTTGAACTCACGAACCATGAGATCATGACCGGAGCCAAAGTCGGACACTTAACCAACTGAGCCAGCCAGGCTCCCAGGTACAACTCGAATATTTTAATCAGGGCTATCTCTGATTCTTTCAAGACAAATATGACCCAAGCTTCAAGATGGCCAAAATAAAATAGAAACACGATCAGTTATATGATTTATATGACCCCAGAAGAGAAAAGTGTACCAGTTAGACACATGAAACAAAGACTTTCTGAGTTCTAGCAAGGACAGAAATTTCTCGGGATGCCTTTCAGTTACAAATACCAAGAAGCTGTCATAGTGTCATCTTTTTAGCTTCTTAGTAACACCCTGATTGTTTCTTTGGGATGGTCATATTTGAAAATAAATTCTTACTTTGTCACCTCATGCTAATATTTTTCTTTATAATGTACCTCATAGTATACCCCCAGTACACTTTTTAAATTAATATAATTCTTATCAGAGTTCACCCTGCTCAAAAGCAGCCAAGCAAGAGAAGTTTGAAGAACTCAGCATGACTGGCTCTGCCTGAGAATTGTTCTTAGACAAACTCGCCACTGATTCAGTCAACAAATATCAAACAGTGGTCAACCATGACACTGGGGACTCAATCATGGACGGTTCATAATCTGCAGAAACTCAGAGATTATTTTCCTTATGGAATGCATAGCCTAATTGGGAAATTCATTGGGAAGCCAATGGTCCAAAGCAAACTCACATCAAGTCTTCATTCCCACATCTTTTCCATCATACACTGTAGCCCTTAAATGTCATCCCAGCCAGTTTAAAGTTTGGATGGCAGTGCCTTGAAAACATAGAGCTAGCCTCAAGGACAAGTGACTCAACTGCCATGTTTCATTTAGACAAAAAGGGGAAAGAGTGGAATAAGGTTTTTCTTTTCAAGTGTCATTGTTTTTTTTTGTTTGTTTTATTTTTTGTTTTATTTATTTATTTTTTGTATGTGGATCAGAAAGGTGGTATGAAGGAAACGAGATATGAGGTGAGAACTCTGAAGGGGCAAGTTCTGTGTCTAAATTTTTATGGTTTTATTATCTCAATTCCATTATTGTTCAACATACAATGTAATATTAGTTTCAGGTGTACAATATAGTGATTCAGCACCTCCATAAATCACCTGTGCTCATCACAGCACGTGCATCCTTCAGCCCCATCACCTATTAACCCATCCCCCTACTTCCTCCCCTCTGGTGACCATCAGTTTGTTCTCTAGAGTTAAGAGAATATTTCTTGGTTTGCCTCCCCTTTTTTTCCTTCCCTTTATTTGTTTTGGTTCTTAAATTCCACATGAATGAAATTGTAATGTATTTATCTTTCTTTGATCAACTTATTTCACTCAGCATTTTACTCTCTAGCTCCATCCATGTTGTTGCGAATGGCAATATTTCATTCTTTTTAATGCCTGAGTAATATTCTAGTGTGTGTGTGTGTGTGTGTGTGTGTGTGTGCCATATCTTTTATTTTTAAGTTTATTTCTGAGTGAGAGAGTGAGAGAGAGAGAGCGAGTAAGTGGGGTAGGGTAGAGAGAGAGGGGAGAGAGAGTTCTAAGCAGGCTCTGAGCTGTCAGCACAGAGCCTGTTGCAGGGCTCGAACCCATGAACCATGAGATCATGACCTAAGCCGAAACCAAGAGTTGTTTGCTTAACCCACTGAGCCATGAGGGGAACCACACAACACATCATCTCTGTCCATTCATCTATCAGTGAACACTTGAGTTGCTTCCATAATTTGGTTACTATAAATAATACTGCTATAAACATACAGGTACATGTATCTTTTTGAATTAGTGTTTTTGTATTCTTTGGATAAATACGTAGTAGTAAAATAGCTGGGTTATAGGGTATTTCTATTTTAAAATTCTTGAGGGATCTTCCTACTGTTTTCCACAGTGGCTGGAACCAGTCTGCATTCCCAACAATAGTGCAAGAGAGTTCCTTCTTCACCAATCCTTGGTGGAACTTGTTGTTTCTTGTTTTTGATTTTAGCTATTCTGACCAGTGTGAGGTGATATCTCATTTTAGTTTTGACTTGCATTTCCCTGATGATAAGTGATGTTGAGCACCTTTTCACTTGCCTGTTGGCCATCTGGATGTCATCTCTGAGGAAATGTCTGCCATGTCTTCTGCTCATTTTTAATTAGATTATTTGTGGGTTGTTGTTTTTTTTTTTTTTTGCTGAGTTTTATAAGTTCTTTACATATTTTGGGTACTAATATTTTATTGGATATATCTTTTGCAAATATCTTCTCCCAATTTTACTTTTGTTGATGATTTCCTTTGCTGTGCAGAGATTTTAATTTTTATGTAGTCCCAATACTTTAAAGGAGGAAGTTTTAATTTTCATTTTGAGATAGTCCCAATAGTTTGAGGGGGAAAGTTTTAACAAAGTCTCTGAAATAAGCTTTACCTACTCTTTGCCTGTTGTTTCTCAACCTAAGGCAGTTCTGATAGAAAGCGACATGACTATTCTACTTACTCACTTATCAGTGATTTGGTTTCTACTTAGACTACTATGCTTCCTCTTTAACTATTAGCAAACACCATCTACCATTCAAAGGGAAACTCAAATGGAGACATTTCTAGATTTTATATCTTGGGTTTATTTCAAGCTGGTGCAAGCATCCAATTTTTCAGAAAATTATGTATTCAACCGTAAAACCCATGCTCTAAATCTATGTAAAAGGTAAAATTGGGGAAACAAATTTGAGAGAATGCAGATATCTCATTTCCAATACACTGTTGCCTAGGTAACAAGGCCTATCTAAGCATTTTGAATTGGTAAGCATTGATCATCTATATTTGGGGATTCAAATGTGCGATAAAAGCAAGTTTCCATGGTACTAGCAATTGCATGGCTGTTTTTCCAGTATTTTTTAGAACAAAGTTGTATGTCATCCAGGCATATTTCAGGTGCAAATATATTAGCCAATCAATCATATCACTAGGTGAAAGTCTTTCACATTCAATTCAGAGGTGAATGTTCGCTATTGTAGAAACCCATTTAGTGCTAAAGTCCTTGAACTGAAAATGTAGCGGGGTAACTATTGGATGAAAGGATAGACCATTAAGGTTAAGAACCAATATCTTTTGTAATCAAAGCACAGACTAAGGAGTATATTAGGAATGCAACACTTTGTAAGAAGCAAAGTCAGGAATAACATTTTCCCCCCCGCTACAATGTGCTTTGGAGAAGAAATGCTGATACTCCATGATGTTTAATTTGCCCAACAAGTATTTAACTTGTGGAAAAATATTTGGGAATTCATAATGCGTTCTGGAAGTATCTTTCAACAGAACAAGGCAATGTTGCCAAGACAACTGGAAACAGATAAACATAAGTCAACATGATATATAAACAAGTTAGACTTAGATATTGGAATGGATTACTAAGAGTCCAGAATACTCTGGAGACTGAGGACATACCCACACATCTCTTCAGTTTATTTAATAAACACAGCTGCACAATTTAAAAGAGGTTTTTATATCTGGTAGCCACAGTTGTTCACCTTATGATTTTCCAATTCCCAATGTTCTGATTATTCATTTTTGGAAACTTGGTATTAGAACAGGGCACTGTCCTGATGGACACTGCACCATAGCTTATCAGACAGAACTGGCCCAATTTCCACCATGGAAATTTAATGAATGGGTCTCAAATATATAAATATTTTTAGCATCCTAGAGATCCTGAGAGTCTGAGTAGTATGAGCCCACCTATCTATGTTCCGATGGTAACCCCACTGATATAACAGGCAGAGGGGTCAGAACTAAACCAGTTTAATATATCTACACTGTTACTTCCTCTGTGAAAAACTTGAGGGTAAAGGGGTGTGTGTGTGTGTGTGTGTGTGTGTGTGTGTAGGGGTAGGGGTGTTTTTAACTGAAAGCCAAGCTTCAGGAAAGGGTGTGCATTACAGACACAATACATGCACCATATACACAGAAATCTGTGTGTATCCATTCTATCACTATTACACACATGTATGTATGACACACATTAAAAAAGAGGTGGTGACTTTTCCAAATGTTGAAATCTATTTCAGCTCTCTCCTTGCCAGATAATAAACTTGTAGAAAGCAACTCATGTCAGAAAAAGCATCAGATTAAATTGGAAGATGTAAGGTCAAGAATGAGCTCAGAGGTTTTCCTGATGTTTGATATTTTGCAAATCACTGTTTTTTTGCTTAAAGTCCACATAAAGCTACTAAGAAAAAAATGACAAAATACTGCACACGCAGACACCCTCCCTTTGTATTGCATATGAAATCTATAAATAAACTGGCCGGCCAGGAATAAAGAAATAGCTTTCCATGGGTAAAGGTAGCTCCATGAGGAAGTGAGTGTCACATATGGTGAGGCTAGAGGATTTCTAGAAAGAAAGAATCGCCAAGGAAATGGAAGAAGGCCATCTTTCCCCACAAACACATCTTAAGAGCAGCAGGAAAAGAACCCCCCCCCAACCCCCCACATACTGAAGATCATCTCTGTACCTGGTGCAGAAATACAGATAGAAAAACACAGGATCAGTCTACATTTTTTTTTTTTTGTCTAAGTTCAGTTCAGGGAACCTTGCTTGTGATCTGTAAGTTTCCTGAAAGACAGATGGCAGGTGGAGATGTCCAAGGGACAGAGTAGAGTGGAGCACCCAGCGTCCCTTGACCACTTAAGAATATTTAACATTTTAAGTTGCTCCCAAAAATACAATGGATTCCAGGGTCCACTGAGGGGTGGCCAGTATTTTATAATTCTCCAGCACATGACAGAATGTGAAACCAGATGTCAAATGAAATAAGCAATACATATTGTGAAACACAAATGGTTTTGCTTTGTTTTAGTTTGCTTTGTCAGAGCATAAATGCATATTTTTATCAGATAGAAATGAATGAAGAAACTAATAGAAAGTCAATTAATTGCACCAGTTTATTTACTGACCCACTAAGAGAACATCAAATTTCCCCCCTTCCTACACATCTCCATCCCACTTTAGGCATTTTGCCAGAACTTTTTTCTACGGGTGCCAGGTGGTCTGAGAGTGGGGTCTCTCTCACACAAGCCCTGACAGGACTCAGCAAAGGAGAGCATGAGTGCCGTTAGAGACACAGCAAGGAGAGTGGGTCTTGACCATTCTGGTTGTCATGGAGCCATGGGAAAGGTGTAAGGGGCATGGGGTCCATATGCGTGAAGAGAAAGGCCTGGTTTATCTTAAACCTGGTAGCAACCAAGTTTGTTGCACATGACTTAATAACTTTCAGTAAATATAACCAAGTTCTCAGAGTGCTTTCGAATCACATGGCTGAAGGATCCCCTGTCTGTGACACTGCATTCCTTTCTGTATGGAACTGGAGCCACCAGATTAACAGGCAGAGGGGAGCTCATGAAATGCACAATACTTTTTAATGGGTGACCTTCAGTCTTTTGGTTTGTAGATGGACACCACCATTTTTGTAATTCTCTATCACATATGCTCTGTGGCTCAAAATCATTAACTTATATAAGCACGGATTTTAAATGGAAAGATATTAATGAAAAAATAAACTCGTGTTATTTTCTCTGTATTATTGCTAGTACCATTTTGGCATGAAATTACACTCTGTCTAAAGACTCCAGTGTTGATAATGTTAGTTGAGAAAATGGCAGAATAGGAAGCTTGTGAAATAATGTAGTGAAAAACATTTTTTTTTAATTCTAAACTCTCAAATAGGAGCACAGAGGTAGGGTGTGGACTTTTCTAAGACCACCTGGGTTTTTCTTTTCCGCTCTGCTCAGGATCTGCAATACAATGCAGGTACATGTTTGGACCTTGAGATTTCTGCTAGGTTCACACACATCCTCTGGATTTAAAAGGTAGTCTAACATTTATAACTCAGAGTTACTATCCTAGATAGAGAGGCATCACCAACATCCTAAGAGTGATTCAGGAAATGTAAAAATGATGCTAAAAGGAAACCTGTCCTCTTTGAAGGAAGAACTACATATGTGCACATATCAATGTTTTATTTTTATTTATTTATTTATTTATTTATTTATTTATTTATTTATTTTACCTTTTAAGGAACACTGTTATAATGATTTTGTTAAAAACAAAGAAAACAGGGGCACCTGGGTGGCTCAGTCGGTTAAGCGTCTGACTTTGGCTCAGGACATGATCTCATGGTTTGTGACTTTGAGCCCCTCATCGGGCTCTGTGCTGACAGCTCAGAGCCTGGAGCGTGCTTCGGATTCTGTGTCTCCCTCTCTCTGCCCCTCCCCCACTCATGCTCTGTCTCTATCTCTCAATAATAAACATGTTAAAAAAATTAAAAAAGAAACAAAGAAAACAAAGTTATGGGAAAGGAATACCAAAATTTAGTGAAAGACTATGACATAAAGCAAAACAAAAACTGAATTAGTTTGAGACCAAAGGTCTCACTTCTCATGTCTGTGTGACAGTGAGATGGTGTCTCGTGCCCGTGCCATATGAATATCTTAAAGCCAAGTAAAATTTAACTATGTTTCTATTTTCCTCATCTTTGCATAAAATGATTGTTGAATATTTCCCTTATACACAAAATGAATAATAATCTATTAATATTAACCTCCCAATGAGAATAATAGCAAATAGCAAAAACAGAGCATGTGCTGTGCTCCAAGCACCACGTAGCTTACATTTAAGGGATGAGAACGTGGGGTTCTACCTCTCAGCTCCCAATGCTTAACAGCCAACAATGTGTCCAACAGCTTGGTACTGAAGTGTGTGTGTATATGTCGCAATAATGCAGACGGAAGTGTGGCCTCAACAGATTATTTCAAAGATAGTTATGAAACACACTACTAATCTCTCTTCAATGATACATGTGTGGTTTTCACTCACGCTACACATCCTTTGAAACATCTTTATGTTCCAATTAGCAGTGCAATGATTCTCCGTCACTTATGTGAACATGATGTGTGGTGGATAAAAAAAAACAACAAATTACCCCTTCTCGGAAAAATACAGGAAGAGGGTTGAACCACCATTATGTATGGAAGGCATAACGCGATGCCCCTTGATGAAGTGATTATCCTCCAGCTAGCATATGAAACAAGTAAGGGAAAAATTATTGTTTTTCAAACACTTTATCAAAACCACTGAAAACCAAGTGTGAAACAGAAAATAAAAGTTCAAGAGGGCCTGCCTTGAATGTTAGCCTGCATTATAAAATAGAAAGAATGAGTTCTGCTAATAATTGTTGCTTTCATTTAAAGTTTATTTATTTATTTATTTATTTATTTTGAGAGACATGGAGAGAGCATGAGCAGGGGAAGGGCAGAGATAGGGAGGGAGGGAGGGAGAGAGAGAGAGAGAGAGAGAGAGAGAGGGAGAGAATCCCATCCAAGCTCCTCACAGCACAGAGCCCAATGCGGGGCTCAAACCCATGAACCTTGAGATCATGACTGGAGCCAAAATCAAGAGTGGGACACTTAACCAACTGAGCCACCCAGGAGCTCCTGATATTTTTTTTTCCTTTAAATTAAATAGTGTTTCTGGCATCTGAAGAAATTAGAATTATTTTCACACCAGTATCACACCATTATCAAACCAGTATAAAGTTTAATAAATCATAGTTCCACTGCTCTGGGGGGAAAAAAAGTTTACCTTCCTAATTTGCTCTCATAAAGTCTTTATTAAATTCTGTGTTTTAATACAGGTGACCTGTACTTGCGTATTAAATGGGGGTCGGGTTTAGGTGGGTCCAGCCTACTCTTTGTCACTCGCTATGTCACTGTGGTGTATTCTTCACTGGGATGTGCCTTCAAATGCACCAACTGAACCACTCTAAGACCTCACTGGACACCAAGGGACAATGTGTCTGAGGGTTCCACCTGTCTGGGCAGGGCTATTGTTAGTGTGGTTTCTCTGGCTTTCCTGGGTTTTCCATATGTGCTTCCTCAAACCCCCTCCCGAGTTGCAACATATTGTCAGCATCCGCAAAGAGAAGGCACCAGAGAGCAGAAAAGTGCAGTATTCTCTGAGTACCTCTCCCTTCTCTGGGATTCTTGGAAGAAGGGTCTGCCTGACCATTTGCTGCTCACTTTCCAAGGAAAATGGGCCGGTTTGTCTCCCAGGAGAGGGAAGGAGGTCACAGAAAACGTCCGCCCGCCTGCCTATAGGAAGCCACAGCGATGCCCTGCATTTCAAGGATGTAGTTGAGCACAATTAGATGAAAACACACACCTGATGAACCAGGTCTTTGAAAGATAAGCCACACCCTCTATTTAGGGGCATGTATCACCTTTAGGGTCCACTGACCTGGTCTTTACCACTTTTTCTTTGCTCTACTTGCTACCAGTAAAGCTTCTTGTGGTTAACAAATAAAATCGGCTTCGGCAAGCACCTCTTCCATTGGGAAAGATGTTCTCCATTTCAATTTGTTTTTCTTACCCTACATTTTCGCATGTGTTGTCTGGTTAAGTATGATAACTAATTTTGCAAGTTTATTTAGTTTTTAACACTGCCAAGAAAAATATCATAAAAATTCACAGTAAGTGCTCTTCATATCCAAAATCAGTGCTGCTACCCCTCCTGGGAACACCAGAAGCACCAGGACTGTGAGATCACAAACATACACGCATTCTGGATGGTAGAGCGCAAGCACACTGGGAAGACATGTTTTGGTCTATTAACGACACTCAGGGGTGCCTGGGTGGCTCCATCGGTTGAGTGTCTTGATTTCAGCTCAGGTCATGACTTCACGATTCGTGGGTTCAAGCCCCATCTCAGGCTCTGTGCTGAAAAAGCAGAGCCTGTGTGGGATTCTCTTTCTCTCCTTCTCTCTCTGCCCTTCCCCCATGCTCCCTCTCAAAATAAATAAACTTAAAAAAAACACTCATAGTTCATTTGAGAAATATTGTCTTCATCTGTTTTTCATGTCTATGTTTTTATATTTCTCTTGAACGCTCTTTGTAGAGATTCCCTCTCCTCTTCTCATTTTCCCAAAGGCACCTGTGAAAGAATCATTTGTAGCTGTGTTCACTCATTCATTCACTCTTATATCCACTTGAAACATATGTTTAAGATGTGGCCTTCAGATCAATTTCACGTCTCCCAGATTTGTTGCCTTGCTACTTTTGTTTTGTTTTGTTTAAGTTTATTTATTTCTTTTCAGAGAGAGTAGATCATGAGCAGAGGAGGCGCAGAGAGAGAGGGAGAGAGAGAATCCAAGCAGGTTCCACACTGTCAGCACAGAGCCTGATCCAGGGTTCGAACTCACGAACCGTGAGATCATGATGTGAGCCAAAATCAAGAGTTGGAATTTTCAGTTGACTGAGTCACCCAGGGGCCCCTGTTGCCTTGTTTCTAAATATTCCCAGAAGCTCCAAACACAAGACTGCTTACTATTTTCTCTTGGACCAAGGAAGAAGTTTAGTCTAAAACTGAATTTTTCTCAAAGATTTTTCTACTCTGATTTTGATCTCTTTCTGTGTATTATTTTCATCAAAATGATTGTTCAAAGTACACATATATAAAATGACTTGCTGAGGTATGGGTTACAGGAGAGCTGATCCCTCATGACGGACGTATGAATGAAAACAAGAATCAAAGTAACGAAGGCCAAGATATTACAAATATATTTTCAGAATAAAAATGTGTTTCCTTCATTTTGCAAAAGCAACGATATAAAAATTACTCACCATTTGCATTCAATGTGTATAGAAATAATGATCTTATTGGCCAGAAATATACAGTAGTGTTTGCTCTATGGTTACGGTCTCTACACTTTAAGCCATTTTTGAGAATCTTTTAAAAGTATTTCCCTAGGGACAAGGACAATCTGTGACCTTCATTGGGAAGAAGAGACACAATAGTACAGATGTGGTCCATTAGAACCTGTATGAATTATCCATAGAGAAAGCGTTGTGTGTACTGTAAACAAACTAACAAAAAAACAAAAAAAAAAAAACCCAAGCGGATAGCAAACTTAATGGTTGTTAAGGCAGCATGTGCACAGGACACCACACTCAGCAATGTGATCAAACACAGCCAGACGCTGTACTTACAAACAGAAGAGAATGGCGCACAGCTTAGAGGAACCAAGCTGGACCGTGAACCTGGCTGAGGAACAGGGAAAGCACAGAGTCACACTACTGCTCACCCATAAGTGCACTGATGACTAGTTTGGAAATACGTTAACAGCCTCTGCTACTGGAGGTGAAATGGGATATGAAAATCAGGCTTGAGCCTCTGCTTTTTCTAGGAGCTTTTGAGGATTTGTTGAACATCCTAGCAGGTCACGGAGGACAAGCCATCCACAAAACCGGTGTCTGCCATCTCAGAGTTGGTGCCCCAGCAGCGTCCGACCTCAGAGCATCCCTCGGTTAGCTGTGCTGCCAGATGGGAGGCACATGCATTCAGGAAAGAGGTAGAAGAAAAGGGCTTTCTTCCTCAGTATTATGAAACCGTGCACTTTCATAGTGGTTATGTCTCACGTAGAAGTCATGTAATCCACATTAGTGTAAAACAATACCTCCATCGTGTGGTCATCACACACAGATTATTTTTTTGTCCCAAATCCTCGACCATTCCCGATTGCTTTGTGGTGGGAAGACCTTCCAGGCACTACAATTGGAGATCTTCAGGGTCAGAAAGACCACGTCCAGCCCACTCTTGCCCTGTGACAGGGCCCCAGTATTAGTAATCTCCAGCCCAGAGCTCAAAGTTGACCTATCTTTTCTACATAGCTAGGAACTAATTATGTTTTCCTTATATTTTTAAATGACTAAATAAAAAAAATGACATCTTGTGACAGAGGAAAAAAATATGCAAACTGTGAACAAGGTTCAAATACAGTTCTGCTGCACCCCACCCACGCTCCGTCATCAGGCAGTGTGTATGAGTGTGTTTATGCCCCCACAGTCGAGGGGAGGGCACAGGACACAGACAGAAGAGCTCAGAACATATCCGGTCTTGTAAAAAAGTTTGCTGACTCCAGCTATTGTCTCTCTCTCTTACAACAGGCCCATGAAATCATTACCTGATCCTAATTAAAATCCAGGGACAGGGAACTTGCTGCTCTTTGGGCCCATGTGCATTTCTGTTTGATGGACTTTACCTAGATCTGCACGAAGAATGAGGTTTAGGGGAATATAAATGAGATATAACAGCTGGCACAGTTTTCCAATTTGCATCCCAACAATGTTCCAGTGGGTTATCTCATATCCCTTATAATGATGTCGTGGGTTTGGAAAAATGCCAGGAGAAACTGAAATCCTGCCACACTCATGTAGCACAGGTCACCGGGAAGAGCCAGAACACCAGGTCCTACAGTAAAAATCAGTGAGCGTCAAGACTGGACTCTTCTCTGTATCTCTGAAAGCTCTACTGAATCATGAAATCTGACTGGACCTGAGTGTTTCTTAGTGAGTACCTTCCAAGTACTCTCATGAGAGGCCTCACATGGTAGAAAGACTCCAAAGATGAGTCTAGTGGTGCCCACTCTCTTGCAGAGGAGGATGCCTGAGGCATAGAATTGCACATCACTTCTCTCCAGCCAGTACAACTCTGATGTTTCTCTGACTCTCCAGCCTGGAAGATACTTTAGACTATTTTCATCTTATTATTCACTGATTTCTAATATGTGACTATATCTCCAAGGCAAGAAAGATGAACGATTTTAGCATTTGGACTGACAGAGGAGATGTTTGTTCAAATATGGTTTTAGGTAGCTAGACTGTCCTTGAACCTCTCCCTACACAAGGCAAAGAAAATAGAAAGTTTCTCAGTGGAGAATAAAGGGAGCTACTAACATAACATTAACCAGCCTTCTTCACTCTTTGGCTTTTTGGTAGAGCTCTCCAAGACTTCATTCTTTTAAATATGTAACATAATTTAAACACCACCAGCCAAACACAGACACAAGGTCATACCCAGCATCTATGTTAAAAAAAAAAAGACCACAATACTAAGAAAGAATAAATTATAATCTCCTGAGAAGTTATAAGTAGAGTGAGTTCTGAGACAGAACAAAGAGAAATCCTTTCCCATCGCCCATCCTGAGAGCTGACCAAAGACAATGTAGTGTTTGCAATCTGCTCTCGATGCTTTGTTGGAAAAGCAGTCCTTACTTGGGTATAATTTCCAGTCAGTATGCAACTGCAGCATCTCCTCGATTAATATAAACTCCTCTTCATCTCCTACAGCACGGAACTCAATTCTGAGTGCCTAGTAGGTGTCTACTGCCAAGGACTGAATTGTAGCAACTTCAAATGAAATCAAATCACATCAAATGATGCTATGCCTTTATGGCTCAAAAAACAGATTTAAGGCAACTTCCAGAGTACACACATGGCAAGAAGCTAAATTAAAATAAGAAAATAAAAGTTGATCAAACAGGGGCATAAAAGTGGAGGCACCAATAACTTCTAGACAGGAAACACTGCCCACAATGCTAAACGTGGACCACTTACTTCGTCTACATGCTGACTGAGGGGGGCGGGAATGCTCAGTTACAAGCTGCTCTGAAATCCACCAGGCAAAAACAAGCCAGGTGGCTCCAGAAATAATGGCTTTATAGAAAGTATTAAAGGGAGAGAATCTTTCTATTTATTTAACAGATAATTACGGAATGTGACCTCTGTATGAGGCGCTCTGCCAGGTAAAAATGCATCCCAAAAAGATGAAAAACCACCATAAATGCCCTTGGCAAGCTAGCTCCGAGTGTCTGCGGGAGACGCAGACAGGCACAGGCAGGGTGCAAGCACTGTCGCTCTTCCATGCACGTGATGAGGTCAGGGCCGGAGAGGAGAGGACCGGACCGGTTTAAAGAGGTCCTGAGGGCTGCAGGCCACCACCAGCACTGGAGCTGGGCCCTGCAAGATGAGTCCAAGGTCACCAAAATCCGCAACTCAACATCAAGTACAACATAAGCATAAGCAAACCCGTACTTCAGGTACGGTTACACCACGTTAATATTATCACTCCATTCATTCGACTCAATAGATGGTGTACTTCACATCAGGTTATTGGTCACATATGTCATAATATTTCTTATCCTGCTTTTTATTTTTTTATTTAATGTTTATTTATTTTTGAGAGTGAGAGAGAGAGAGACTGAGTGCAAGCAGGGGAGGGGCAGAGAGAGAAGGGGAGACACAGAATCCAAAACAGGCTCTAGGTTCTGAGCTGTCAGCACAGAGCCTGACGCGGGGCTCGAACCCACGAACCTCTGATCATGACCTGAGCTAAAGTCAGATGCTCAGCTGACTGAACCACCCACATGCCCTGCATAAACCCTTTTTTTTTTATGTACACATTTGCAAATCTCACACCCTTTCTCTAGGGTCACACAGGAGATGGCAAAGTCACACAATACATTTGCCACAATTTTAAATTATTTTCTCTTTTAAGTAGGCTTCATGCCCAGCACAGAACCCAAAGTGGGGCTTGAACTCACAAACCTTGAGATCATGACCTGAACTGAAGTTGGACGCTCAATGGACTGAGCCACCCAGGCACCCCTAATCCTGGTTTTTAAAGTTTATTTATTTACTTTATAAATAAAGAGACAGAGAGAGAGGGAGAGCGAATCCCAAGCAGGCTCTGTACTGTCAATGCAGAGCCCAAGGCCGGGCTCTAACTAACAGACAGTGGGATGATGACTTGAGCCGAGATCAAGAGTCCCAGCTTAGCCAACTAAGCCACCCAGGCACCCCGATTTGACCTTTATTTTAACAGAAATGGTGACTTGCATTGATAGTAAGTACACTACTGATCTGACTTCCAAAGACATCCCACTACCTTCTTCCAACTCACGGTCCCATCAATAATATGTTTGATGAACAAACATGGTCCCTTACTTAGCTCCTCAGGGTGTGTTTCTCAGTCACAGCCCTTCCTCCCTCCGGCAGGGTGGTTCTTTGCAGAGGTTGCACCTGGGAGGCTGCTGGGGCCACACCCCATGCACAGAATGGGACCTTGTGAAACAGCAAGAATCGAGAGGTTCATACGTGCTATTTCATGTAGGAATTATTAACATCACTCATGAAATGCTCATATTTTACGTAAATGGAGAAATGAGCTGAACATTGAAGATAAGGGGGATTAAGTTTGGATCCAAAGGAAGAGACTGTACATGTAGCGTGTTGGTGTCATTTCTGCAGATAACCCGACTTTCCCTAGAGAAATAATTGAAGACTTTGATGAGAATGACTGTATAAAGGGTTTGTGTACTGACTAATCGTCTTTGTGATGTTGGGTATACATCAGTGGTTTTGTAAAACAAGTTTTGAAGCCATGGAAAGCTGTTTTTCTAAGCCTTAGGCAGAAGTCTAAGAACACCATAGACTAGAGTCTGATAAGATAGGTCACTCTAATATACATTTTTCCTTACAGTATCCTTCTGTGGGGAGCAGAGAGAATATTGCCACCTTCATTTTAGTGACAGGAGAAGTCAGACCCAGAAACAGTGCTCTAAGATCAGATGGTTAGAAAATGCAGGGCTGCAAGGAAACTTCTTCATTTTTCCTTTTCAACAGGCTTTCTGTTATTTCAGTGTTTTCTTCTAATAAAAATGATGAGGGAAGCTTCAACACTGAGCAATCAAATAATCTTAGCAAAGTACTGTTTCTCCCTGAAATTTCACAGTTTTGTGGGCTAAACCGATTTACAAGAATGATGAATTTTGAAATGGAGCCAAGTTTTATCGTATTTCTGAATAAGATGTTTAGGTGCAAGATAATTTATTTTACATTTCTAAAATAATTTAAAGTACCTTTCATGGACGACGATGCTCATTTCTCTAAAGTTAGAATATTTTTTTAGCCTCATATTTTATTTTTGTATTTAGGTTACTTTTGAACTATGGAAGGGTTCCCTTTAAGGGAAGGCAGGGCATCAAGATTCTCGTGCTAGAGAAAAGGTTGAAAGATGACCTTTATAACACCAAATTTTAACAAAACAAATGTGTGCTGTGGACTTAAGGGATACAAAGTAATAGCTTTGGTCCCTTAGCTCCGGAATCTTGACTTTTCTTGACCATGGAGGCTTACTTTAAGTGTGGGTGATGGGCATTAAGGAGGGCACTTGTTGTGATGAGTAATGGGTGTTATATGTAAGTGATAAATCACTGAATTCTACTTCTGTGACCAATATTGTACTATACGTTAACTAAAATATTTTTAAAAAGAATCTCTGAAAGTCAAAAGCAATGGCATAGGAGTAGCTAGCTATTCGGTGCTCATTTTGATGCATCACAGATTTTAGTCCATATCATGAAATACTGATGCTTACCATCATGTTACCATCTTACCATGAACCCTCTTCATCATTCTGGAGCTACTGCAGAGCTCTGTTAGTCAGAAATACTGGATTGGACCTGTCATGAGCCCTCCTGAAGCCCACACCTGCTTGTCAACAGTCTGGAAGTCTTGCACAAAGGGACACCATGACTGCCTTGGGTGAGAGCCCTAGTTTAGGTCCAATGACTGAAACACTTGATGGGCACATGGACTTTGAAACCAAGCAATTGAGAGGGATCAAAATAGGATCATGAAAGAGATGTAAAGCTTCGAATACATTCAGATTCACTTCATCTACATAACCCCAATCAACAACTCATTCATACTCATTGCCTGTGATATGCCAACATTGTACCAGAACCACAAAGGTCACATGGCTGCATCAGTGAACTCACACCCTGGTGGGAGGAAGCCACCATAAGTCTTCACTCCACATTTATCCACCTGATACTTCAGCACTTACGAGGTGGAAAAACACGGAGGCTCTGGCCGAGGAAATTGAGAGGTGAACGAAGCAATTAAACTCCAACGGATGCAGAGTCTAATGGAATTTATAAAATAGTTAGGCTGGTAATTAATTACTAAGTGCTATCACAAAGGTGATACTCTTATTTATGAGCAACGGTGCCTGTCATCTGTGTCTCCTGAAACTTCTCCTTCTGTCTGAGTCTTACCTGTTTTCTCAAAGTCCAATGATAGGTCACTGATGTCTTATTTTCCTTATTGTTCTGTACCTGATCATTTTGGCAGAAGGACTTTGCTTTCCCCAGACTAGCAGATGCTGTCTGTTTGTCAGTTCCTACCTATGCAAGTGCAAAGGCGAGTATCTCAGGCTGTCTAATGCTGTCAAGGGTGTCCGCCCTGAGACATGCTTGTTTTGCCCAAGGCATTTGCTTGATGCCTCTTCTTTCATAATGTACTTCTTGCCTATCTGGTCAATAGGGATTAAGGTTCTGTTTTGGCTACTCTTCACAAGGAAGAAGGCAATTTCTAGAATAAGTGAATAAAACTTACCAAGGTCAATCCTCATTCCTGGTCCTCCTGGCTCACCCTGCCAACATTCCCAAGAAGGGAATTGTTATAAAATATTTCCCTTTCTTAATAAGAGAGTGTTTTTTTTCTCAGCTAGACTGAAATGCTAAATGGAAATTTTGTGTATGTCCTCATTCCTCTTGCCCTCCTCTCCTTCTGTCCCTCATAGCTCATGTTTAATCTGTAATATAAGCCAGCTATTATATCGAATGTGTTATATGTGTTAAGAAGAATGTCTTGTGTCTAGCCCAGCCACCTGGGTGTCTCAGTTCATTGACCTTAATTGATTGACTCTTAATTTTGGCTCAGTTCCTAAGCTCAGGGTCATGGGATCAGGCCTTATATCAGTTTTGTGCTGAGGATGGAGCCTGCTTGGGATATTCTCTCTGTCTCTCTATCTCTGTCTCTCTCTCCCTTTCTCTCTCTCTTTCTCTTTCCCTCTGCTTCTCTCCCTTGCTCACTCTATAAAATAAAAAAAAGAAAAGAAAAAGAAGAAGAAAGAGAAGGGCATCTAAAACTTTCAAGAATGCAGCCCCATGGATAGAATTGTGCCCAATGTCTATATTAGGAAATACTTCAAAGAAACTAAATTATGAAATTCATAAAATTAGAATTGGCAGGTCAGTTTGTCTTTCAGTTCAAGTGTTGTGTGAAAATCCTGAAGGACCTTAATTCTGGAGTAGAGGAAGGTTTCCAGGAAAGCTTGCCTAGGGCGGATATCTTCTTCAGTCTTTAGGAGGAAGTAGCCCGATATGGAGGAAAAAAAGGCATCTAGTCAAATAGGACCCACTTGATATCATGACCATCACTTCCTTTTGCACCAGGAATCCAGAGTCTGATGAGGGGCAGAGCAGAAGTGAGTCAAGGGAGAGGACGGAGCTCTCATGTAAATCACAAACCATACACACCTCAAACCAGCATATAAAAACACTAATATTCAGAGTAACTGTGATTTTGTGTGGCAAAAGATGAGTTAAAAAAAGTAATAAGTCAATGACTTGAAACATGAACAAAGAATGGATATTAGTGAAGACAATATAAATCCAATCCTTTGCTGTGACTGTAATTTCTCAGTCCCCCCTCCCTTCCTGCCCACTCCTGAGTACCTTGTATTGTCCCATAGAATGGGGTGTTATTTGGCCACCACTGAGGATCAAGCCATCATTTTCTCACTGGGCCCACCTTGGTTCATACAGTGAGAAACAAATAAACCATCCTTAGCTGGAGCTAATGGGATTGTGAGGACCAATACAAGGGTGAGAGATCCAATGGCCTTATAGGTTTATGTGGGGTTTCTACATGATGTAGGGAATTATACAATTATTTTTTAGACTATCATCAGAATTAAATTTGACATTAAATAAATATCTCAGATAATTCACAAAGCACCAATATGTCTCTAGATTCAAAGAGCATGAGGAAAACCACTACAATTTTTTTTTTTGGAATTCTAAAAGTATTACAAAATAGGAAATATTTCCAAAAACATATTCTTGATCACTTTGAGTCTCAAGAAACATAAAATTTGCTGCCTGGAGAGGAATATAAAAATCATCTATGTAATCCCCTAACTTTGCATATATCTAACAAAGATTTAAAAATTTTTGCCCAGAATGACATGGAGAGAAAGGTATTAAATTAATGTTACAATGTTTCTATAAAAGCAATTAATAGTAGCTAATAAATTCCACGTTTTACAGTCAAGAATAAAATATAACACTTGGGTTCTGAGATTTCTCTCACAGCATTTGGTAGGAACCACTGATAGATCCACACTATTGAGATGTAAATGTGGCTGATGTGGTCAAAATCAAAATAATTAAAATGAGCTTATGTTAAATTTCTCTTTAGATTTCTCTGTTTCTTTTTGTTTTCTGTATTCTGTCAGTCTTAACTACCTTAGAAATGGTTCAAGAAAGAATTAGGCAGAATATTTTATAATATATGTGATGACTTATAGAGTAAGTTGCAGTGATGTTAGCAAGTATCTGGAGACAAAATTAAGGAGACAGTAAATAATTTCTAGAGGACATTTATTTCCAAAGTCATATTAGATAGTAGTAGCAATAAAAGAACAGATATCAACTCCAGTTAAGTTTTATTAGAAGTAATTTAGATTCTCTAATTGACAAAGGTCAAATGCATCCACTGACTATGAGATCTTCACATAAAATCTCACCTTCCAAAAGAAATCTGGCAGATCATGAGTGAAATCGGTGGAAGTATGCTTTGAGATGCATGAATCGGTCAACTAGAAGGAAAAACATGCTCAAGTATGAGGTTTACTAACGTGCAAGTGTTAACAATATAAGATGTTCTTTCCTTTATTATGAAACATCGTGGTTTGAGATCCATAGACTATAGGTTGAAATTTGTTCTGAATTCTAGAAGCAAACAATAGAAGAAGGAGAAAACTTGAGCTACATAAACCAAAGAGAAAAAACAAAACGTGAATGTTCTCTGAAATAGGAGTCCTGAGAAAGGGCAACAAAGGCCACAAGGAGATTTGCTGTGCCCTGATGCGGGATAAACAGCTAAAATGAACTTGAAATGACTCTAATTTATTTTCCCTCAAATTCAAAATCAGAAATACAGAAGTATTTTCTTAGTGAACCGTGATGTTTGTTGGGACTCACACAGACTTCTTTTCTGCCCTTCACAGTGCACATCTGATTTACTTATTTGCTGGGATACAAATGGTTCCATAATTAAAACCACGATTTCTCTCCTCAGTGACCCACACTTAATTATGGCTCACGTGGTTAAGGCAATGGTGCCAGGGAAAAGGGCATGTTCCTCAAGCTGTTTTTACACAACGTTCATTAGAAGATATTAGGGAACTTCATTAGCCCTCTATGATGATACATTGTTTCACTTTTTCCCAACACCTGGACAGTTGTTTAGCTCACACCTTAAGTTTTTTTTTTTCTTTTGCCTGATACCAGTATCTATGCATCTGTATATTAATACATGGTAACACTGCCCCCATATTGTTATTAACTCACCTATAAACTTGCCTGAAGGTGAAATTTTTAAATGTAAATTTAAATGTAAATATAATAGCAAAGTTCCAGGCAGCATGGCTATAAACACTTTTACAAAGCTTACCATCTTGAAGCCACCGATGTTGCTGTATTACCCACATTCTTCTAGAGCAGGTTTTTATATGCATAAATTGCCAACTATTGAGTGTTAAGGCCAAGGAACATTTGAATGGTTTAATCTCTTTTTTGGATTTGGAAAATACATTCCAATATTCAGTAAGCCGTTCCTTTCGTAACCATTAAAGTATACGGTCTCCCAATAGAACAAGTGAAATGGCACGCTACACGAGAAATCAAACATCTGCTTGGGCTAAAATTATAATATATGGCTTTGAATGTCAGAGAGGAAATCAGCGTCATGAATGTTTAATCACTGAATGTTGTAGAAAAAAGCTGGTGGCTGCATTAGCACTAAACATAGATGCTAGGGTTTATCATGACTCACTCTCGCACCTTCTTGAACATGGGAGATCGTGTCTACTCTGAAAGAAATCGATGTTTATTTATAATTTTCACTTTTAGAAACACTTTTGGACCTTCTCCTTACAACAGCCCCATGATATAAGTGGAGCAGGTGTCTGTATTCCTGTTATAGACCCGAAATGAGAGCACACAGTTTACCTGAGTGTACTAGTATCAGGTCACCTGCTAGGTGAGTTCTGAACGGAAGCCATGTCATTGAGGAACACAAAGTAGGAGAAATTTATCCTCTTAGTTGAGGATATCATATATATGTGACACAATAATTCCCCCCAAATCTGCATTTAGTCCTTTGGGGATCCCATAACAAATGAATTTTCACATATATAAACACGACCACGCACGCATGATGCTCTGACCATAAAAGTGGTAAATTCAATGTATATCTTTCATATGCTTACATATGGGAAAACATAAAAAGAGCTACAACCCATTTTCATTACAGGCAAATTAAATGGGGGGTGTTATTCAATAACTTGGAAAAATAGTTTCTCAATAAAAATAATTAAAGAAGAAAAAACAGATCCAGAAGTGTTTAAAGAGAAAATAAGTGATGACGTCATTCCATACAGAAATCACTTGATATGAGTGATCTTCACAAAAGGGACGGTAATACATTTTTTATGATTTTTTAAGTTTATTTATTTATTTTGAGAGAAAGAGAGACAGAGAGAGACAGGCAGAGAATCCCAAGCAGGCTCCGTGCTGGCAGTGGAGAGCCCAGTGTGGGGTTCGATCCCACAAATCATGAGATTATGACCTGAGCCAAAGTGGGATGCCTCACCAACTGAGCCACCCAGGTGCCCCCCAAGTTATTTGAAAAAGCAGATATGGATTCTGGATGTGGAAATGTAAGAGTGTGCTTTTTACCAAACCCAAGCCATTTCTCTTCTCCCACCCCTCCCACAATATGAAGTGGTTTTCTCCAAGGCCATTTTGCACTGTTATTTTTAAATAAAGTGAAAACGTGCAGCTGGAATAGAAAATCTGTAAACCAGCATGGTCTGCCTAATATTAGGCTCTTTGGATTTTGTTTTAAAGGAAGTGCATTCAAATAAATATAAGATGTACTGATTCAATATAACTATATTTTCTTCATTGTAAGACTTCTACATTTTTGTGTGTGGTCAGAATCAACAGAAGGTCCAGAGATCAACAAGTTCAATTTTTTAGCTTACATTAAAAAAAAAAAAAAAAAAAAAAAAAAAAACAAGAACAGGAAAGACAAAGAGGGTGGGCAGAGAGAAGAGGAGGAATACCAAAATGGTGTTTCCAAACAGAGACGCATGATGATGTAAGCTTAAGTATTTATCATATCTTAATACAAAATGCTAGTTAACGTAATTGTGATATTCATAAAAATTAGAGAATAAATTTAAGGATTAAGTTACTAGTTACTAGTGATATAATGCATGGATGGAACTCAATTTTAAGATGCATAACAGATATATTCCACTTCCGCTTCTCATGGATTATTGTCCCAAGAAATACATTCTAACTGTTGTTTCATTTGTATGAATGCACACGTATGCATATGCATAATATATGTTGCACATACATAGAATAACCTAGTTGCACACATATACATTATAGAAATTGAACATATTCTATTCGATTTATAACATCAAGTTATAATACAAATAGAATAGAGTATATTCTATCACAGAATATAAAAATAGAAAGTGAATGAATGTGTACATCAAATTCAATATCAACTTAACCCTTAACAACATGGGTTGAACTATAGGCATCCACTTACATGTGGATTTTTATAGATGAAGACAATCACTATCAATAAGTACTATACATGTATTTGAATGTATATGAATTTCTTAATAACATGTTCTTTCTCTATTGGAAGAATGCAGTTTATAATACATATAATATACAAAACGTGTGTTAATAATCAATGCTTAGGTTATCGATAATGCTTCTGCTCAACAGGAGGCTACGAGTAGTTAACTTTGGGGGAGTCAAAGGTTACATGGGGATTTCCAGCTGTGTCGGGTACAGGAGCCCTGATCACCGAGTAGTTCAGGAGTCAAATGTATTCTCTAATTTCCTGTGCATATAAAATAGAGCCCTTTCCTGAGTTCAAGGATGAATGTCTTCTGGAGGATTATCATATAAGTTTAAGTCTCAAATGAATCTTACTGTGAGTCCTATTGAACTTTTGCTTCAATCACTGGTCGCAAGTGCATCTATCGTCCGTGTCTAGCCAGCATCATCTGGTTCCCGCCTAATTTTTTAAGGCTGGTGAGCTACAAATGATTTTCCATTCCTAAATGTTTGCAAAGAAAAAGGTGGCAATTGCATGACACATGAAAAATACATGAAATTCAACTCGGTGTGCATACAGTGCAGTGGCAACAATGCTGGACTCAGGCATTTTTGTATTATCTGTGGCTGCGTGGTTTTTTTAATGCTTATTTATTTCTGAGAGAGAGATAAACAGAGTGTGAGCAGGGAGGGGCAGAGAGAGAGGGAGACACAGAATCTGAAGCAGGCTCCAGGCTCGGAGCTGTCAGCACAGAGTGCAATATGGGGGCTCGAACCCACGAACCGTGAGATCATGACCTGAGCCGAACTGAGCCACCCAGGCGCCCCTGCAGCTCGAACCCACGAACCGTGAGATCATGACACTTGACCGACTGAGCCACCCAGGCGCCCCTGTGGCTGTATGTGTTGAGCATATGCGACAGAGACTATACAGCCCATGACATCTAATGTATTTCCTATCTGGCCCTTTAAAGAAAATGTTTGGTGGAAAGAATAGACTAATAGAGCATATAAATGCACTATGCAATAATTTATGAACTCCTTTTATTGCTGACTTGTTTTCTTTTACATATTCTTTCTAGTTATGAAGAGTCAGATATTTGTAGTATAATCATTAAAATAATTCTCCAGGTAAGTGTATGTGACTTCAAGAAGCAATTAGGTTGCAATTCAGCTCTGTTAGCCAAGGAGAAGATAAACAGGTTATAAATCAAATAAGAGTGCCTCTATTTCAATGCTGTGAGGACTTCTAAGCATAGTTTTTGTTTTTGTTTTTTGTTGTTGTTTTTACCAACGATCACAATAAACCCAAAGATACAAAATACTAAATTTTTAAAAAATATATATATTAATGGGGGCACCTGGGTGGCTCAGTCCATCTTGATTTCGGCTCAGGTCATGATCTCATGGTTCATGTGACTGAACCCCACGTTGGGCTCTGCACTGACAGTGCAGAGCCTGCTTGGAATTCTCTCTCTGTCTCCCTCCCTCTTTGCCCCTCTCCCTGCTTGCACTCATCTCTCCTTCTAAAAATAAATAAACTTAAAAAAATAATAACCTAAGGAAAACAATAAATATTAACGTATTTAGCACAACTGTTCCACAATTTTAATAGACACATGTGCACACACACATACATACATATTCATTTATTTACACACACACATATACCTAAATATGTATTGCAAAGTTAACGCAGATAGAATGTCAATGAAATATTCAGCAGTAAACATGGAATACTGACTGGTAAATGCAGGGATACTGGGCTGATTTCAAGAAATCAGAGCTCCAGGCACAGTTCAATAAACAGAGGACTCTAAGGACCATCCACAATGTAACCAGAGCTCCATGTGGGCCTCTTCATCTGGAGGAAGAAGGAAGTCCAACCTTCTGAGATTCCTTACTCTTAAAGAGGATTCGATCCAATAGATGGGTGCCAGGCATTTGTGGTTCTAATGTGTCTTTCTATGCAAGGTACAGTATTGTTATTTTACAGGGTCATTACAGGTGCAGTGTTTGTAAACACCTGAATTCTCAAAATTTTATCAATGGGCTTTAGTGGTATCAGCTCCTACCAAATGGGAGAAAATATTTGCAAATGGCATACCCAATAAAGGGTTAGTATCCAAAATATAAAATAACTTATCCAACTCAACACCAAAAATACAAATAATCTAATTAAAATGACCAGAAGACCTAAATAGACATTTCTGCAAAGAAGACATCCAGATGGCCAGCAGAATTGTGAAAAGGTACTCAACATCACCCCTCATCAGGGAAATTCAAATCAAAACTACAGTGAGATATCACCTCAGAATGGCTAAAATCAACAACACAAGAAACAACAAACGTTGGTGAGAATATAGAGAAAAAGAAACCTTCATGTGCTGTTGATAGGAATGCAAACTGGTGCAGCCTTGTGGAAAACAGTATGGAGGTTCCTCAAAAGGTTAAAAATAGACTACCTATAATTTAGTAATCATATTATTGGGTATTTACTCAAAAACAACAAAGACACTAATTCAAAGGGATACGTAAAGCCTTATGTTTATTGCATCATTATTTACATTAGCTACATTATGGAAAAAGCCCAAGTGCCCATCCATTGATGAATGGATAAAGAAGTGGTACATACAGACAATGGAATATTACTCAGCCATAAAAAAAGAATGAAATCTTATCACTTGCAACAACATGGATGGAGCTAGAGAGTATTATGCTAAGTGAAATACATCAGACAAAGACAAATATCCTATGATTTCACTCATGTGTGGAATATAAGAAACAAAACAAATGAGCAAAGAGAGAGAGGGAAAGAGGTAAACCAAGAAACAGACTTATATCTACAGAGAGAACACACTGATAATCACCAGAGGGGAGGTGGGTGGGGAGTGGGGGTATACGAATGGGGATAAAGGATGCACTTGTGATGAGTCTGGTACTGTATGGAATGCTGAATCACTATATCATTCTCCTGACACCAATATTTCACTGTATGTTAACTATGTTGGAACTAAAATTAAAGATTAAAAACTTAAAAAAATAAAGTTGCATGAGCCTACTAACTAACAAAACTGCTCTGCTTACCCCATTTTCTCTGGGAATTTAAAGCCAAGCCACCCTTTAGAGATAAGATGGGATTCCTCATCTTCCATCAAAAGGTCCCTCATCCCACTGGTAGACAGTCATGGCCCCCCTACCCCATGAACGGAAGAGAAAGTTAGAATCCTTTTGTGCTGAGGAGAAGTTTAGTCTTTGGACATAACATGGTATTCTACAAGACTGAATTAATTCAAGAATCAGCACACCCGTGTTTAAGCAGCAATCCCACGGCCAACATATGGGCTGATCTGATGGGCACCTTTAGAAGTGTGGGCTGCAGTGTAGCCATCTGCAAGTATGGGTGGTGTGGCCTGACCTGCTCCAGGCTCTTATCTGTTCCAGTGGTCTGGGCCAGTGAGAAGGGACAAGATGCCTAGTAAGCGTGTGTTCGTTGCCATAAACCCACTACCTCTGTTGTTGTAGAAAGCAACACTCCCAGTGGCTAGAGTTCAAGGCCCACAGCCCCAAACCCTAACAGTTCTGGAACTTTAAAGGTGGGCCAAAACACCAACCTTCGACTGCAGAGCTCTCCTCTACGAGACCCCACATGCGGTTAGGAGGTTTAATTAGGCAAATCCCACTGCCATCCCTCTCTGGGAGTCCCATATCGCTTATCTATTAGCATCTTTAGGTCCGTTTTTCTAGTTTCTAAGTGGGATCTGGGGCAAATTACTTTTCTGCAAGCTTGGTTTCCTCTTCTGTAAACCACATATACTATGCAGTTTTGTGTGTGAGGATCACCTAAGAGAACACACCATGTAGCACTGTGACTGTCACCTAGAAAATAAAAGTCTTCATCATACTTCAGAAGTGGCCTATCTCCTCCAACACCGTTTGCCTGATGAAGTAGACAGGAGCCTCCCTGAATCTGCTTTTTGTCCAGGTATTTCCAATAATGTCCCTAAGAGGAAGTGCAAATTAGCCTATGCTCATTTGGCCTTTTGTGTTATCAAGACTACTTCTCTACCCTCCTGGTAAATTAATGCAAAGCTGTTCTATTACAACAATATTTAAAATTAAATAATTATACTTTATTAAATTCAGGAAGATCTTGCTGTCACAAGCTCTTTTTTATTGCTCTTACTTCCTGCTCCAATCTCCTGGTCCTTAATCATACACTTACTTACAAAATTGATTGCCAAGTTTATGGTCTCTTTTATTTTTAATACTGCTGAAGTATTGACAGGTCTCTTCAAATTAGAATTAGGTTTCTGAGGGTGGATGATTCTTCTTCTTCTTCTTCTTCTTCTTCTTCTTCTTCTTCTTCTTCATCATCATCATTCTGTATCTCTCCTGGGATTTGAAAAGTGCTCAGCTGACAGCGGGTGTTTGATTAATATTTACTGAATGCATTTCTTGTAAAAATAAAATATGTCTTGGAATTAATGCCATAAAGAGAAGAAAGCATGGACTGTTGATGTTGGACAGATGTCCTCACATCTCAGCCCTCCTGCCCCCAACTATGTGGGAGAAAAAATAGTTACTGACTCTGAACCCCACCTTGATCATGTGTACAGTGGGCCAAAATTGCCTTACATTATTGAACTGTGAGGATTAAGTTAGAAAATACATTTTTGGTGAAATATCTGTTATCCAAAACGTCAGGGGGAAAAGGCATAATTGGTAAAGAACTATTAATACATGTTCAGAAATAATACAAGATAAGTGTATTTTTTAAAACTTTGGTAATGGCATATTTGGTGGCTGTGGTCAGTTGCAATTGACCTATTAAACTGAGTTGATATATTATGTAGTACTTATTGTGTGCTGGGCACTGTTTCTAAGCACTTTAAAATGCAAACTCATTTTATTTTTAGGACACCCTGATGAGATTGATAACTATGTTCATGTTCATTTTACAGATGAGAAGGCTAAGGTCCAGACTGTTGGATGCTTTGCCCATGGCCATAGAAACTAAAACAGGGATTGAATGAAAGTTGAAAACTTGGATTCTTTATTCTGTGTCCCTAACTCTATGCTCTGCTGTCTCTTTTCTGGTTTTTCTCCTTTGAAAGTTTTCTATAGAAGACTAAGAAAGAACCAGCCAAGGATCTGAAATATAGTACTTAAGGAACCCATGAAGAAAATCTGAGATAATTTAATTGGTATCAAAAATGAGAAGTAGATTAAAATTCCAGGCAGTACTTTATAAAAACAGAATTATGACAGAAGATAACTCAATTTAAATGAGCACAGTGAAGAACAAGTCCATTTAGTCTGTATTTTTCAAAGGATATTAGGGGATTTAATAAATAGTTTCAATGGGGCCAAGCAGGTGAAGGCTGGATTGCAGGATTTCAAAAAGGGAATTAAGCAGAAATTGAAGAAGTCATGGCTGGGTCATTTCCTTAAGGAAATGGGCCATACTATCAATGAAGACTTGCCTTTGAAAGGAGATGGGCACTTTAATCAGAAAGACACAGGAGACTTCTTTTTTCAGAGTGGATTAGCTGGTCCTGGATGTTTAACTGGACATTCAGCCCTCAAGTTCTCATGCATCCACCTGCTAGCCCCGTGCTTTGCTTCAGGTTTGCTCACCAGATTTGGGGGACTGCAGCCACTGATATTCAAGGGTTGGGCTGGGCTTCAGAGAGGGAGAATCATTTTAAAGGAATCTAGCCACTGACACTACTGTTTATTTATATGTGTTTGCTTTTCCATTTGTAGAATAAAGAGAACATGATCTTGAATGCGTTGTGAAAAGTAGAGGATAGACCTGTGTACAGGGTAGCACAGAAAAGGGGCTCAGTCAATTTCCTTTTCTTTTATCACTGGCTTGCTATCCTGTCCATGCACTAAAAGATGTAGAGAGGGGAGGGGAGAGTTACAAAATGGCTGATAGGCTGGTAAGATTTTCAAATGCAAAACCACTTTGTTACATAATGTTGTAGCCCGTTTTTCTTTATTGAGTAGTTTAGTCTTTTCATCTGAATGAAAGCCATCAAGCATGTATTTTTCAGTTGAAATAAATAAAATAAATGTGTATAGGCTTTTTGGTTGGCTTTAAAAATGAAAGGAAATTGCTCTGTAATTTGATTTCCCAACATTGGCTATTTCTCCCCATGACAATATATTGGCATCGTGGTCACTTAGATCCATGGCTCACGATGGTTACAAAACTAATTTTTAAATGCTGAAATATAAAGGGTTATTTCTGAAAACTGGTAGAAGGGATGAGATCATATAATTTAACCCAAGCATCTAAAACTTAAACAGCTAACATCTCAGTAGCACACTTTAAAAAAGAATTGTAATTTTAAATGGTTATTTCCCCTTTTACAGGAAGGGCAGAATTCAGTTGTCCCCACACAGCACCAGCCTCCAGGGGACCATAGTGTCCTTCTTCTGTGTGCTCTTCCTACAGAACAACTATCAGGTGAGGGCTTCAAACCCAACAGAGGCAGACATAGAAACTGCTCTGATTTGTTACCTGGTAGATCTTCCAGGATGGCCCACATCAACCCTTCTCAATCTTTTAAAATTCATCGTCATCCCACAAAGGAGCCTTTTTAGAAACTGTTTTTTTTTCCCCCTAATCACCCTCCCCACACACACCAGAAATTTTAATAACACAGGTGCACAGAATAACTGCTTACATTGTGTGTGTGTGTGTGTGTGTGTGTGTGTACTTTTTTAAAGATTTTCATGGCTTCATTCAGATATCATTGACATATCTCATTGTGGGAGTTCAAGGTGTACAACCCCTTGATTTGGTACGTTTATACGTTGTGAAATGCTCACCACCATAGCTAGCTAACACCTCCACCTTGTCACATAGCTGCCATTTCTCTTCTGTCGTGAGAATATTTCAGATCTACTCCCTTAACTTTCAAGGACACAGTACAGTTGTCACTAAATATAATATACAACACAGTTATTATTAACATAGTAACCATGTTATCCACTTGATCCTCATAACTTATCACCTTATAACTGGAAATTTTCAGCCTTTGACCAATATCTCTGCATCTTCCCACCTCTATCCCCTGGTAATGTCCATCCTACTCCCTGTTGCTGTGAGTTCAGCTTTTTAAGATTCCACGGATAAGTGAGATCATATGGTATTTGTCCGTCTCTGATTTATCTCACTTAGCATAATACCCTCTGAGTGCATCCGTGCAGTTGCAAATGACAGGATTTTCTTTTATTTTTGAGGATTTTCTTCTTTCTCATGGCTGACTTATATTCTGTGTGATTGTGTGTCTATGTGTTCCACACCTTTATCCATTTATCCATGGAGGGACTTAGGTTGTTTCTGGATCTTGGCTAACGTGAATAATGCAGTGATGGGAATGGAGTTGTAGCTCCTTGATCTCCTGTTTGCACTTCCTTTGCATATACACCCAGACGTAGGATTGCTGGCTCCTATGGTAGTTTCAGCTTTAATGTTTTGAGGAACCCTTATATTTTCCATAGTGGCTGCACCAATTTACATTCCCACCAACAGTGCACACGACTTGGGAACCCCTGTACAATTGTGCTTCATATATTACAAAAGGCTTCTCTCCTGCTCTCTAATATTCCACTGCCACAACATGGTCTCATAACTCCACCGTCTCCCTCCTTCTCTTTAAGGGAGGCGAAGGACACTTCTGTTGCCAAAACCAATAAAGTAGAGAAATAGCCCCCTCCCTGCCTGTCCTCCACCCTCTCCCTCCCCTTCCAGACAGACTGGGCCAGGGATGCCTTCTCCACTGATGGTCACATTTCAAAGTGATGGCTCCCAAGTTCTTTAGAAAGACATTCCTGAGCTATAAAAGGCCACAGGGCTTCTAAGAAAATTTACATCTCCAAGGGGCATAGAAATGATTCAAGATTACAAGTTTATTCAAGATAAGGAGAACATTAAGGCTCTCATTGTGGTCCTATCCATTCCCTTAAAATAACCAGAACTCTTACCTGAGAAAATAATGTTCCCCTTTTCAGCTCCTGCTTACTACTATCATCATCATTACCTTAGTTGATATAATAAGATATTATTTGCTTTTCAAATATTTTTTTCTAAAGTAATCATTTTTAGTAATGTAATTTCCTATTTTGCTTTCTAGAAGAATCTGAATTTTCTCAGCTTAAAAAATCATGATAATAATTCAGAGTAATGGAATGTCTCTAGCTTAAAAGATTACTAACATGGAAACCATTTCAAGGCATCCAAGTAAAACATGTGAGGGGATTTAAAATACTTAAATTTCACTTGAAAACACCTATGCTCTGAGAGAATCCCCAAGAAATGTTACTAAATATATTCCCTCTATTGTGAGGACATTTTCCACATTAATAGGTGGTTATGATAAGTTAACAGAAAGAGCTCAAATATTTTTAATGGTTTTAGAAAATGGAAAATGAGCGTATACATAGAATAGCCATATGTTTATTTTTGATTTTGCAATTTTGCTCAAAACCAAACCTTGCCCCTTGTATGTAGATGGCAAATACATGCGTATTGTCAAGGCTGGTCCTATTCACATTAACTTGACTTCCTTTAAGAAAAGCTGTCAATGCAAATACACTCAGCATTACATGCAATCCCTGGAAATTACACAGCTAATTCCAATGCCTAGATCATCAGACTAGTACATCAGTTGTTTTCACGTTTCTCTACTTTTGGTTTTCTTTTAGATTTTTTAACTCTTCCTGGCTAGGGTCTGGAGGAGGGGGAGAAAAGAGGAAAACTCCCCTCTAGTGGACAGAATAGTTTCTTTCTAGCCAAAGCTGCTGGTCTTAGGGGAGGTCTTCCCAGATTGGACTGTAACAAATTTCCCCATGAAGCATCTTGCCTCTTATGTGGAAGATATCAGGCAGATACATAAGTCTGTCTGTCTGTCTCTATTTCTCTCCCCCTCTTTCACTCCCTCCCTCCCTTCCTCCCTCTCCCTCTTTCACCCTCTCTCCCTCCCTCTCTCTTTGTTTACTTTGAATACTAATGAAGAGCTTGGACCATTGCTTCCCACAGTCAGAGTTAAAACCTATAGCAAATGCCAGTCCATTCTGGCTGGGACCCTCCCTTCTGCCAGAATGCTTCTGTGTGAACTGTCAGATTTGAATCACTGACTCCAACTGTCAAGACCGACACTTGAGTCCTGATTGCTCTTGGAATGACCACCCAGATACTTTCCCCCCTAGATTTCATTAAGGACATAGTTCTAAAAATCTATTGCCATGGTAGTTTTAATTTGACACGGAAATCTTTTTTCTTTGGGGTTTTAAACATGCGGTTTCGAGATAACCTTGTTGTTATATTTTGTTTTAAGTATGTTTTCTATTCTGTTGAATGAAATTAAGCATTGAATTTTTACAGAGCAAATTGGAAAGACACAGAGAGAGAGAGAGAGAGAGAGAGAGAGAGAGTAGCTCAATAAACATAAGGCTTAAATATTTAGATAGGAAATATGTCCTTCGGCAAGAAACAGGATCCGTGCAAATGGCTTAAAGCAATGCACTCTTGTTTCATTCAAGGGCTGGAAATACAGATTTCTCCTCTAAAAAACACACCCTATTGCTCAAATGAGTTTGTTTTCTTTCTAATATCGTAAACTTAAGAGAATGACAACTGTGTGATCTTCAGTATCACACAGGTCTGTATGGGTGTATGTGTGTGTGCGTGTGTTTGTGTATTTTTCAAAGGTCTGAGATCATTGCGGTCACACATTAGGGCAAATACTGGTTCCTGATGCAGACTGGTGTGCTGGCAGGAGGTTGTAGCAGAGGAGGTTAGGTAGGGGACTGAGAACTTCAGAAGAGTAAGGCCAGTGAGATATAAATAAACTGCAGTGACAGAGACTCTGTGAGCATAGGCGTTCTTACTCAGAGTTGGGCATTTGAGCCCCGATGTGGGACACACCGCAGGCATGGGTCCCCGCAAGGTTTGGGTGTGAATGTGGAAGGGAGTGGTTGCGGTGTAGTATGAAAATCAGCTCTGCCTTCATTCAAAGTTCACTTGCTGGAAATTAGCATTTCACTAACTGAATGTCTCTAATCTTCTATAAATCTATAAAGGGATAATTATGTTTCAGTATTAGCCATTAAGGTATAATCTTAAGCAAAAAAAGTAAAACCGTGTTTAAAGTAAAAATACATAACATCTGCCTTCCATTTCATTTAACTGATTCCGTGGAATAAAGGATATCATGAGAATGGTCTCCGATGGCAATAAAAGTGAAGTTAGAATGGTTAATGCTTTGCATTCAATAAACTGTTTCCCATTGTTAATCTCAAACAGTCATCACTGCATCTGCCTTTAACATTTATATCTTCACACAATGAATTAGTAAACTCAATTTATTAGCAATGGATAAACGGCAGTTAAAAATTCTAATAGCACACCTCATGGCCAGATGTGGGTTTCATTCTCCAACAGAAGGAACTCGGGATGCTTGGAGAAATGGCTGATTCTAGGATTGGGGCAGGGCAAGCACAAGAGGAGTCTGCAGTGCAAGAAAGAAAGGAAGTGTCCAAAGCAACCAGACCAAACACCCACATTAAAGGGGCGTGTCACCAAGCACAGAGACCAACTGAAAAGTTTCCAGAGGCCCCAGCTGGCAAAATTATAGCAAAAAATAAAGACTTATTATACTTGAACCTGAAGTATAACATAAATATCCTTGAATCTGTATTGACTCCAATAAATAATGAAGGGGAAATACAAACCCCCAGGGGAGAAGAACACTCAGTGCTGTCTGTGGACACTCTACCCTCAGGGAGGTGGAGCCTAACTCCGCCCCCAGAGCTTTGGACTTGCTGTCAAAGAATGTCCTACCTACAGAAGGGGGCATACTGGAGGGAATGTATCCTGGAGGAACATGGAAAACAGGACCCCAGTCTTGTGCTCAAGGTCAACATCAATCGAGATCCCTCAGACTGAGAGGGAGATTGCATAACGTAATGAAGACGGCTCGTCACTTCTAAGACTTTCCTCCCCAAATCCCCTACTCCAGACTGATTACAAGACAGACAGACAAATCCCAATTGAGCATCGTTCTACAAAATTCCGACTATCTTCAAAGCTGTCCTCAAAACTGTGAAGATCATCAAAAACAAGGAAAGTCTAAGAAACAGTGACTGCCAAGAGTTGCCCAAGGAGACATGATGAGTAAATGTACTGTAGTGTCCTGGACGGGCTCCTGGGACAGAAAGAGGACATTGGAAAGTGAGGAACGTGTGATATTTAGTTAATAATAGTGTCTTGATGCTGGTTTATGAACTACTAATGGATGATTTTAATAACAGGAAAATGAACATGGAGTATATCAGAAGTCCATACTAAATCTCTCTATAAATCTAAAACTTTTCTAAAAATAAGTTTATTTAAAAAAAATTGAGAACTACTGCATAGCTCCTCACTTCTGTTAAGTACTTAACTATTATCATTTCATCATATTTAATTTTCCTATGTGCAAGAGTGATTCATGAACATAGCAAAGATTTCTAAAAATATTAGGGATCTATGATAGTTTAATAAAAGATTTCACTTTAATTAAGTTAGAAGGAAACCCTCTATCCTCTTATTTCCCTCCAGGGAGGGAACATTGTGTCATCTTATTACAGGATTTCCCTTAAGGCCTTTTCCCTCTTTGATGAATTTGTTGTAGTCAATGAGCCCCTGAAGATAGGGCTAGCCAACAGATATTTCATTTGTATATATTTTTTTGCATACACACACACACAAACACACACACACACACATACTTTTTTTCCCTTTCCTTTAAATCAGAAGCTATTAATGAGGCATTAGGAAGGAAACTCTCACTTTTTATGTTTATTTAGAAGACTTTGGTATCTTTTCTGACTAGACTTGATAAATACTAAAGGAAAACCAATATAACTGCGATAAAATCCCAAAGAACACTCTCAGTGAAATGACGTGACCAAATTGAATTGATAATACAATCAATCATCAAGTACACATATGATAGAAACATAACATTTCCATGTGTCACTTTTTTTTATTGAGAGAGAGAGAGAGAGAGAGAGAGATCACAGGGGGAGAGGAGCAGAGACAGAGAAAGAATCTTAAGCAGACTCCATGCTCAGCACGGAACCCAATGCAGGGTTTGATCCCATGATCCTGGGGTCGTGCCCTGAGCCAAAATCAAGAGTGGGACACTCAAACAACTGAGTCACCCAGGAAACCCATCATCTGTCACTTTCTTCACCCACTTGCTAGATAAGTGTCTCCTCAGCCATCTCTCCCACCCCCATAAACTAGGTATGAGGCTAGACATGACAGAGGATTGATGCGGTAGGCCTACATCGCCACTGCAACAACATATACATTCATAGTGTCTTCTAGTCAAGACAGGAAAAAGCAAACCCAAATAAGAGCGATAGTAAAACATGAGAGTCAGAAATAAGTACTTTGGTATAAAGCTCAGTTAGATTACAGGTACCAAAGTTTATCAGGAAAAACAAAAAATAAAAGTCACTCTAGGCCCCAGTAACCTGAAAACCCTTTGTAGAAGCAATGGGAATTAATCTCTCTTGGAGAGCAAACAGGACCAGGTTTGCCAGCTGGCATGGCCAAGGTGACAATGAGCACAGAAAGTCTAGAAAAAGTGGGCTCGTCAGCCTGATGGAGGTGACTCATGCTGCTAGGAAATTAGAATAAACAGCAAAGACAAAAACAGAGACAGGTGAGAGAGAGTCTTGAAAGCAAGGTGAGGGAAGCCAGTTTTCACCCTGATGTTTTCTGAGTAGGGACTAGGTGACAAGGCAGTTGTGAGTGGAAACGATCACTCTTCAGTGTCTGGGATGGAATGAGAGGGAGTGGGGAAGACTTTGGAGTGGTTCTTCTGTAAGTAACAGGGCTTTGCTGGGATGGCCACATCAGGAACTAAAGGTGGGGGCCTTTCCTAGGTTGATTTTGAGACCAAGAGGGGATGGAGGGAATGAAGCATGAATGAAGAGGGAGAGAATGAAGAATCAAGAATGTGTCCCAGTTTTCAGCCTGAGGAGCTTGGAGAACCATCACAAAACTGAAAATGAAAAAGGGGTCCCTCTTGACTCCGTTGCTTAAGTGTGCCGCTCTTGGTTTCAGTCAGGTCTCACAGTCTGTGAGTTTAAGCCCCATTTTAGGCTCTATGCTGACAATGCAGAGCCTGCTTGGGACTCTCTCTCTCTCTCTCTTTCTCTGTGTCTCTCTGCCCCTCCTGTGTGTGCACACTCTCACTCTCTATCTCAATATAAATAAACATTACAAGAAAACTAAGAAGAAAGATTTATGTGAATGCTCAGCCTGCTAAGGATAGATTGGAGTAGTGAACATTTTCGGGTGTGTCCATTGGTAGGTGAGATCATCACATTCAGAAATAATGGCCACGGACAGGTAAAAATAGAGCAATAGGATCTAAGATTCCTGAGTTGCCATAAAACCGTAAGTGTACCTAACGTGTAATTATACGATGTTGGGTCAAACAATGAAGAAAAGGAGTATTTGGAGTTTCCAACAACAAGTACATGAGATAAGTAGCTCAGCTTGTATTTAGAAGATATAGGCTCTGCAAGGGCCTATTCAGGGATTTGAAGAACAGATAGCATCATCTCTCCAAAAGTGTAGGGCTCACTGGTCTGGGGTGTGGTGCTCCTGCCATTCATCCTCCAAACAGGGACACTTCTGACCACAAAAGGGCTGACATTTTTAATTATTTTAAATCATAACGGGCAAAAATGCGTACTGTTCCAGAGAAGCCAGGCAGAACCACCATGCCATCTACATGTCTACAGACCACCTCACCCTGTTTCCTTGACTGGTAGATCCCTGGTATCATAAGAATAAAGGTTTTAATACTAAAATATCATAGCCAACATCCTAGTGGGACTAACCTCCACTTGGCAGCTTCCCTAGAGGCTGAAGGGTCACTGGCTGAACCGGGTAGAGTAGCTGCCTGGGGCAGGGCAGATGGAAGGATGGGAAGGAATTACAGTGGAAGCCAGGGGGTGCAGGGAGAGGTGAAGGTCAGAGCCCTAAAGACACGCTGTCTGCATTTTAGCCATCTGGGCACCCCCTCCTGGTCTCCCTGCACTGCCCTGGCTTTGCTCTCTCTACTACTACTATGGTGGCTAATTTTATGTGTCAGCTTGATTGGCTAAGGGCGGCCCAGGGAGGGTGTCACTGGAGGGTACTTCTGGAGGCATCAGCATGCAAATCAGTACACTCAGCAAAGAAGCCCCTCCCAGTGCCAGGGGGCATCATCTAGTCCACTAGTCCACCGAGGGCCTGAGTAGAATAGAAAGGTGTGGGAAAATGAATTCACTTTTCTGCCTGAGCTGAGCCCTCCGTCTTCTGGCCCAGACATCAGAGTGCATGATTCTCGGGCCTTCACACTTGGACAGGAGCTGCACCCCCAGCTCCCCTTGGCTTCTAGCCTACAGATCGGATCATGGGGCTTCTCAGACTCCATAATCCTGTGAGACAATTCCTCATAATAAACCCTCTCTGTGCAGGTCTATACAGGTGCAGGGGGCTCAGATTCTCTAGAGAAGCCTGGCTAAACAGCTAGATTGCTGATTGGACCCCCTTGCATCACGTTCTTGCATTTTTAATGATTTCATGTTTTAAATCAAAATAGCATTCCCAGGGGTGCTTAGAGGGTGACTTTGTTTTAAATGTCCAACTATTGATTTTGGCTCCAGTCAGGATCTCACAGTTCTGGAGATCGACCCCCACATCAGGTTCCAAACTGACAGCACAGAGGCTGCTTGGGGTTCTCTCTCTCTCCTTCTTTCTCTCTCTTCCCCTCTCCCACTCATTCTCTCTCTCTTCTTTCTCTCTCTCTCAAAATAAAGAAGTAAACCTTTAAAAAAGAGCATTCACCATTATGTGAAGAAAAGATAGGTGAACTCAAATAAATGCACATCTGAATGCAGTCGAAATACCCTCTGGATACAGGGCCCTCTTCCTGTCCTTGACTTTGCAGGGACAGGCCCCTCTTCCTGCCCTTGACTTTGCAGAGACTTGTCAGGCAGGCAGCCCCAGGCCTCACCACCACCGCTGTTGACTCCACCGTGGGAGAGCGACAAAGGCAGAAAACACCGCCCTCAGTCTTCCTATCTGTTCTGAAGCTGGAGAAGAACATTTCCATAATGTAATGCGCCATCACTGTGTATAGCTTCCCTTTATCAAAAGAAATGGAAATAGGCTGTAGAATTGACGCTGTCACGTAAAGGCCATGTAACACTCCTATTAGAAGAATTTATTTCCGGTGGTCTTGTTTTGTCAACCGTCCATTTTGTCACTTTTTCACATCTAACAACAAATGTACAGATATCACTTTCTCTGATGGGAGCAAAACAAGAGACCTGTGGCCAATACAGGACATTTTGGAAGTCAGAGAACTTTCAAGAAGGAAATAAAAATTAACTGCAATCTTATTTCTTTGAAATACCTCCTGTTAGAGTCATTTATAATCCCTATGTCAACATATTTTCTGCCAACTCCATGGAAACATCATTAAAAAAAATTCTGCATGTGAAAGTGCCATCATTTGCCACATTACATATTTCATAATTTTTATGTTCCATTCCATTATGTTCATATCTGTCTATTTTTTGTTGCTCTCACCTTGTGTTAGATGGTTTGGTATTTTTGAGGGCACATTGAATAATGCTCTCTTCTGTTCTAAAAGGCTGCAACCATTTATATGCCCACTCCTGACAGTGTCTAACAGTGTGGGTATCTTCACACCCTCCCTTGCGTATGAAATTTTAAATCTTTGCAAACTTGATTGCATTTTAACTTGCATTGTTATTCATGCAGTGGAGATATTTTCAATAAGTCTGATAAGCTATGTTTTCTCCCATTCAATCTGAATGTTGATGTCCTTAGCCATCTACATCATTTCCCATTTGTAAGAGTTTCTATGTCACACACTTCTGGAGCTACTTGACCTCCAGATTGCTAAGGGGCTGCGGTCATGGATTTTTATACAACTGATGGAGAGATCCTCCCTTTGTTTGCAAGTGGTTATGGAGCACCAACATAGGAGGAAGAACTGCATGCAGGTACGGGGGTCCCACGGTGAATGGGGTGGGCATAATTCAAGTCAGAGCTCTCTCCCACACCACTGGTTCCATTGATTTTAAGCATTTAATTCTGCATCCTTGTGGATTTTGATGTAGAATCATATCTCTTTTATTTTGCATTTTGTGGGTTGTAAACAGTGGGTTTTAATGGACGGGATTACTTACATGTCTTCTGGAAGAGCAGAGAGAGTAAAAAGAGAAGAGAATTATCAGAGAGTTGTCACTATAGAAGGCTTCCCTGACCTCTGGGGTTGTGTGAGGGGAGGAGGTAATGTTTGGCGAGCTGGTGAAGAGGGGCAGGGGTGCCGGGCAGGGGCTGGATACAGGGAGGGGCATCATGCTGGATTCCTTCTTTTTCTCCTCTTTCAATGACTGTATTTCAACGACTTTGGATTTTTTTTTTCTTTTTGCCAAGTGAAGGGAGTGTCAACCCCCACCCATCTCTAACAGATCCACTTGGGTTTATTTTTAAAGTACTTGACGATCAACTGGACACAGGAAACCTGACATAGTCAGAGCTGCTTCAGGAACGGAGCAGCGACTTTGGGGACAGGCAAGGTAAATTCTCAATTCCCCTGCTTTAACTTCTGTAAAACCGGCAACTTGATGAGATTACTTAGAAAGTTTACTGTTTAGCTATATAAATATATTTTTACTAAGCTTTAAAAAATGCCATCTTACATAATTTGGACTTACAATATCTCCCAGGCTGTTCACAATAACTATTACGCTATACGGGTCTGGTGACTTTTAAAACCTAAGTTCTGCAAAATTATTTATTTGTGCGAATGAATATTTTTGCCCTAATTAGTGCACCTCTCTAAGAGCAGCTAGTGCCTAAATGAAATAAGCAAACTATCATGAACTACTTTGTATAATACTTTACAGAACGGTACGTATGTATGACTCTTGCGATGTTGATTATGGCCAATGACGGTAGGATCCTAGTGCTCTCAACAATATTCAAATACATTTGTCATTCCCTTATTTTTATTCTCACTGAACTATAGGCAGCCGTAACTCCTACTACACATCTTATTACAAGTCTTGCAGGTGAAGTAGATGTAAAACCCAGAGGCCCAATTTGACCTATGGCATAGAATGTGTGTTACGTTTTCACTCATCATGTATACTCTGGTACTATGTGAGTCTAGTGGATTCCAACAGATTAACTCTGTTACATATTGATGAGAGAGATTTTTAAAAAAATTTCCCTGTGTCCTCTATTAATTTTTAAAAATAAATCATGCTGAAACCTCTATGTTATATAAGCCATGCAAAGTCACTCTTTAATTTCCATAAGTTACTAGGTGCTGAATTAAGTATTAGACATTTATTTAGCATAGGTGTAATAAACCTCAAGAAATTTGGTTCATCATTTGCATACAGGTTAATCTAAAACATAAGCATAAACATGATGTCATTTAGAGAAATCCTGAGAGAATATTCCCTTTGTCCCTCCCTCCCTCTTCCCCTCTCTCTCTCTCTCACTGACACACACACATTCTTTCTCTTCTAATATTCATCAAAAGCCACAGTGTAACCATTCTTTTAGCTTTATACTTTCCTTCAATAAGTTTTAAATACCTGTGGTCAAAAGAAAATGCTAAGAAAAAGTTTGAGGACAAATAGGCTATGTGGATGGTAATAAAGTCCCTCAAGATGCTCATGAATTTTAAAGAGGAAAATAAAGGTAACTCTACAGTGTAGACACTCAACTTACACCACCTTAACCAAGTCGTTTGTGTTAGCTTCAGACCTGAAAGGCCATGTGGACATCATGTGCCTGTGAAAAGTATCGATCACTTCTGTGCTGTTCTGGCCAAAAATGCCTAATTCAACCAAATCATGAGGAAACATCGGAGAGACCCAAGTTGAGACACCTTCTACAAAGTAAGTGATCAATAATTTTCAAAACTGTCGGGGTCATAACAGAAAAAAAGTGATGATTTCCTATCATACTACAGTCTGGGTAGAATCCTGGAATAGAAAAATGGGAGAAATCTCAGTATTTAGTTGATAATTTTGTGTCATCACAAACATTTTGATAACTTCACTCTGGGCATGTAAGATGGTAACTTTGGAAGGAATCTGGGTGAAATTTTTATGGGATGTTTCAAAATAAAGACTAAAAAACATATATGTGCCAAGTGTGTACAAAGGTATATAAAGCCCTTAGTTAAAAAAAAAAAAAAAAGCGTGCTGGACGTTTTCTGAAGTCAGTGCTCATAGGGAAAGAGGATGATGAATCAAAAGGGTCAGGAGATTGGTGAGTGATATGATAAATGAGTAAAAACCTATGACTGGGCAAGCAGATCTGGGTCCTCAAGACAAAATGCCGACCGTTCTGAGGTAAGCACCAATTGCTGAGAAAGTCGTCCCTGCTGGGATATGGTGACGTGTGACCATGTCCATGCCTAGTGACCAATGTTCCACACCACAGGGAACCTCACAAAGACAGGAGGACATATTTATTGCTGATGGACAGGTGTCACTGCTTTGTGGAACACAACTGGAATACCACCTGTATTACGAAGAGGACAGGTAAAAGTGGATGTGGGTGACCATAAGCATAAATATCCATGAACCCTAAATGAGATGAATAAATGACTGAAAAATAAATAAGTACATAGGAAAGAAGAGAGGAATATCCTGTCCTCTCTGTCCCAGAGATACTCTGTCCCAGAGGCAGAGCATGGCTCTCCTCTCTTTAGATGCACGTCGTGACTTCCTTCCAAAGACTATGATTTGAAGGGCAGAAAAGCAGAGGCTCTATGAGGTGAAGTCGGACAAATCCAGTGTGGCCATGTCCACACTCGCTCACGGTGTGGCCCCTTGCCGTGATGTGCTGAGGAGGGCGCTTTATGTCTGGTCTTCCTCCTCAAAACCCACAACCCCAGTGGTAGTCATGAGAGAACATCATATCACAACTGAGTGTCACTCTGCCAAATACCTGACCAGTGTGCTACACAACTGTCAAGGTCAGCAAAATGAGGAAAGTCGGAGAAACTATCACGGCCAAGAAGAGCCAAGAAGACATGCTGAATAAATGGAATGTGTTTCCTAGATGTGATCCCGGAATGGAAAAAGGACGTTTGGTTAAAAGCTAGAGAGATCAGATAAAGAAGGGATGTGAGTTAGCAATAATGTACCAATATTGATTTGTTATCTGTGACAAATGTAGCATATTCATGTATATTATAAGGGAAAATCTCTGTAAAATAATGTCTATGAAAGCTCTAAAATCAAAAACAAATCTGGGAAGCAAGGCACATGAATTTAGAATGTTACTCTATGTTTAATATATTACTGTTTTATTCATATATTATATTGCCATATAGTATTCATGCTACTTTTGAATATATTTTGAGATATTCTCTCCACAACTGATAAACTATGGTTGTCTTAAGAAGTGTGTGGGCTTTCTGCATTACACAGTTTCAACGAGTTCAGGATAAAATACTTGATTTATTTTTAATATTTATTCCAGATTTCTCAGCATTGATAAAATTTGGAGCAGAGATTTAAAATGCTGTTTCCGTGAGGTTTCTGGAGGGTCTCAGTGAGGAGTAGGGACACTGAGACAGCCCTCCAGGGATTCTGGAGGTAAAGTGCCTGGTCTCACTTCCAGCAAGATGGACCAGGAGACATCTTGTGACTCACACAGAGGCCGTGAGAGGTAGGGGCACACAACCCAAGAATATTTCTGCAGTACACGGTGGGGCAGAGTGTGACGAAGCTCACTGCTCTTCAGGTGTGAAGCCCATTATATGAGCATGATAATATCAAGGCTGGAGAAGTGGGCGTGGGGGCCTGGGTGGCTCAGTTGGTTAAGCATCCAACTTTGGCTCCGGTCATGATCTTGTGGTTCTCAACACGTCAGGCTCTGTGTTGAGAGCTCAGAGCCTGGAGGCTCCTTTGTATTCTGTGTCTCCCTCTCTCTCTCCCCTCCCCCATTCGTTCTCTGTCTCTCTCTCTCAAAAATAAATAAACATTAAAAAAAATTTTAAAGGCAGGGGAAGGGGAACAGATGATATTTATAGACATGCAGTTGCAATCCTTCTGCCTAAAAAGGACCATTACCCACCTTAGCATCTACACAACTCAAACGACACCACTCCCTGGACCCCTCATGATCTCTTTCTGTCTGGGATCCTACCCCACAGTTTTGTGTCGGGGGAGCAAAACATGTTGACATTCCCAAAGCTGACACCATCATGCATGGACTGCAGGCCTGAACGTGGTCTCCTGGGTGGCCTCCCCCTGGGGGGCCGCTCATCTCATGTTTTCCATCTCCTGCCCCACCAACACCCAGCTGTGTCCTGCCTCTCACTGGTAGATCCCGACTGATCTGTTTGCTTCTTCATTACATAGCACACAAGACTCGTGGTCATGATGACAAAGGAAAAGATTTAAATATGTGTAGAAGTGGTCCACTCGGTAAGACTGTAGAAAATAAAGCAACTTGTCAAAGATCGCTCAAAAAGGAAGTGGTATAGATGGGATTTCAATTCCTTTCATCCTATATGAAAACCAGTACCTCAGCTGCTAATTACATTCTCACAGACAGATAACAGTATAATTAATAAAGAATAAACTTCACAACGCTAAGGACATACTGGACAAAGGAAAGTATGTGTTTGTTGTGAGGTAGTGTTATGTCATGGGGCCGGATGAAAGATTTCCCTGCAAACAGAAACTCAATTCCATTAAACTAACATTACCAAAGACATAAAGATTCCTGACTGAACAGCATTAGTGCACAGGCTGTGATCTGTCTCCAGAAAGCAGGATGAGGCTACACTGACCTACCGTGGGGCTGCCCTCATTACAGTCCAGTCCAGACCCTTAACTCTCCACTCGCACCTCCACTCTCTGCTCACAGCTCATCGTCTAAACTCTCTTGTAACAGCAATAATAAATACCCCTTTGAGAACAAACATTCCTTGACAGGAAAATGTAGAAGACTTGGATATCTATTAGATCCAAAGAAAGATATATATACTATTGTTTTTAAGTATAGAAAACAATAAATTTCCACATCAGCTTTTATCATGCATGATGTAAGTGAAATTGATATGAATTACTCTTAGAATTACCTATGCTTTCCCACTTTGGGGTCTGTTAGCTTTCTGTGTCTAAAAGAAAGAAGAAAATAAGGACTTCTAAGGGTCCGATGCTTCAAAATGATCTATGGAATCCTCAAGACCACCTCCCACATTTTGTCTAGGAGGGATTCAAGGCTCAGAACTATTCAACGGTTCAGGATTACATTCTTTACAAGTGGACAAGTGGACACTCAGCGTATTACCTTTATGGCGCATACAGAGGCTTACAGAACCCAGGTGTCCCACTGCCTGTGGGTGCAGCAGTGGCTCTCGGGTAAACTATGGGAATATTCTGGGCCCCATTTCAGCAGTAGGATTCTGGAGTAATGGCTGTCCCAAGACTTAACAATGTACCATCCTCTTCTGCCTTTCCGTGTGCCTTAATATTGACAACCTGATGATTTCTTTGTTCCATAATACTTCAGCTTAACTCCAGATGACTTAAGGGGCCATATAATTCAAATTGCAATTGACCCTTGAACCATACAGGTTTGAGCTGCATGGATCCACTTATGTGAAGATTTTTTTATACATACAGTACAATACTGTAAATATATTTTATCTTTGGTTTGATTTTCTTAATGATGGTTTCTTTTCTCTAGCTTCCTTTATTAGAAGAATATAGTATGTAACATGTAATAAAGATAACATATAAAATATGTGTTAACTATTTATGTTATAGGTAAGGCTTCTGGTCAACAGGAGGTTATTAGTATATTGTGATGAAGTGTTTTGGAGCTGAAAAGTCAAATGTGAATTTTCAACTACATAGGGGTCAGTGCCTACAGCCCCTACATGGTTCAAGGGTCAACAGTATGGATATGGTATGTTAACAGAGGACATAGAACAAGATTCTAAGCACCACTGTCTACTCAGCCCACATCCCTTTCTTTTTTTATTTCTTTTTTAGTGTTTGACTTATTTTTGAGAGAGAATGAGAGACAGAGAGAGAGAATGAACAGGGGAGGCGCAGAGAGAGAGGGAGACACAGAATCTGAAGCAGGTTCCAGGCTCCCAGCTGTGAGCACAGCCTGGCACGGGGCTTGAACTTACAAACCATGAGATCATGACTTGAGCGGAAGTCAGACGCTTCACCGACTGAGCCACCTAGGTGCCCCAGCCCACACCCCTTTCTAAGGGGAAGAAAAGAATGGGGGTAGGTGTGGGGAATCTTTGAGTCAACAGAGCATAATTTAAGTTGAAAGAATTCTTTTTAGTTACTTATGAAACATGTGCTCCTGAATGCGTACTCTTCAGCTGCATTTAGGATATGTGCGTCCTCATTTTCATGAAGCCTAACTGAATACCATGAATTCAATAGTTATTCCTAATGTTATAGAGAGTAATCTTTCCTGTCTGATATTGTCACAGGATACCTAAATGCCATGACTATGGCAAACAGAGTGCTCGAGTCAGAAACATCTATGAACCTCAGATCCTAACAGATGGCCCCTACACATGGAATGTTTAGCAGATGTTTGCTGGATTGCACTGTAAGTGAGCCATCACCATACTTCTGTGTTTGCAGAAATATCCCAAATTGAGAAACCAGAATGTTATGATGAGGGAAATCTAGTAAAAACTATACCCTATGAAAAACTGAGCATGTGTGGATAGAAAGATTTCCTTTTCAAAGATAAATCACCAATTTCGCCAAAGTCAAATGTTACAACACCAAATATTTACCGAAGTGGAACTTGAAAATTGTAACACTGAAATAACAGCATTTTAAAAAGGAAAACTCTTCCTAAGTATATTGTAGACCCTCACCTCAATGTCCATTAATATTACACTCTGGGGAGAAAAATCCTTTCATGTAAACAGCTCTCAGCAGGACACTGTTTATATAGCGTGTCTAAAAAGAGTTCTCGGGAATAATTCAGCTCCTTGGCATATGTTTGCTCAGACTGATTTTCTTGGCCCCATCTGGATGGATGGGGGCTCCCATCATCCCTAAATCATCAACCCCGTCTCCAGCTTCCCCTGCACCTGAATGAGCCTCTCTAGCCTGCAGAGGACAGAACCATCTCAGGAATGCAATTTGCCCATTTCCCAGCCAGTTTCTATGACATCTCAGCATAGCTCCCTCCTGAAATTCAGGGACCCCACGCTCCCACACCTTCTTTCCTCTCGGCTGATTTCCTCTGTTACTTTCTTTGCACCCCTTTGATGGTAACAATTCTTCTATTTCTGTCTCACTGCCGACTCCCTGTGAATCAGGGAATTATGTTGGCTGATCTCCAGCCTCAACGAGATCTTGATTTTTGCCCAGGAACCTTAAATCCGTCCTTCACTAGCTATTGCTTTCCTTCCACTCAAATATCCATCACCAGACCTTCTTTGCCTCTCCATCAAAATCCATCTTGTGCCCCAAAGTCCAACAGAGAATATTCATCCTATTGGCTGTTTAGCTCTACAGGAGAATTCATAGATGAGTCTGAGGGGGCAAGGAGGACCCAGAAGAGAAAAAGAGGTAATATGGCAGGTACATGGTTTACATTTAATCAGAGACATCATGGCAAATCACACGAGGTATTTATTTAGCCTTAGGAGGATTACCCTGACAGGTTTTTTTTTTTTTTTTTTTTTTGTAAAATGTATTGCAGGAAAGAGATACAGATGGTGAGACAGTTAGGAAGAAGATGTTAATGGAGGCTTTCATTAAGGTAAAAACAGTAGGCTTGAAAGGTTGAAATAAAAAAGAATCTTCTGGGTCTTGAGATTGAAGGAAAATAGCACCAAATTTTGAAGCCCAGATGGTATCATTAATGGTAAAAATAATCTCCCAGGCATGTGGCATCACTAAGAGAAAAAATCATGAAGAATAACATGTGATGATTTATATTATTTATATGAGTGGAGTGGCAGTAATAGGCTTCATTTGAAATAGACTATTTAATATGCTGGTGGTATATCAAGATTAAAAAAAATAAAATGTTTGAAAAAATTAAAAAGGCAATTTCTGGGTTTAGAATAAACTGGAGCTTTTCATAAAACAGATTGAAGAGGAAGTTCTTAATTTAGAATGTGAGCTAACAGAATACCATCTGGTGGATAGGAGGTATCAGGGTGTTAATCACTTTGTCTAAACAAATTTAAATAATGTATATTTCAACTCTTATTTACTCAAACTATGTAAATTATTAAAATTTACTAACTATAATGTTTGGAAATCTTTTAAAAATGTGTAACAAGGGGTACCCGGGTGGCTCAGTCGGTCAAGAGTCCGACTTCAGCTCAGGTCATGATCTCAGGGTTCACGGGTTTGAGTCCCATAACACACTCTGCACTGACAGTGTGGAGCCTGCTTGGGATATTCTCTCTCTCTCTCTCTCTCTCTCTCTCTGTCTCTCGCTCGCTCGCTCTGTCTGCCCCTGTCCTTCCCTGCTCTCTCTCACTCCCCGCCCCTCCCATGCTCCCCACATGCGTGTGCGCTCTCTCTCTCTCTCTCTCTCTCATGATAAATAAACTTCAAAACTGTGTAATAAATGCTATATCAGCCTATATTCAGTAGTGTAAAATTTTCTCTGGTGTTTACTAAATGATAATTTAAAATATTTTAAAATGGTCAAGTCATAATAAATAAATAAGGAAAATAAATTAGTCAAGTCATGATTCAAAGCCATATGTTAAGGTGTGTTTGATTTGTATAATAAAGAAACTGCCTACTTTACCTTCACAGGTGAACTGATCACTGAACATCTTTTCCATGTGAGCTTATCTTTTACAACATGCAGAAGAGACTTACAAATATAAGTTGGTTAAAAAACATTAAACGTTTAGTCATGTTCTTTAAAGATTTAATATAAACATAGTTACAATAACTACAAATGAAATCCTACAGCAAGAGAGGGATTTCCCTGAGGGGCAGCCTTGCGGCAGCAATACTTTATTTCAGTGAAAATGGACATATTTATTCAACTTACTTCAAAAAATCCAGAAGATTACCAGAATTACAAAGAAGACTTTGGATATGTACTTCAGAGGATGTAGGTTTATATGTCCAGTCATGAATGACAGCTATCAACAAATATTCCTTAATGTCTTAATTCCGAAGCATAGCTGCCACTATTACACAGAGTACAAAACATGACTACAAAGTAACAGCCATGGACTTGACGTGTGGCAAATTAAGGTTGGAGATCTGAGAAGAGAAGGTCACATCAAAGATCCCAAGTCCAACTGTATACACACCAAGCCTCCAAGGTCTAAACATAACTAAGTCATTGAAGGACTCTTCTTCTAATGAATTAAAAATCTGCCTTTGTGTGTATTTATTCCTTGGTCCTTCCTTTACGTCTGGAACAAGCACCGCTCAAGCCTGACTTCTCCTTGGCAAGAGAACCACATAAACCTTGGAAGGCATCTGGGATGCTTCCTTTTCCATCTTCTCCTCCATCCTAGTGTGTTCCAAGTTATCACAGTTTCCAAAACCCACTGCCATCCTAGAATCCCTCATCTCAAATCCTTTTCATATATCCACGTTCTCTGTCATGGAACATGAAGACTGATTGGTCAGATGTGAGAAAACACACTCTTGGCTTCTATGGTCCTATTTTACATTCTCTTTTTTCCCTTTTTTCCCTCGTCGGAATTGTCAGAAACATCATTGGAATGTTTCCAGCAAAAGCCTGTTCAGGGTGAGAAACACTAACACACATGTATTTGTTATAAACATTTAGATTGATCTAAGATACAAAATAACATCATCAACTGGCCACCTTTTTTTTTTTTTTTTTTTTTGAGAGACTGGCCTATTTCTGCCAACACATTCTGTCCTTGCTTTTGTACAATATATTGATTATAAACAAAGAATATAGAACTGCAAGAATTAGAAACCCCTACCATATACCTCTATTTTATCCTTATCATCTGACAGAGCTCTCCACATTCTTATCTGGAGGAAGCACTTGAAAATTACAGTCAAAAAGATCCCTGGAATTAGAACAAAAAAGGCACAGTAAAATGGTACCAAGGAAACAAGAAAAAAAGTATTTGCTTAGTTATTTTCCTCTTAGGAATTTCATAGAAAAATGCAAAGGACATTATGTCACTCATGTACTTGAAAGTAGAAATTTAAAGTAGAAATTTACCTTTATCAAAAGAGCATTAGATGTTTTTCCAGAAATAATTATTTTAAGTCAACTCAAAGCAACTTATATTTTCTTCCCTCCCTATAAGCAATAAAGATGGACTTACCTATTCTCTATTGTTAATTTGGTATAGACACATCTTAAGTGTTTATAATTTTATTCCTAAAATTCATATTTTAAATTTGGGAAAACAGTCACACATATCTTATTCTGCTACCTCCTCTTTTTTTTTTGAAATCAACTCAAAATTGAAAGCTATACATCTACATTGTTTTAACTGCTCTAAAGTATAAGTGTACATGAATGTTATAGAATTTATATATCTACCACGCTGCTGACAGGCATGTGGGCTGTTTCCAATTCCCCACCATTACAAATAGTTCTGGAATGAAAAATCTTGTACATGTCTTAGGACCTATGTGAATAATAACTGGTTCATAAATATAAACATATTTAACTTTGACAGTGCTAATTTGGGGCGCCTGGGTTGCTCAGTCGGTTAAGCATCTGACTTCGGCTCAGGTCATGATCTCACGGTCCATGGGTTCGAGCCCCGCCTTGTGCTCTGTGCTGACAGCTCAGAGCCTGGAGCTGCTTCAGATTTTGTGTCTGCCTCTCTCTCTGCCCCTCCTCTGCTCACAGTGTCTCTGTCTCTCTCTCAAAAATAAACATTAAAAATTAAAAAAAAAAACGGTGCCAATTTGCTTTTGAAAATTGCTATACTAATTTGCACTGCCATCGGCAATTTGGGAGTTACCACTGCTACACGTTGTCCTACACATTTGGGATTCCATATTTCAGACACTTAGACAATGCTTGCCAATTTTATGTCAATCAAATGTTATCTCGTTGCTTTTTAATTTGAATTTTCAGAGTCTGACAAGGCTAGCCATATTTTCTACTATGTCAGGCTTCCTGCTCCATGCCTTATTCCTTACTAATTTTTTATTAGATTGTTTTCTCTTTTTCTCACTGACTTGTATTTACATTATATATACATGTGTGTATATGTGTGTATGTCTATGTGTATATATACATAAATGTTATTTAACATTTTATGTGTGTGTATATATATTCATATATATATAATTGATGACATGTTGTAAATAGAGACTAGAGACTACTGCTCATCTTCATATTATCTGTTTCATATAATCTTCTGCAATGTGTTTTAAATTTTGATGTACTAATCAAATTTTTAAATCTTTCTATGATTTGCATTTTTATAACTTAATTGATTAATATTCCACTATTTTCCATTTCCCCCCAAGTTTTCTCTACCTAAGGTTAAATATCTGTATACTATATCATATATAACTTATATATATATATATATAACCATATATATTTTATATTATAACTATTATAATAACTACATAATTATTTAAAATGTATTATTCATGTTTGGGATTTTAATACATCTGGAATTTATTTGGGGGTAACATGAAATGAGAATCTTTGTTCTTAATGTTCAATTGTATGGAATTGCTTTTGGTTGTTTCTTTTTCGTATGTTTTTAGGGATTTATAATTTAGTGACAATATCAGAGGCTGTCTGATATCAATTTCTAGGATGATGTTGATCTTTCCTTTGCAAGAGCACTTAATTTTTAAAATTGCCCCATTTTTCTTTTATAAAACAATGTATATTCTTTATATATTGAGTAAAACATTCATTAAAGCAAGACAGGGGGCACCTGGGTGGCTCAGTTGGTTAAGCATCTGACTCTTGATCTTGGCGCAGGTCATGATCTCACAGTTCTTGAGATCGGGCCCCATATCAGTCTCTGCACTGACAGAGCACCCACTTCCTCCTCCAAATAAATAAACTTAAACCAAATTTAAAAATAAAAGCAAGACAGTTAATTGTTACTCAGGACTCCTAACTTGAGCAAGTTTTGTTCTGCTTTATTTATAAGTTTCTGATAATAGATATTTTAAGGGGTCACAATAGAATTGCCAGTTTCTCCTTATAATTCTGCCAGTTTACACTTTATATATTTTTTCTACTTCAAAGCTCTGCTGTGAATACAAGTTTATGAATTTTATATAATTTAGTAGACTGATGTTTTCATCATGGTGTATAATTTCTATATCTCTACTAATGCCTTTCGTGTAAAGTTCTATGATGTCTTATCATGATGTTGCTAAATCATCTTGCTTTGAGCTGGTAAATTTTCCTTGGTTTTTATTTGTAATTCTTACCTTGCCATTATTTTTACCCTGACTCTTTTATTAAGGGAGTAGTTGCATTTTTTTTAATCCAGTGGGGTTAGTCTATTAAAATTTATTTTGATTTAAAATAAAAATAACTCAGGGGTGCCTGGGTAGCCCAGTCAGTTAAGCGTCCAACTTTGGCTCAGGTCATGATCTCACAGTTTGTGAGTTCGAGCCCCGCATTGGGCTCTGTGCTGACAGCTCAGAGCCTGGATTCGGATTCTGTATGTGTGTGTGTCTCTCTGCCCCTCCCCTGCTTGTGCTCTGTCTCTCTCTCTCCCCTCCCAAAAAAAATGTTAAACAAAAATTTAAATAAATATATAAAATAAAAATGACATGTGAATCAGCATTGTTTTCTGTTTATTTTCTTTTATCTTTGTTCTTTTTTTATTTTCTCATGTCTTTCTCCCACAGAAACAACATTTTCTTTGTTACTTTGTATAACCTTAGCTTGTGCAGAAGTCATGGACAGTATTTCTATTAATGCAGCAATTATCTTTATGTTCTTAACACAAGACTTTCTTTTGTTTAAATTTTTTTAATGTTTATTTATTTTTGAAAGACAGAAAGACAGAGCGTGAGCAGGGGAGGGGCAGAGAGAGAGGGAGACACAGAATCTGAAGCAGGCTCCAGGCTCTGAGCTGTCAGCACAGAGCTCTACGCAGGGCTCGAACTCATGAACCCTGAGATCGTGATCAGAGCCGAAGTTGGCCACTTAACTGACTGAGCCACCCAGGCGCCCCAACACAAGACTTTCTATAATTTTAGAACAGTTACGTATTCTGCATATTGTTTGTTACTCAAATTATTCTCTGTCTCTCTTGGAGTGCATATATTAAATAGAAAATAACAAATACACAGTTTTAGTGCATTTATTTGTGTATGTACATGATAACTAAAGTGTGATATAATATTGACACATAGCACACAGTATAAAACCAAAGCAAAGGAAAGGTATAATGAGATCGGTTATCCAGAGAATACTATAGAGATATCCAAACAAGACTGGAAGTCAAGGCATGGTGTGTATGAAGATTATGCCATAGGGATTTCCACAAATACTAAGCAGATGAGAAAGAGAGGTCAGACATTTGCAAAGGTCAAAACTTCAGAATAACATTAATAGTTGTCAACACAATTTTGCTGTGAAGCTTGGGTTAAGAGCACTGGCCATAAGCCCTATAACTTCAGTATTCTCTGAAGAAAAACAAGATAGCATTCCCTTTTGTTGTTGTTGCCATTGCACATTAGGGTCTGAAGAAGAGTCGTGCATTATTAAATGAATCTGGATAAAATCACCGAGTGTGAAGGACTGACGGTTTGGGGGTGGGGGGAGGAGCTAAAATCCTAGAGGCTAAAAATACCGATTCCCTGAGGGTTTGACTTTCATCTTGCCAACGTGGTGTCAACACAGAGGGGAACTCAGTAAATATCTGTTGCTTAAATGTGAAGAGACAGCGATTAGAATAACTAAGTCTCTTTTCAGACCTGGATTCACGAATCACTAATGGAAAATGGTAAAAGGGAAAACCAGATACAAACAAGGGGAAGAATCATTAAGTTATCCATGAAAGAAGTTCATTGAAAACACAAGAAAAAGAGAAGCAATAGTCAGTAAGAATACGCATTTCCAAGACTATAAGACCCAGAAAATTGTTATGATCACAGTAAGAAGACAAAACCCAATATTCTTACTGTGACATGGTTAGGGCTGGCTTCGTCCTCCAGTCTCTGTACATGCCTTTGTGATTAACTGGAACCCTCCTTCCGGTGAGGTGTCTATTCCCTTCTGCTCCCCACAACTGAGCTGACCTGGTGACTTACTTTTACCAATGCATGCAAAATAAGTGACATTATGGGACTCTGAGATTAGGCTCCAGAGCCTTGAAGATTGAAAGAGTAAACACCCAAATGGACAGTTGCCAGAACACACAAGAGAAAAGAAATCTGACCCACAACCATCATGTCTGCAGCAGGTGGGCCTGAGAGATTAGGACCTGGGAAATGGCTGTCAGTTTTACCTTTCTCTTGCTCCAGCGTCCATCCCATGATCAGGCAGAGCAAACCAAATATATCCCCTAAACCAACCACATAGCATGCCTCTCTCCTAGTTAGCATGACTCCACCTCCAAGGTCCCCAAGCCAACAACCTACACTTCAAACTCACCTAGTGCTTTTCCTTTTTTCCACTGTAAAGCTTTCCCCCATCCTTCCATTCCCCAAGGGTCTGACAAATACCATGATGGTAGCAGGCTCCCTTGCTATAGTAAACTCTGAATAAAGAGCCTCTGTTTGTTGTCATTTGACTGGTATCCTTTATTTCTACCTGCTTCTGTTCAGGGCTCTTGGAACCCTGAGACTACCATAAAGAAGATCAAGATGTACAACTTGTGTCAAGATCAGCAGAGAGAGAGAAAGAGAGAGAGAGAGACTGAGTTAAGGGTCAGCACCAACTCCTACACACATGAGTGAGGTCACTTGAGACAACTCAGCCACAATTGAGTCACTGCATACCTGGAGCTGCATGAGTGATACTGAGAAGACCAGGGAGGAACTGACAGCCAAATGGAGTCCACATTAGTGACCTGTGTATTATAACAGAACTTGGCTTTTGTTTGTTTGTTTTGTTTTTGTTTTTGTTGTGTAAGGAATTAAGTCAAAGTCATTTGTTACACAGCAACAGCTAGCTGTGACACAAGGCAGTGTAGTCTCAGGGATATGAATGCAGAGGTTATTCACACCAGGTGATAATCGATATCTGAAGAACAGGCTGAGGATGTAGCTTTTGCATTGGGAGCTGTCTACCCTTCAGGAAAGGTAACATAAGCAGAAGCCAGCCAAAAATGAAAAGAAATAATCATCACAGAGATACAATGATATTCCAATTCCTCCCAATAAAAGGAAGCTGGAGACTATGAACTTTTTAAAAGAGTGTGTGTTCAAGGATATCAAACACTGCAAAAAAAGGAACACTAAGGGGCCGGTCAAGGTAAAGGTGAAATTTTGTGTGAACTGCGTCCAAGAAAGTTGAAATACATTTTGCTATGAAAAGAATAGGTGATGAGAAAAAGAGAAGGGAGCTTTTAATTAGGTTTGTTAGAAGTGAAAGGAAGATGAAGAATGTAGGGTGATAGATAAAATCAAAATTACCTTTTACTAAAATGAAAGGCCAAAGAATTAAAATAGAAATTCACTTATGGTTATGAAATCATTCATTTTAAAGGAAAATATGTAGAACCAGCAATGGAGTTTTATAAATATTCCATATATGGTTACATTGTGATCATAGCAATGGCAAATACATGTAAGCCAACTCCATCCACATCCACCCAAGAGGCCAATTTGACTTGGATATGGCTGTGTAAGCACACAGGAAAGAAACACTATTCTGGTCAGCTTCTTTAAGCTGACAAGGTTGGTAGAGTGGCACAGTTGGAGTATGTCAGTGATGACAAGATGTTCACATCAGCTCAGCCTCCCCCATGTATAATTAACCAGGAGGTTGGAACTCAAGGTCTGACCTCGGACACAATCCCCAATCCATTTTCTCCAGTAACATCCATCACCTTACAAAGACAATGGGCTTCTGATCTTAAGTGCACATCTACAGATGCCTTATTTTCCTAAGATATTCTAACCTTTGTAGGATTACAGACATGTTCAGCTCTCCATCCAGATACACCACATAACTATGAAGCATATGAAACATAACTTTTCATTTTAAATCTCTTAGCAATATTTTAATATACTGACTGTATATGAGGACTAAGCATGGGATATGCAAATGCCAGTTTGGTAGGTAATGAAGCTACAAAATAGGATGGGTGTCCTCAAGAAACTCACCAATGAAGGACTAACGTTATAAAGTTGCTTACATCCAAAACAAATGTCTCAACCTCCTCAGAAAACACGGGAGATACAATTTCCAAAGGATGATGCATTCATTATGTTGAGCGGTACTTAAAGTAGTATTAGATCCACAACTATGTATTATGTACTTACTGGAAAAGGTACTCATTCCAAAAAGAAATTGCAGACTACTTTATTTTTAATAAGTGAAAACTTAATTAAAAAAAGCTTCCATATATAATGATGTTAACATGTTTACCCTCTTGCACTTTGAATTATGCAGAGAATGTAGGCATTTTGTTGGATGTTAAGTGTCTTCTTCATGATCCCAACTACCACTCAGGAAACAAACATGCATTCCATCCCGTCATTTATAAAGGACCTTGCAGGTCAAGTTGGAGGAAAATTGCTCAGATTGTTTTATGTCTGAGGGTGCGGGTTGGTACAGTTGAGAGAGGTTTCAGGTCCTCGTTCAGCTTGAATTTGCTGCGTTGCTCCAATCACAGCATTTGGACACTCCCTAGTGTAGCTGTGCGTTTGGGGGTGGGAGGAGTTGTATGTGCATCCTTGAAGCTACGGAATCCTGCGATAGCGACAGGGTTTCTCCTTCGCCTTACTTTTCCCTCGGGCATTTGGCTGGCATCCATGGTGGCTATCGGCTTTGGATAAGAGCCAATCCTCAGTTCTATATTTTTCTCTGCTAAGCTGAGATCCATTAGCATCTCCCTACTGACTCAGCTTCACCTTGGCTTCTGAATGGACTTTAGAACATTGTGAATTTCCTCCAGGTCATCTGTGCTTCCCCCGAACCTCAGGGGCCATCCTCCCTTTGTCGTGGGGTCATTCCACCTCAGTCGGTGCTTCTCGGGCAGATGCAATGAATCTGAACTCACACTGCAAGAATTCAAGAGGGGGAGGATTTGGCAGAGCAAGCCTGACTCCCTCCCTCCCTATGGGCATATTGTCCTTAACTGGGCCAGACAGTGTTTTTTGTTAGGATTATTTAATGCAACCCCTCCTCTTCTTGCCCAGACCTATAAGCATCAGAAATAAAATCTCAGAGGAGCTAAGATTTCAGGAGAAATTTAAAAATGTTGTCCCTATTCCACTAATACTTCTATCTGAATGTTTGATGAGGAGCCCATTCTCTGGAACAGGAACAATGCTAAGTGTGAAGACACAAATAACACTGAAATATGCCTCAATAAAGACTCTTGGTACAAAGAAAATTATGCAAGTGCTGTAGAAGGCTTTGTAAAAAGCAAAATGTTGGGGAGCCTGGGTGACTGAGTCGGTTAAGCGTCCGACTTTGGCTCAGGTCATTATCTCATGGTTCGTGGGTTTAAGCCCCACGTCGGGCTCTGTGCTGACAGCTCAGAGCCTGGAGCCTGTCCTCGGATTCTGTGTATCCCTCTCTCTCTGACCCTCCCCTGCTCACGCTGTCTCTCTTTCGCAAAAATAAATAAAACATTTAAAAAAAGCAAAATGCTAAGTAGGAAAAAAAAACACAATTCAATTATGTGTGTGCACATGTATATCTGTTTAACTTCAAAATAGGTGCATATGTTAACTTAGAAAATGGCAGTATGACAAAAATTGTAGCCTTTAATTAGGTAGTCTATCTAGAAAAGCATTAAAAAGAACTGTTTAAAATGAACCTAGATAAAAAATAAGTATAATTGAAAGGAATTCCTTTGTAATCCTGTCAGTTGGAAAGTGGTGAAATATACCCCAGTTATGTCATCAATTTACAGATAAATATTTTTGATTACCTTTTGGAAATTTAACAGTGAATAATGTTTGGTCAGGCATGTTGCTGCTAATTGTTCAGAGGTGGTACCAACCTATTATGTTCTCCTCTATCACCCGTTTCTGTGTTAAACTATCTCCATTTGTGTTAAATATTTTTAATTTCTCCTCTCACACTAACAATATATTCTGAATTTAAAGTAAATGAGTGCTGTAAGAATAACATTTGTTGGTGTTTACTCTGCAATCAAATTATCACAAAAATTGAGCAAGAATTACTTAAGCGCTAAATTAGTGTTTTTGAATCATGAATATGTAAGCATATTCCACTGCAGATTATCTGTCCAGAAAGTCTAAAAATGTATTATCTAAAGGGAAAAGGGAAATTATTTCATTAAGTACAAGAAAACGTTAAGAACACTGATGTAAAGAAAATCCTGCTGGGGCGCCTGGGTGGCTCAGTTTGTTAAGCGACCAATTATCTGCTCAGGTCATGATCTCACAGTTCACGAGTTTGAGCCCTGCTCTGTGCTGACACCTGGGAGCCTGGAGCCTGCTTCAGATTCTGTGTCTCCCTCTCTCTCTGCCCCTCCTGTGCTTATATTCTCTCTCTCCCTCTCTCTCAAAAATAAATAAATATTTTTAAAAATTAAAAAAAAATCATGCTGATCTAGAAGTTAAGGCACAATCTGTTGCAGATTGTCCACTGACCTTCAGTGTAACCTTGACCAAAGCCACTGCTTGTCTATGACTCACTGTTTTTTGCAATAAAGCAGCGACAATGTATATCACTTGCCCTAAAATTGTGCTAGGAGTTATGACAATATAAATGAAGGGAACAGATACGAATATGTTTTCAAATGAATAACTTGATTCAGATATAAAAACCCATGTTTTTAGAACACAGAATACATAGATGAGGAAAAACCACTAACAGTGACACATACCTAGAAATTACATACTAATCACACAGCGTTTGTAACCACAAAATAAAACAGCATCAGGACACTTTTTTTTTCTAATTAAAACACTTTCCTTCCCATATTATAATGGCTTTGAGTGTTATAAATTGTCACTATTTTAAGCTTACTCTTTAAAACATTCTATAGTGGGAAGAAAGGGTTGTCATACATCTACTTAAAAGTCCTTGATGTTCTTTATATACTTTCACAGCCTTTGGCTAGGTTACACACAGACTGTTAGCAATTTCCTACTTGGCATCCCTCTAGAAATTTCAAATAGCTAGTAATCGTGTCAGTATCAATCAATTGTGGGATTTGCAATCTTTCATGCTCCTAATACCACATCTGGCAATGTGTTTCTAGCAGGTGCAGCTACAATTAGCCGTGTCCTGACACCAGTCTCCAGGCAGGTCTGATGTAGGAGGCTGGCCTGCACTGCAGTGGACCATACCCCAGCAAGGCACGAGGTGACGGTGTGTCCCCCGGTGATCCCTGCTTCTTAGAGACAGGAGGTGTCTCCAGTCTAAGCCGTAGCACTAGTATCATTAAACATCCTTACATGCTCTCCTCTTAATTCCTTGCTGCAGCATTCAGCCATCGTTTTCAAGATGAATCCTAGCAGATTATTCAAGCTCTTATTTATCAAAAGTATTGTTCACACAGACTCTCTTTACCTATCACTCCTCCTGGTACTGGCTTTTCTTTGTTTTGAAAGTCTCTATATGTGAAATTTGGGACCTTTAAACATCAGAGCTGGCACTCTTATCCAAACAGGGCCTCCCAGGGCTCCTGGGTGGCTCAGTCGGTTAAGTGTCCCACTTCAACTTTAATCTCAGTGTAGGGTAGTCTGAAGCTAAGTTTATTCTCACAGAAATTCATTTGGAAGGTGTTCTTGAGGTTAAGCCCAGGGTTGCTCCTTGCATCGGTCACTTTGAGACCTGGGGAGGTGACCGGCCATGGAATGCCATGGTCACTGATGACCACTTTCTCTTTTCACCTCAGTTTACCCCTGCCCCAGTAACCCTCCTTTCCTGTCGGTGGCCTAGGCAAGGTGATTTTGAGACCCAGTTAGCAAGAAGTTCTTGGTAACTGAATGCCATTGAGCTAGATTTGGGCGGGATATGTTTATGTGGTTTGCAGTCATTTCCCTGTGGTGTTAATTTCTCCCAAGTTCTCCACATTCAGGGAAACCATTCAGAATTACTCCCCTCTTGGGTTTGACTTCCTTACTCTGTTGCCATAAATGGGGAAGGTCTGGGGTTGTATGGGGATAGAGGCGGGCAAAGACTCTAGCACTGGAAGCATGTGCAGGGCCAAGGAGAAACAATTTTGAAATAAATGATCTAAGAAGTTAGTTGGTAGAAAATTGTTCCTCACATCAAGTGTGTAAAACATATGCTGAGGATTCTGGTTCTCACGTATGTCTAGTTAAAATGGAATATTTCTCTTATCACGAATATCCTTGAGGGGCGCCTGGGTGGCTCAGTCAGTTAAGTGTTCGACCCTTGATTTTGACTCAGGTCATAATCCCAGGGTCGTGGGATAGAGCCCACATTGTGCTCTGCACTGAGCATGGAGCCTGCTTAAGATTCTCTCTCTCCCTAGCGGTGCCTGGGTGGCTCAGTCGGTTAAGCCTCCAACTTTGGCTCAGGTCATGATCTCACAGTTTGCGAGTTTAAGCCCCATGTGAGGCTCTGTGCTGACAGCTCAGAGCCTGGAGGCTGCTTCCAATTCTGTGTCTCCCCCTCTCTCTCTCAAAAATAAATAAACATTAAAATTTTAAAAAAAGATTCTCTCTCTCTTCCTTTGCCCCTCATCCGAACTTTCACACTTTCTCTAAGAAAAAAAAAATATCCTTTATAAGGTAGCATAAACAATTCTAATGCACCATGCAATTTTTTCTCTTTTTTGATGAAAATCACATATAATAGAATTTGTCAGAATTCCTGTGTTTATTGAGTATCAACCAGTAGAAGGACTGGCATATGCATTATAGCTGAGAATAATAATTATATATGATCACCCATCCTAGAAAAAAAACACAACAAAACAACTCTGAATTATCAATCTCTAATGAAACTATTAAACTATCATTTTATGTAAAACTGATCAAAAATTAACGCCTCCCAGAAATTTTAGGAAAAAATTCCTTGTACAGTTGAGTCAAGAAATTTTTTAAAATATGTTTTTTTTTTCCTGCAGGTGTTTTTCTTTGTGATGTCTATGTTATTTGTTAGCATTTAAAATGTTTTAATTTGCTGCAACTTTTCCCAAGTGAAATATTTGATTTCATGATTCTGACTTTGTATTCTTTTTCTTTAAAAAGTGCCCTCCCCCTCCACCCTCCCACAAATTCTATATACTCCAGACTACAAAATCTAGGCTCTAGCTTCACACACCTTTGGATTTAGGGGCATAACCTTGGAACGTGAACCCCAGCTCAGTCATTTCTTGGTCCTGTGGGAATGGGAAAGCTACTAAATCACCACAAATTCCAGTTTGCCTGTATGTTTCTCTCTAGACACTGAATAATAACACCCTTGAGGTAAGTGTGAGGATTATGTCAGACTGCTTATGCTAAGAGAGCTATGCCTGGTGACAGATGGTGACAGTGCTCAATAAGTAGAAACCATTGCAGCGAGAGTTAGAAATACTGGGGGGGGGGGACAAAAACAACAATATATCTTCACTTTTGGGCTTACTCCACAGCCATTGGTAAATTTCCCTTGGACAGTAGTTGAACGTGCGGAGATTGTTATTTCCCCCATTAAGAAAACATTTTTTCTTTGGTTTGGTTTTTGGTGCTTCTCTGTGTGCTTTTCAACCACCACTCCATTGGCAATATTATTTTTAAATGGTATTCTATTCAGTTCTGTGCTCCTCATGCATACGCTGCCTTCAGTTCGGCTGCCAAAATATCACTGATCTCATATCCTTTCTTCATTAGAAAAGCAGCTCAGTAAATATTTGTTAATGAATCAATTGCATCCCTTCCCGGCCATCTTGTCAAAACGATATATCTTTCCCACGTGTGACAACTATATGTTTCATTATGAGGGAACAAATTGGCATGTTGGTTTTCTATATGGGCTTCTGATCTTGTGTAATGTGAGTCTATCTCCAAAAGATGCATCTGCTTGTAGCAGGGTGTTAAAATAAGTTTTCTGAGTCATCGAGGTGAGGGACATACCCTGGGTTAACAATCCCCCAAGACAACCAATGTCACCCTGATAAGGCTTTATGGGAAGTAAAACACACCTCACAATGGGACGTACAGTTCCCGAATTGATTTTCCACACCATCTAGTGGAGACAGATGGACATATACATAAATACGAATTTTATCACAATGAAAAAATAGAAGCTTAGAACAAGTACAGTGAAGTAGAACATGGTCTCTGTTGTATCATAATTTATATCTGGGAAAAGTATAACCAGGGGATGGGAAGTAATTACAGATTAAATACAAGTCCTAGACAAAGCCACTTGGAAGGAAACAAGGTGCAAATGTGTGAACTTGGAAGAAGTTATTGCTCTCTGGTCCTGTGAATTAAAATGAGCAAGATGCAGTGCAGTTGGATTTCTCAGTTCCTGGTCGCACTGAAAACCGTTTTGCATGTGCTATAAACTTGGCGCTTCTCAGCACTGTGCACTTACATTCTCATCCTGTGCCCACAGTTCAAGGACTTACGTGCTTGCTCACATGCACGTGCACGAGGAGCTACCTGTACCCATTGGTTCCAGTAAATTCTCATGTTCGGCAAGATCACAGGTCCAAACGAAGTCTATAAAAACTGCCCTGGCCATGCCTTCTGTCCGAGGCTCAGGGCCAGCCACGGTGGCAGCTCCTTTCATCAGAACTGGTGGAATTGAAGACCATGGCCGGAATCCAGACTGACCTGCAGTCTTAAAGTCTTTAAATTTAATAGAACCCATAATTTAGGCTGGTTCAGACTAATTTGCCTTTTATTTCAGATTCTTTAATGGATACTTTGTTTCTAAGAGATCTGATAGAGGGTGGTGTTTTTTTTTTTTTATTGAAAAAATGTCTTCATGAGAAAATGCTTTTAAAAGATTATTAGGTCATTTGAAGTACAAATTTTATTTAACAGCTAGGGAATAAAGACCCAGCATGGGTTTACTGGGTGCCCAGTTTTTGTTCAGGACATGCTAGGTGCGTAAGACCAACCTATGGCTTTATTTCCAGTAATATTTTAAGGTTTGTATTTTAACAAGGGATGATTCCTACACTGAAATTTACTCTTGTTACCTTAAAATCTGGAAGACAGTACATCACTGAATTTTCAATACAATATACTTGATGTTAAGGAAATGACTTTTTTAAAGTGAAAAAAAAAAAACAAGAACAAAAACCCTTAAAGCCTTCTTTATTTTATGTTTTCTTTATGTACCATTTTGTAAAGAAACTTGTCCAGCTGTATTTAATCCCATATTTTCCAATTATTTCACTTGTAGTCTAATGTTTATTAAAATCCCATGCATGTGTTATGCACAAAACACATTCATGCAAAGATCATTATAGAACACAGACATCTGTTTGGTGATTGGACATAAATACAAGGATGGGGAAAGTGGGAGTGGGGGAAACATTCATAAAGGTGACGTTTGCTGTCATTAAGTATGAAAAATGTAAATCTCCATTGAGTTTTAGCTAGTAGTAAGATAGGAATTTATATTAAATTCATGGTTGATATTTATACCATTTCTATTACTTGTATTTACATTGTACTAGTACAAATATTACATTTTATTCATATTATTCTAATTTTGTTTAAAATTTATGTGGACTGTGTTTCATATTATTATGGTTAATATTGTTCAATATAATTTGAATTCGAATAACTGTAAGCAGGACCTAAACTAAAACCTGTCGCTCCCAGCGAACAGTGCCAGGAGGGACAATGGCTGGCACTCACTCTGGACCAGGCACTTTCCTAAAGAGTTTACATTTAATTCACTCATGCAATTCTTCCAAATGGCCCATGAACCCATTAATTCTATCATCATCCCAGTTTTAAAATGTGGAAATTCAGGATCCAAGGGGTTCAGTGATTTGCAAAAAACACAACAGGAAGTAGTACAGTGGAAGTTCAGACACAGGAGGTCAATTCCAGAGTCCATACACCACAACCCCTGGGCCATACACTTGTGGCATCAGTGCACCACTGGTGGTGGTGTCTTATTCAGAAAAGGGGACCCTCAACTTCTGTGCCCTTCATCCACCGGCTAACATATGGAATGTCCTCTTGCTTCAGAAGAGACATAGCAACCCAATGTGTTTTATTCAAAAGAGGGTTATGGTCTATTATTTATTAAAAGTTATGGTTTTGCATGAACTGGGAATGTTTAGCTTGGGGGGAAAACTACAAGGGAGGGGTGTCTGGGTGGCTCAGTCGGTTGGGCGTCCAACTTCGGCTCAGGTCACGATCTCATGATTCATGGGTTCAAGCCCCACATTGGGCTCTGTACTGACAGGTCAGAGCCTGGAGCCTGCTTTGGATTCTGTCTCCCTCTCTCTCTGCCCCTCCCCTACTCATGCACTCTCTCTCTCTCTCTCTCTCTCTCTCTCTCTCAAAAATAAAGAAACATTAAAAAAATTTAAACAAGAAAAAAAGTAAAAGGGAAAATAATAATTATCCTAATAGATCAAACGGCTTGCCATCTCTTTTTAGACTCAGTATCTATTTTGCTTCTCAATCATCCGAAAGTAGGAATAGTTTTCAATTCTGGCAGCAGTGCCTACTATGTGGGTGAGCACAGACACATTGCTTACCTTCAGTTCCTCACTTACAAATGGGGATTTTAATTCTCATCTGTATTAGTGTACCTTAAAGAGTAAAATGAGACCATGTAAAACTCCTAGCATCTCAGTGCTATGAATCAATCACCTTTGAATCAATCATTCTTAAATGAATCAGAATTCTGTTAAGTGTAAGGTTATTGTCACTGTTGTTTATGAACAAAACGAAAAATGTGGCTTTGAGTAGCACTGCATTCTCCCTGTGCAAGACACAGAACTCTTCTCATCGGTAGGCTCCAAAAGAGAGGTTGTGTTTTTCATAAGACCATCCTTAGACTTAGCACAAGCATAAAAAAAATGCCTATTTAGATGTTTTTGAGTTTGGCGAGTGATTTCCTACAAATACTCTGAGCCACAGTAGTGCATGTCTTGACAGTCACCTTAGAAGGGAGCCACTCAATGGTTTAGAAACATCTGTGGTTATTTTTAGTCAATCCTAAGTAATATTCACTCTAAGAAGCATTTTCTCTCCCTCAATTAGTATTGTGAGTAACGCCTTATGTTCTGATAGCCTGTCCTGTAACAGGCATGAGTGGGACCAGGGAGAGGGCAATTCATTCAGACTGGCTTCTGTTCGAACTGGCTGCTGGAAACAATGCCAGCAATTTTATTTTTGGTCTATTAGTAAAATGACAGCACTAATTCATTTCACAGAGGAACAAACAGCTGTCAGATGGCAGTGAGCATCGTAGTACACATATCACAATTTAGTTATGCTGAGTAGGATTTTTCTACTGGCACTGTTTTATACTGTAACGTACTCCCAACCCTTTTCAAGCTATGCAAGTGACTTTTGTGGTGCATTTGTCCTCAGCGAGTACAATTCTAAACATAAACCATTCACCAGTGGGCCTCCACGTGTTAATTCACCACATTCAAAATGACAAAATGTCGGGAAAGGACAAAGATGTTCTATGAAAACTATTTTTAAAACTCGACTTTTCACCGAACCCCCCCCCAAATCATATCTCATAGGCACCTGTTTCTCATGCATCTTCTGCAAATTGCTCCCTAGGTGTTGATGGGTTGGAACTAGGGATGTGATTAGTTGACCTTACGTTTCATGCGAAGAAGTTTAAGGAGTGCCTGTGGAGTTGAAATCAAAGTGCCATGTCTGTGGGCATAGGAACCTCTGAGAAGAAAATACACGCAGAAAGGAAACTTGGAAAGCTGAGACTAGATGTACAATTGGAAATGTAGACACTCTTACTGGCCAGGCCTTACACACAAAAACCCAAAGGTGAAAATTTAAACAAGTTCTGTGGAAAGCAATAGTGGAGAATGTGTTAATGGCCAAATTCAAAAGGATTTAATTTTCTAAAGCCCTGAGTCTCCTGGTGTTTGAGTCAGGTGATTCACAAGGTTGTCTCGTCAGTTACAGCCTAACAATTACACTGGCCATTGCCGGAGGCCCCCTGCAGAGGCCGCTTATTTTTTCTACTGTGTATTTATTTAGAGGGTGGGTTAAATAATGAAGCCAAACTGCCCCAGGAGAAATTAATACCAGGCTTCCAAGCGAAGGAAAAAGCCCTGTCTTTAGAGAAAGAGTCCAACATGATGGCCACCTATCTTTGTGAATAAAGTTTTATTGGAACACGAGCATACTCATTCATGTAACCTAGGTTAAGGCTGCATTCATACTGTAGCACCAAATGCTGTAGTTCAGACAGAGACCAAATGTACTGCGAAGCCAAAAGAAGTTACAATCCGGCCCTTCACAGAACAAGTTGGCCAGTTTGCTTCAGAAGGATCACCCTGGAATTTGAATTTGTCTCTGCCGCAGCATGGCAATGTTACAGTGGGAAAATTACCGTATCTCTTGTGGTAATGCTGTAGGAATAAAGTAATTACTTACCAAGTTCTAAGGATTAAATGAAAGTAAATGTGCAATAAAGTCTTCTGTTTTTCCATTCTAAAGTGTGAATGTGACGCTGTGGTGTCTTGTACTGAAGTTGTTGAAAACGGTAACAATCGTATTGTATGCGGTTAAAATACCGCCTAAAGTAAGTCGTAAAATGTGATGTTGTATGTAATATTCTATTTCATTGTGCTATTGTATTTTGTTCATTGTTTAAACTGAAAGTACGAATAGTCTGTGCTTATTTTATAGGGTAGTTTACAAATGAAATGATACTTCACTTAATTTTTCAGGAACCTCAGTAATAAATCAATAAGAATTCATTGTAAATTCATGCTAGCAGTTCCTATGATTTGGTAAACTTAACACAAAAATAATTCATTATCAGTGTTCTCATGATTCATGCATATGAACTTTTCTTCCAAAAAAGAGTCAAGTAAATACGTAAATTTTCATACACATGTCAAAATTGTGCCATATGGGAAGGTTTTGAGCAAGTGTGAAAGTCTTCAAAAATGAAAAATAAGATGTGGAATGTTAAAATCCCATTTTTATGAGTTAAGATGGATAACACATCCAAAGCCGAAATTGTTCAGCATCTTATCCCTGCACAAAATCTCCCATTTGTTACCCTCCTACACTCGGGCAGAGCTGCGGGAGGAAATGGCAGTGCCCCCCACACACCAGCTGTCGGCTCACCCACCCTGCTCTCTTCCCACATGGAGCTTTCCATTCCATTATTCTAATATTTAAACACATATCTTAGCAAAAAATATATGCTCAATTCAAAAAATCAAAATTAAAACTTGAGGAAGTACTTGATTAAAATGACTACAGATGCTTAATGGGATGTATATAAATTAATGTTGCTAGTTGACAGGCCCCAGGCCACTCTTTTTCTCAATAAATTATATATTTTCTCTCTGAGAATACGAAAGAATTATAAGGTTCTATTTTATAAGAACCAGTGTCAAGATTCTGTCAAGAATGTCTGCAAGGAAGTTAGTTAAAACAAACATGGAGACCATCTAGAAAGGGCATTTTACCCTCTACTGTCATGAAAAGGATACGTGGGCAGCACAGATTTTCCATAATCGGTTTTTAGAGAAAAGATTCGTGAGAAAACAAATAAAAGAAGAAATTTTTAGTTTTTTTGACTTATAAGCTTAATTTTGCTTCTGTGTCTTATTCTTTTGATCAATGCTTGTATACAATCAAAGATATTTCCTATTTTGGATTATGTGATTCTGATGAGCACCAAGGAATAGAGGTGACATAAACATTTAAAATAACAAGAGACGGCAATTTTCTATGAATCTAAAACTGTTCTAAACTATAGAAAATGCACAGACTCGTGGTACAACTCTATATGATGCCTTTTCAAGTTCATTGATAAAATCAGTGCTTCATTTTGTGGACACTAAGAATAAACCCATAATGGGCCTTCTCTTGGAGTACATACTCTATAGAGATCGCCATCATATCTATTATTCAGAAGAGATTGTATATTGCCATTTTTGGACTAATTTAAAGGAAATAATAAAAATGAAGAAACTCTCTAATAAAGGTTAGAAACTTTAAAAAAAATTTTACATTTATTTATTTTTGAGAGACAGAGAGAGACAGAGCATGAACAGAAAAGGGGCGGAGAGAGAAAGAGACACAAAATCTGAAGCAGGCTCCAGGCCCTGAGCTAGCAGTCAGCACAGAGCCCGATGCGGGGCTCAAACCCATCAACCATGAGACCATGACCTGTGCCGAAGTCAGACCCTCAACCGACTGAGCCACCCAGGTGCCCCAAACGTTGGAAACTTCTTAGACTAACACACCCTTAAAAAACATGCTTAGATTCAACACCACAGACACCTGCTTGACATTCAGTGACCCATCAACCTTAGGTAACAAGAATACCAGAAATGATAATAAATTTATATGCTAAGTGAAAAGGAATGGAAATGAATTCTGAATCTCCTGTAGCCTGATTTAAAAACTCTGCCGATAAACATTTATATCTCTTTTCATCATTTGGATGCATTTTGATATTTAATTTGTCATACATCAGACTGTGAAGCATTATTTAAAGCTTAACTTTTACATCTAGCCACAGACTGATTATATTTAATGTAACAGACATATCTTTCACAAAAGGACCTGAAGACAGGAGGCATTTCTCTCATTATCTTTAAAACTAAAAGGATTTTTTATTTCTCTATCACAACTGTAATATTTTTGTTCTAATTTAAATACTTAGCATTCATTTCCAGCATTCTTGGATACTTGTGGTTTCAATACATGCCATGATTCTTCTTTCCATAATCTGAAGCAACCCCATTCTTTCACATCTTTTCTTTGAGTTTCCTCAAACTAACCAACTATAACCAGTAGAAACAGTAAAAAGAAAACAAATCCTCTGGGATATCTATCCTATATTCCTCTTACATTAAAATAAAGAATAACAAATTGACAACTAAACCACTGCAGACACACCTACATAAATGAGCTGAGATTTGAGAAAAATTAAAAAGTAACCCTAACCACCATGTGCAACTTCTGAGCTTGTCCGACAACCAGCAAGTACCACCCAACATCTTAGCTGGGATAAGACAGTATTGTGTCTTCTCACTTAGAAAAACAGAGAATCATCAACCTCTGGCCATTTTCTTCACTATGGAAAAAAGACGAAGAGACACAAAGTGTCAAGAAATTGAGACAGATCAAGAAGTTGAGACAGAAGTAGACACAGGTGTCCAAGAATAGGATGGTAAAGAGGATATTCACATGAGAGAGAGGGGCATAAGCATTGAGGAAGGATGTTACAGAACCCACAATTTGAAGACACAATCACACACTATACTCACTGAGGTCACCTTTGAAGCCAATCTGCAGAACTAGAAGCACAGATCAAAATCTTTACACACGAGATGCTGAGCCCAAACGGTCACAGTAGCTAAATTTCTGTCTCACAAAAACTCTGTGAGACAGGTGCTATTCACTCATTATGTTACAACAAGGAATCTGACGCAGTCACTGCTTATGTAACACAAGCAAGGGCACGCTTGTAGTGACTGGAAAACTGGATTAACTCACATCTCAGGATCTGTGCCATCACCCCCATGTACACATTTAAAAACTTAGTTTCCCCTAACGCTTTTCATTTCTAGCACCCAGACAATAGATAGCCAAGGGATGACAGTGTTTTGATGGAGAGAGAGGCCATCTAATTTCCAGAGTATTGAGTCACACATTACAGATCCATGGCAGCGAGAGAGAGCGAGAGCAAGAGAGACTATGAAAAAACTGCTCAGTCTCATAATTTTTGTTTGTAAAGATTTCTCTTAAATAACGATCAATTTTCTTTTTCAAACATTACCTGAGATTACTTGTTACCAAATATAGTTTGTACATGTGCATGCATGCATCGAGCAAGTTGACTGATTGAGAGAATGGTTAAAAAAAATCAACAAAAGGAAGAAAAATCTTGGGAGATGAGTGGGTACAAAGAATAAAATAAATTATAACCAAGAGAAAATAGTTTAAGAAATGCAAGTACAATTACTCATGGTTTGGGAATTCCTTTAAGGACAAATAGGAACCAAGCCTTATTTTGTTACTTAATGATTTGGAAGATGCCTTTTCTATAGAATTGGTTTGCCTTTTGTCATGTCCCTTATAGACAGGCTACTGTTTGTGTGTGTAGATTTCCAGTGAGTGTACATTGTTTTCTCTTATTTTCAAAAGAAAAAATCTCAGCTACAGTGATGGCCTTCGAAACCACTAAGTCAGCCATTTGAAAATAATATAATATTGAAGAACTTTAGATTACCTGGTTCTACTTTTCATTCAGTAGGTAAGAGCCAGAGATTCACTTAAGAATATTAATTTCCTCATCCTCTTCAGAAATACCTTCCTTTACGATGTTCACTATTTAATTTTTTAATGCTCCTTGCAACAAGCTGAATCATGCAACTGTATGGAGAAAAATCCAGCAGTCCATCCTCCTAATGTCTCCCCATTCCAAATCTTCCCCAAAGCAATGTATTCTAATAATTCAGGTATTCTACAATTCCCTGAATATTCATGCCAGCATGCATGTGTGTACATACGTGTGCATATATGCAATGTCTATACATGATACATATATACTCGGACACACATATGTGCATACACACTTAGGCAAGTACTTCAAAAACATTTTTTACTAAAATGGGATTATACAGCATTTTCATCCCTTTCGTACGTTGTGGACATCCCTTCATATCAATGCATATAGGACTAAACTAAATCTTTTTAATATTATGAGCACTTTGAAAAAATATTTCTTTATGGTGATGCTTGAAGCAAAATTGTACAATGAGATATAACAAGGGTGTGTCTGTGGGGGGGGTGATAAGGCAAAAGTTTGGCCCAATATCTTTCAATAGGCTGCACAGAATTTATTATTTTAATGAATTTATAGCAATCTACTCCTACTGAATCAGAAACTAGATTTTCTAGTATATGGAGAACAGATTTCATCTCCCTGGGGTAAGTGCCCATTAATTAAGTTCACAGAACCAATATATAAAATCAAAATGCCAAATTAATAAATTGCAACTCACAGAAACTAGACTATTTACATTGATCCAGTGGTAGTTTTTCACGCAAGGCCTATATATGAAGCCAAATTGTAACCTGAAGGCTTCTTGCTTACACACGGAATCAGATATAAGAAAGGAGAGAAGTGAGAAACATCAGATACAAGAACATTTGAGGCCGCAGGTGAGCAGAGCTACTACCATCAATCTACACACGTCATTCTGACCTTTTCATTAGTTATGGAACTCCTGAGGACTTGATGGCATCTGTGAAGTGTTTTCCACAGAAAAACACACATGCAAAATTGTGCATGTAATATCACTGCCTCCTAGAAATTGAGATTATCCACAACCCCCAAATTAGTAAAGTTAGAGATATACTATAGAGACAGTTTCATGATGGATTGGATGATTAAAGTGGACTCCCTTCAGCTACACCCCCAACAGGACTGACTGTTCAATCAACTCTCAGACTCAACGATCTCGTAACTGAGCATGCAACTAACTCCTCTTGGTTGACCTTGACCGGCCATGGCTTTGCCTCTGGCAATGTGTTTTGCCTCTGGCACTTATTTTAATTTTTATTCTTTCATCAGATGTATCAATAGCCATGGGTTATACAGAAGCCTTACTAAATTGTTTAAACTCATTTCTTCATGACAGGTCTGCATCTCTTTTCTTGGCATCATTATTTGATTGCGTTCACACATATTTCCCCCACGTTTGTGCTTTTTAGAAGTGTTAGTATTGATTTGACTAACAGCAATAATTATTTTCAAGTGCCATTCTAAAATCCTTGATTAGTGGTTCTCATGTAGCTACTGTTGCAAATCAAGAACGAGTGAGTCTAGAGAAGGTCTGATATGAGGGTCAACAGCTTTGCTCACTATAAGGTGAAAGTGTGTGAGGAAAGGTCACCCTACCAAAGGTCCATCCTTACCTGGGTTTACCAACCCACACCATCTAAGTAGTCAAGAGGAATGTGATTCTAGAAGTTTCTCATTCGCTTCAGCCTCTGTTATTGTTATAAACCTAAGATAACATTCAAGTGTCAGCTGATGGACAGCTAACCACTGTTCCTTTGCCATCACTTGCTTTAGTCAGAAATGTCTCTTTCTTTCCAGGTGGGTCATTCATGTTTCACGCTTTAATTCCAGTTGAGTTTGGATAATCACTTCAAGGGAGAAATAAATCAGTGCTGACATTCTAAATAAAGCTTTGAGCTTGAAGGGTAATAATCTAGCTGCTCTTTCTAAGTCCAGATCCACGCATGTTAAAGGAAAGAAAATTCTGCTTGAGGGATGTGTCAGAGGGAAATGCCAAATATATTCAGCCAACGCGAGACACGAGACACATTGTTGATCCGAAGCCCCACTCCAGCCCCGGAGTTAATGACTTAGTGAAACCCAGATGGAAAGGGCTGCTTGGAGCCAAGTTTCCCTCCTCCCCGGTGAAAATCTAAGTAGTACATGAAAACCTTGGCTGTTTGCATCCACGAAATAAATGTATAATAAATGAAATTAATCCATGTTAAGTTTTCACAAGTTTAATTTAATGGCCTGTAATAAGTCCATTATTTTTCAAATATGAACACTTTGAGCACATTGTGGACCACCTAATCTCTTTGTCTTTAAATCATTGCAGTGCTGTTTTAGAAGCTTCTAGATGGGAGGATGTGTTAACCAGAGGGAAAATCAAATTCACATCAGTAAACTGGGACATTTATTGGCGATGCTCCTCTTAGGTATTGAGGGGGAAAAATATGAAATACTAGATGAAATTAAGTTCTGGTTGAATGAAGATTTCTTATCAAAAAATAGTTTTGAATATTTACTTGGCGACAAATGTTGAGGATTCGGGTTTTCCTTTAGAGTCTGCTAGAGTCTGTTAGAGTTAAGGAAATGAAGATGGAGGAGCATGAGAGATAGTGGACCAAGCACTGGCTAGCATCTGAAGGCAAAAGTGCTGTGGGGATTCGGAACTTACAAGATCCACCTTGCCCTTCTTCTTGAATGGTTTCAGACACTACGGCCATGATTTAGAAGCCAAAAGGTGATAAATGGTGAAATGGAGGCAGAAAAAGAATGCTACAGTTCATTTGATAGTCGAGTGAAAATAATTCAGCCTTTTCTCTCAGGATCTCTCAGAGGGAGGGATGGACACCAGGATTGAAACCATGTAAACCTGACCCCCTGGGCGCTTCAGGCCCCTGTGAATCCTGAGGAGAATGGAGGCCTGGCATCTCCCCCTCCAGATACCCCTCCATCAATCTCCTCCTGCTTCTTCATTCCTAAAGATGGTAATTTGTTGTGCTCCATACTCTTGTACATGGTTCTTCCTCACTCAGAAAGATCCTCCCATCACCTATCTTCCTGGAGAACTTCGGTTCAGTGCCTGATACAAGGGAGCCATTGGGCACATGAGGTTTTTCAACACATCCTCTGAAACAGGCCCAAACATTAATTCCATCATGACCTGTGTCTGGCCCCCAAGTGCATCTGACCTTCCCTCTTTGCCTAACCTTGCCAAACACCAGCCACTCTCTATGCTCCATCGAATTGAGCCATTTTCTCCTTCACTATGGCTTCAGAGCCAACACCCTTCTTCTCAGCTTTGTGTTCCTAACATTTAGCTCAGCACTGGGTCTCTGGAAGATGTTCAGTGACATCGCATTCGCATAACCACATACACATTCTCTGGTATATATACATATGTGCGTACATGCACATGTATACAATATACAAATGTGTATCTATCTGTATATGTATACATGCAAACATGTAATGCTGTGTGTATACACATGTATAAATGCACATTCATGAGCGGAGTGTGCATTTGCACATGCATACACAAATAAACAGGTATATGTGAGAATGCGAGGGGAGTGGTTAAGAATCACAACTTCAGGAAATAGGTAGATTTGTGTATACTCTCTGCTTTCACAATTTTGTAGCTACGAGGTAAACTAAATTATGTAAGTTATGACCTTGTTTTCTCTACCTGATGATATTAGGTAACTTAACTTCACTTACAGGAATCTTGTGAAAATTTAATAAGAAAATCTATACAGGCATTTACACCATACTACACACACATGTGTATCACCTATCCATTATGTGTCTATCCACAGACACACATATATCTTAGTAAGCAGGATATAATGCTATAACTGATAGAATGAATACTTTTAAGACAAAAAAAATAGTTGGTAAAGAACAATTCCTTTAGAAGAGCATTTTATAACCCAGGGGAGGCTCTTAAACTATCTTCATGGGCAATTGTTTTTTCTCATTCCAACTAATGAACTGTTTTGTATGAAACACAATTTCCTGCCACAAGCAAATGTTTACTATTTAGTATGTCAAATTCCTCCCCATTATGCCACCAGTATTTGTCTCATTCAAATAGATTCTGATGCTTTCAGATTCTTATATTTCATGCATAAAATGTAAACCCAGTATATTCAATGATGGAACCTTGGAAAGTTGAGGGAAATGCTGAGTCTTTAAAATCAGTATCTTGTGATCAAAATATAGGACTGCCTACATTTGAGGTTAACTAGTTTCCCTTTTCAGCTACCATGTCAGCTGGGATTTTTAAAGAAACCTTAAAGAGAATAGTTTCCCAGCATTTATCAATTTTGCTGTAGATAAGAATCAAGTATAACCTTTTTTCTTTAACCAAACATAAATATCCATGTCAAAATATGCATATGATTTTCATTCTGATTTAAGAACATTTGCTGTCCCATAGATAAGAAGTATTTGCTAATCGTTCAAAGAAAATTTGGTTCCCAACCAATGGAATTACCCTACACATTTGAAAACTGCTGTATACAAGGAAAATATTAATTCTAGTGAGTACAGATTTGACTCATTAATTTGAGCCACAGAGTTGATGTTTTCTACCCAAATTCTATTTCACAGAAAATATGGAATTATTAAAAAACAACCAATGTCCACAAAGACTTATTTCACCTGCAAAAATATCTAAAAAGTTGACCTAAATTATTGTAAATGATTTGTGAAAACTACATTTGTAAAAATTTAATCAAGAATAAAATGATTAAACATCATCTGTGAAACATTTCAATGATATCCAGGACAAAAACAAACATGTGCATTAACGAAGGAAAGGCCATTTAAAAATAAATCAGACTTCAGAATCAAAATAACTAAAATGTCAGGTCAAAGACTTTTTATCATATATTCACAAGTGTTTCTAACATTTCATTTACTTTTGTCACTAATAACAAAAAACATTAGAATTAGAAGTGTCTTGGGTGGCTCAGTTGGTTAAGTGTCCGACTTTGGCTCAGGTCTCTGAGTTCCTAAGTTTGAGCCCCACGTGGGGCTCTGTGCAGACAGCTCAGAGACTGGAGCCTGCTTTGGATTCTGTATCTCCCTCTCTCTCTGCCCTCCGGTGCTCATACTCTGCCTCTCTCTCAAAAATAAATATTAAAAAATTAAGAAATAGGGGCATCTCAAAAAAAATAGAAAGAAATAGAGGCATTTCCTTTTAAAAAGTGGAAAAAAAAGAGTGACAGAGTGACAGGTTTGCTGGGGCACAGTCTCTAGACTCTAGACATTTTCATGTCACCATATTGATTTGTTCTCCTTGTCCTCAAGTCAAATGATTTCCATGCCTTACCATGAATCTTTGTTGTTATGTAATATTTGCTATGTTTTGACATGCCAGGTTACTTTTCTGATTTCCTAAATGATATTTTTCTTAAGTCATACATAACCTTGATGAAAAAAATGACTATTTTTTTTTAGTAGTTGAAATCTCAGTGAAATAAAGTTGGCAAATAGAGATCTCTGAATAAATGCTATTTACATACATACTGCTTCAATAGTGGGCAAATTTAAGAGTTCTGATAGTAATCTATGTCATTGTAATTTGTGCAAATTCTCGATATTTTGTTATAAATATACCAAAAATTATGCAATTTCTTTTGTTTATTGTAAAGAACAATGTTCAATTATGAGACAAGCAATTGTAATATTACAAAACACTCTATTAAACTGGTAACTTCAATTATATTCTGCATTTGTGTGTTGAAATATGTTGATTTCACCAACAGTCTATAAACTTACTAAGACCCAGAAGGTCTCTCTACTTAGAGTGTCAATTACTGCAGATGAGCAATGTTACTGTGAACTTTATAAATATTTCCATTTAATTTCCAGGGTTAAATTCAGTGACTGAATACATTAATTAGAATTTTTAAATTATTGTTTTCATACTCATTATGTAGTATAATATTTCCATGCATGAATAATAATTTATGTAAATAATGTCTATCCCAAATTACTGCCAGAAAAGTACAAAGTTCGGTGCCCAGATTAAGCCTGTTATCAAGGTGATTACGTTTAGAGAGATTTTAAAAGTTTCAAAGACTTTATCCAATTTAAGCAAAGGTGCTTAAATTAAAAATTTGAATATCATTTGGTAAAATTAAATAAATTATAATTATAATTACAAAAATATAGTACTAGGTTAAGACTACCGAGTATTATGTTCTTGAACAAGCTGATCTAGTGTTTTATATCTAAATTAAATTTCCTTTAGTGGTCTTGGATAAGACATTAGAATTCTATTATATGCTTTGGTTTATATTAATTACATGATGGACGGCATCACCAAAATAAAAACTCATGGGAAACAAGGAAACCTGAATCCCTCAAAGGATTCAATGTTCTGGTTCCAAAAAAATTTTTAGATAATATTGTGACCATTATCATTGGTTCTGCTTTATATTTTATTGAATAGGTATGTTTGTGTATTTTATGCAGTATCAGTATGTTTAATAATATCTCACTTTCTCCAGAGACATTGCTTACAGCTGAATCTAATTTGGCTCTGGGCACTTAGACTATTGATAAAGCAGTTGGTGCTATAGTGAAAGCTTTACTCTCTTCTAGATAGATTCTCCAGTCTGTAATCCTCTGTCGAGACTACAATTAACTTTATTTCTCCTAATAGTACACATTGATTTTCTCAGGATACCTTTAAGCTAATGGAGAAATATTTTTAAATAGAGATGTTAAATATTATATAGAATTTTGGTTGTGCTGACAAAGCACTTTTTAATGCAATATCTTTTTTTTCGTTTCAAGAAAAAGGCTTGCATCTGCTTGTAAATATCAGAGTATATTATAATGTCATTATTTAAAATATAAACTTCAAAAAGAGCATGTCCACACAGCAATGATTTTAAAACACACATTTAACTTAGCTCCTGGTCCTATTCACTTTTCTACTCATCTTATAATATAGCTCATAAGTATTTTTTCCAAAAGAGACAATCTCACCAATCGTGTGTTATATACAATGATAACCAGCAATACCAACAAAAATAGCCCAGAAGAGTCAACAGAATTACTCATTTGACCATCCTTCAATGCCAACCAAGTTTCCACAACATTTACCTTAGGAAATTGAACCAAATGTAATATTAAAGTACCAACTTTGTCAGGAAGGAGAGGACAACTGCCAAGGTTTCTAAAATAGTGAAGCATTATCAACTTTCTGAGCAAATGTCAGATATGTTGACTGGATAAGGTAACTTCACAGGCAGCTAGGATAGGGTGCCTTAGAAACACTTTCATAACGTGGAGTGAAAAAGAAATTATGTGAAGTTAGTGTATGTGGGAAGTGGTAGGTATACACAGAAGCAAAAGTTAATAATAACACCTATCAACCTTATTAAGTTAGCTTGTTACTCTTCAAATATTAAATTATTCCCTGAAGGTAATAGACTTAAACACCTTAAAGTACATTAAATATACTGATGCTACTTTATACACTTATATGTACATATATGTACTTATATAGTGTAATACATATATGTAATATATTTATAACATATAAATGCAGTGGTCTGAAAGATATTGCAGTAAGAACAGTAAACAATCCTAAATGTCATTTCACCCAAAACTTTAAATAAAAGGATAAATTAGTCTGTTTATATATCTGTGCAAAGAAGACACGCTACTCTTATGTTTTCTGATCATTGTATAGTCGCTAAGTTCAACTGTGCAAAGCACATGTAGATTTTATCTTTCTAAAAAGAGTGTGGTTTTTTCCCCCCAAGTGCACTGAATACTCCACATAAAAACAAAGGCAGATGTGATTAACCCCGAACAAGAGCCTAAGTAAATGGGGTATGTTGTAAATAGGGATTTGCCTGTAGCCCTCTCCACAGTCTATTTTCAATTCACAGGCTCCGGAGTTTATTTACGCTAAAAATAATAGTCTTTGTGTTACCCATGAAAGCAAATCTTGAATACCTCTGTACAACAAGACTAAAACACGCGCACCTCAGCATTTACGCTCAGAGTATTACTAGAGTAATTTCTTAAAACTGAATGCCTGAAGCGATCATCTTTATTATTTCCTCTCACAAAGCTAAACTCTCTTTCATCTTTTCAAAATTTCTGTACCAAAGTAGTTCAACGATATCAAGACTCCAAAGGTTACAAAGGCACAAACTCTGAAAACGCAAGCAAAATCCTCATGCCTGGCAATGATCAAACAGGAAAACCAAAATAATCTCAATTAAAAGTTTCACTTTGACAAGACTCATGGAATGGAATTCTCTTTAATTAAGCACTAACTGCATTATTGGCTACCAAAAATATTAAGAAAACACATCTGAATTAAAAATGATTTTCTCACAGAAAAGCAGTCCTGCTAATTAGTATTCATAATTTTCAAAACTTCTCCACTACATGTCAAAAGAAAACCACTTCTCTAATTAAAAAGAGTACTTCCAATAGAGGAAAATTGTCAACACATGTTTTGTGCTTGAAAATTCAGCAATTATAGTAAACAGTATTCTGCAATCATCAATATATAAATCCATAATATAAAAGTCAACTGTTTATAATGTCAAACCACCTCTGAAACAGCAGCTTATATTTTCATTAGAATCTGTCATCCAGAGCGGCAGGTAGGAGATCGTGCAGACAATGTGTGTGCAGAGCACATTACATGTCCTACCTTCGTACAGGGCTTTGAAACCTTGGGCACTCACGGCGAAGTCTGTCGTGAACCACAGCGTGAGGATAGATCCCGTGCTCACTATTGAGGATGGCAGCTGAAATCCCGATAATCTAAACGACAAAAAAATACATGAACATAGGTAAAAAGCATAAATTTGTTATTCAAGCTTATTTGATGAAGTCATTGTATTTCTCCTTTCCCTGCGGTATGTTTGTTTGAGATACAAAACAAAACCACTACAAGTTTCATACCCAAGGTGTTGCCAGGTGATTGAAATTAAGCACGTTCAAGTAATAGTTTATTTAAACAATTTTGGCAAAAATTCTGCCTTGAAGAAATTGTACAATGCATCGGACAGAAACTTAAAGCAAAGTTATCCTCGTACATGCTACATGAAAAAATAGGATTTTGTATGTACTTTGTTATTTTCCTCTTCGTTTGTTAGATGGTGGGTTGTCACATGTCATAGTCAATGTGCTTATTCTTAATATCTGCCCCAAATAAATCAGAGCTTTCTTGAAAAGAAAACATACTGGTCACCGCATAATAAACAGAAATCAATTACTCCCTTGAGCAGAGGTCAGATGAATTGATTTGAATGTTTGGTTTTCAAAACCAATCTTTTGGATTCTGAGGTATGCTTTTCACCTCTCACTAGGTTTAGATATATTCAGAAATTTTAATGAGGATAAAGTCAGCACTCTGAATGAGCAAGCTTGTATAGTAATATATATATATATATATATATATATACTTTATGCATAATGCGTTATAAAGTCACAGGTTTCCGAAAGGTCAAAGAGATGCTTCATGAGTTTATATTTTACCGGAAGTTTCCTAATTAAGTAGCTTGTCTCTGAATATGTGATTTAGTATAGTCTGAACACAAATCTCTGATTCCAGAAGGAGCAAGCCTGAACGTTCTTTCCTCATAGAGAAATCTGGCTTGCCAGTAAGACTATGGTATTAAATACCTAATTCCAGCTGTTGTAGGTTTTAGAATCAAACTAGAAACTTGTTAGGGAAAAATGACAGGACAATCACCAATCACTAAATGGCATACTTTCAAATTTCCATGGATCGAAGAGGAAATCTCAAGGGAAATTAAAAAAAATACATCGGAATGAATGAAAATAAAAAGACAAGATATCAAAAGATAGAGGACTCAGCTAAGTGCTGAGAGGGAAATTAATAGTATTGAAATATACAGTGTAAAAGCAGAAAAGTCTCACATTAGGAGCCTAAGCTCCCATATGAAAAACTTAGAAAATAGTGAAATAGCCCTAAGGCAAAGAGAAGGCAAAAAATACAAGATAAATGCAGAAATCAAAGAAATTGACAACAGAAGAACAACAGAGAAAAACAATGAAACAAAAGCTAATTCTTTGTTTTTAATTTTTAAACATTTATTTATTTTTGAGAGACAGAGAGACAGAGCATGAGCAGGGGAGGGCAGAGAGAGGGAGACACAGAATCTGAAGCAGGCTTCAGGCTCCGAGCTGTCACCCCAGAGCTGGATGCCGGGCTCGAACCCACGAACCACGAGATCATGACCTCAGCCGAAGTCGGTCGCTTAGCCAACTGAGCCACCCAGGTGCCCCGACAAAAGCTAATTCTTAAAAAGTTTGACAAAATTAACAAACATCTAGCAAGGCTCACACAAAAAGGGTGTGGGGGGAGGTAGAAGATACATCACCTAATATCAGGAATAAAATAACAAATATTACAAGACACCACACAGACATAAAATAATAAAGGAATACTATAAAAATATGTAAATTTAACAACTTGCATGAAATTTCTATAAAAAGTCCACTTGCCAGTTTCTATAAAAAACAAAAACTACCACAACTTTCTGAATACAAAATAGAAAATTTGAATAACCCTGTAACTATTAAAACTTCCCCCAAAATAAATCTCCAGGGCCAGGTGGTTTTACAGGAGAATTCTACTGCTATGGACTGAACGTTTATGTCCCCCAAAAGTCATATATTGAAACCTAACTCCCAAGGTGGTGATATTTGGAGCTGGGAACTTTGGGTGATAATTTATGAGCAGAGCCCCACTTAATGGGGTTAGTACCTTTATTAAAGAGACTCCAGAATCTCTTTAATATGCCGCTTCTGCCCTGTGCAGACACTGCAAGAAGATGTTCTCTATGTAACAGAAAGCCGTCACACCAGACACCAAATCAGCTGGAACATGATCTTGAACTAGCCTGTCTCAAGAACTATGAGAAGTAAGTCTGTGTTATTTACAAACCACCTTGCCTATGCTATTCTGTTATATACACTTAGACATCTACCCAAATGGATTAAGACATCTACCAAACATTTGAAAAATTGACACCAATTTTACACAGTCTCTTCCAGAGAACAGAAGTGGATGGCAACTTCCTTATGTATTTTATGGCACTAATATTACCCTGTAACTATGGACTGAATGGTTGCCCCTAAAATTCATATATTGAAGCCCTACCTTTCAATCTAATTGTATTTGGAGACTGGGCTTTTAGGAGATAATTAATATGGAATAAGGTCATAGGGTGAGGTCCTAATCTGATACGATTGGAGGCTTCGTAAGAGGAACAGAGAGATTCCCCTCCTACCCCCAACATGCTTTCCTTAGCACAGGTCATGTGAGTACATGGAGGGAAGGCAGGTGTCTGCAAGCTAGGAACAGTCCTCTCCAGAGCCTGATGATGCCACACTCTGATACCAGATATCCAACTCCAGAACTGTGCAAAAATATACTTTCTGTCATTTAAGCTACTCAGTATATGGTATTTCATTGTGGCGGCCCAAGCTAAGCTCTCCTGATACCAAAATCAGACAAAACCTTCACAAGCAAAGAAAACAACAGACCAGTAATAGCTCTCATGTATCTATATGCTATTACTCATAATATACATATATATATGAACATTTTTAACAAAGAGCCAATAGAAGCAATATACAACAAGAATTCTCCAACATGACCAAGCAGTGTTTATTCCAGGGATGTAAGTAGGATTCAATATTTGAAAATCAATCAATATAATCTGCCAGCATGACAGACTAAAGAATAAAATCACAAGATCATGAGAGTCTATGTAGAAAAAACTATTGCACATACTTAAACACCCAATCGTGAGAAAACCTTCCAGTAAAATACGAATAGAAGAAAACTCCCCCAACTTGACAATGGGTATCTAAAAAGAACCTACAGCTAACATGATATTAATGGTGTAAGACTGAATGCTTCCCCCTAAGACTGAGAACAAGGCAAAAATGTCTGTTCTCACCACTTGTATCGAACACTGTGCTGGAAGATCTAGCCAGAGCAGGAAGCCACGTGGAGAAAACAAATGCATATGGACCAGAACATAAGAAATAAAACCACGCCTCTTTGCAGAGGACACAATCATCTACATAGGTGATGCTGAGGAGTGTGTAAGAAAACTCTTGGAGCTAATACTTGAACAAGCACACAGGATACAAATGAACATACACAATTCAGTTGTATTTCTGCATTCTAGAATTGAACATATGGACACGAAGGTTAATTATTACAAGGCCATTTACAATCATTAAAAAAATACTTAGCTGTAACAAAACAGGTACAAAACTATCCTCTCAAAACTGTGCTATGCTAAGGAAAGAAACCAGTAAGAAACTAAACAAATGGAGAAACATATCGTGCTGACAGGAAGCCTCAATACTGTAAAGGTATCAATTCTCCCCAAATTTACAAACAGGTTTAACACTATTTCTATCAAAATCCCAACAAGATTTTTTGAAGAAATAGGCAAGATTATTCTAAAATGGATATGGAAAGGCCACAAACCTCAGTAGAATAGCTTAAAAAATTAACAAACTTTGACTACTCATTACCTTTTTTTTTTTTAAGGTTTATTTCTTTGAGAGAGAAAGAGACAGCATGAGTAGGGAAAGGGCGGAGAGAGAGAGAGAGAGAGAGAATCCCAACCAGCCTCTGTGCTGCCAGGACAGAGCCCCACATGGGATTTGAACCCACAAAACTCTGAGATCATGCCCTGAGCTGAAACCAAGAGTTGGATGCTTAACCTACTGAGACACCTAGGAGCCCCAAAGTTACTCATTTTCAAGACTCATTTTATAAATTAAATGACCATGACCATGTGGTACTGGCAAATTAACAGATCCATACTCAATGGATGAGAATAGAAAACCCAAAAACAGACCCACATAAACATGTTCAATGATTTCAAGGTGCTAAGGCAATTTGGTGGAATATCTTTATTCCACAAATGATGCTGGAATCAATAGATGTCCACAGATGAAAATAACAACCACAAAAATAAGCCTGTACCTAAATCTAACACCTCATATAATAATTAACTCAATATGGATCATGGAAATGAATATAACACATAAAAATTTTAGAAAAAAGCATAGAGGATAATCTAGGAGTAGCTTAAGAATTCCTAGACTGGATACCAAAAGCATAATCCACAAAAGGAAATATTAATATATCAGATTTCATAACGATTAATTTTTTTTTTGTCAAAGACAAAGAGTAGATGACAAGACATGCTAAACATTGATAAAAGGTATTTGCAAACCACATATCTGACAAAGCATAAGTGTCTAGAATATATAAAGAACGTTAAAGATTCAACAGTGAAACAACCAACAATCCAATCAGAAAACAGGCAAAGGGTATGAAGGTCACTTCATGTGAAACAATACAGAGATGGCAAGTAAGTACATGAACAGATTCTCAACATCATTAGCCATTAGGGGAATGCAAATTAAAACCACAAAGAAATATCACTACATACGTATTCAGAATGGCTAAAATAAAAACTAGTGACAATACCAAAGCTGGCAAGAATGTGAACATGGATTCTTCTTCTTTTATTATTATTTTAATGTTTATTTAATTACTTTTTGAGAGAGAGAGAGAGAGAGAGAGAATGAAGGGGGGAAGGGGCAGAGAGAGAGAGGAAGACACAGATTCTGAAACAGCTCCAGGCTCTGAGCTGTCAGAACAGAGCCTAATGTGGGGCTCAAACCCACAAACCATGAGATCGCAACCTGAGCCAAAGTTGGACGCTCAACTGACTGAGCCACCCATTTGTCTGAAAATTTTCCACTGAGAACACTCTTCACTATGTCACTTACATTCTTTCCACATGGACCCTAGGCACTAATTTTATTGTTACCTAACTTTCTCTGAGGAATACCTGTTCTTATGAACAATAGGTCCATTTTTAGCACCTAGTAAATCATGGAGCTGTTCAAGTATTTCTCCTAACGAACGTTTAAAAACGAACAAAGAAAAAAAAAACACTCAGCCAAATTTCTGGCCTTTCCTAAGCAACATGTGAATTTGTAGAGTAACCTCGTTCCAGATTTCATACATTTGTATCTCTTATAATACTTACTTGCTATCTTGGTATCTATCTCATTAAGCTACTTTTATTCTGGCTATCGATTAATAAAGTGGTAAGTCAATGACAGCAAGCAAGAAAGAAAATAAGATCAGCTTTCCTACCCCCCTTTCTGTCAAACCCAATCGCCTAGCAACATATACACTCTTCTTAATAAACTGTGACTCAGAATATTGGTATTTCAGAAGATGAAGGTTATAACATATTTAAACCACTTGGAGATGGAATGAAAATCAAGCCACAAATACATAGGGTCCGTCTATATATGGTATCTTTTCTGCCATGAGTTTGCCTAAAAAGACTAAAGCAGATTTTACTACTACCAAGCTGGCTGCAACGTTAGAGGGTCCATTTCACACAGAAGATGAGGCTACCCCTAACATCCATGCCAAGGTGCCCCTGGAGAAAACAACCTCATTATCCTATTCAAAGAATTCGTTTTTTCAGACACCCTAGCTGAACCACTTGCAGGAAGAAGAGAATAATTAGTAAAGGAGATGGGGTATGAGAACAGTCACAAGAAATTCATTTCATTCTCAGTAAAAAGCAAAGTGTCACTGATAGTGGTCCAGGTATGCCTCTCTCTTTCTCTCTCTCCATTTTTTGCTAGCTACATCCATGGTGTCCTATAAAATGTCATTTGCTATAGTTTCTGGGACTGGGAGAAGTTTATTCCCGTCTCACATTCAACAATCTCGGAAAATGACAGAACATGCCTGTTGAAGTTGAGTGACCGTGATGTAAAGCAGGGGACATGGAAGTGGCCACATGTCCATATTCTCGGTACCTGTCCACTCGGCAGAAATAGGAGTTTCAGAATTAAATAACCTTATTCCTTTTCCACCTTTCAAGAAATTACGAGGATGAATTGCATGTAGAAATGGATCCTGAATATTTCTACTCTGGTATCATTCAAGATACTCAAATCACTGAGACCAGTGGAATAATCTTGAATATTAGATGTGGTAGTGCTGATTAAAAAAACAAAAAAAAAAAAAAGAAGCAAATTCAGTAGAAAGCTAAGGAGAAGCAGATGATGGGTATGTATGCAGTTTATTTTACAGAAATTAACGAGCAAGTTATGACTCCATCAAACAGACGCTCACTCCCAAATTACACACTGTACATACTGCATAATCTATAGTGTTTGTGATTTCAAAATGTCAAATATCTTTAAAACTACAGTTTAGTTAAAATGTCAAGTGAATCCTTTAAGTAAATTAGGAAAAAAAGATCACTAACTTAAATCTTTTCTCTGAGAATGTAATTGCTTTAAAGAAAATCTCTGCAAAGCCAAATGTTGCCAAAATCACATTAATAGTCCATAATTGATAACATCACATTTCATACCATATGCCAGTGTGGATAGCCTCATAATACACCTTATAAAAAACACTTGGTCTCACAATAGAAGTAAGATTAGAATCATACCCTAAGAGTTAGCAGTGATCTAAGAGATTAATGTATCTTAAATTAATTTCCTCAGAAAGTGTCTCAGTTAACCACTGCCTGAGGCTTGTGTGAATACATCCAAGGCTGGAAAGGAAAAACCCCACAAAGCAGTTAATTACACTATTTGATAATTTTGATTTTTAGTAATCCATCTCTCTCTGTGGCGTTCAAGAATCAGTCCCATTACTATTACTTTGAAGAGTTTTCATGCCATAGAATAAAATATGAGGCTTCATGCTTAAAAAATAAAATCCATTGTGTAGTTATTATTACTATTTTAAGATTTAGTGTCTCTAGTTGTTTTATCGAAGTCTGAACATTACTATATGTTTAATTTGAAGCACATTGCTGGGTAATGAGAATCAATTTTTTATTCATTAAAATATTTCCTGGATATCTACCAAAGTCATATTCAGGATTAACACATTTAAGGCATTCAAAAAGCTTATAGTCTAAAGTGAAGGATAAAAAAAGACATGGAATATTCTGGAAGTAAATGAGAATAATCCACATAGAAGTATCATAGCAGCCAGATTTGATGGTGGGGATATGGTGATATACATCAAGTTCTTGCTAACCACTGAATGTTCAGCAAAAGATAAAATTCATGATGGTCTCCAATAACCCCATAACTTCCTTTGCAGTGTTTAAAAAAATAATGCAGGAACTCAAACAGGTAGACATCACCCCTAAATTAAAAAGGTATACAGGGCCGCCTGGGTGGCTCAGTCAGGGCTGCCTGGGTGGCTCAGTCAGTTACGCATCCGACTTTGGCTCAGGACATGATCTCATGGTTCATGAGTTTGAGCCCCACATCAGGTTCTGAGTATCCTGTTTTGGATGCTGTGTCTCCCTCTCCCTCTACCCCTTCCCACTTGTGCTGTCTCTCTTTTCCTTAAAAATAAGTATTAAAAAAGGTATACATTAGAATTTGAAAAACGTTTTCCAAATCATCACATGATTATATAATAATTATATTACAAGGTGACAAAACTGCCTCTAAATAAAATGAACTGTTTTTAATAGAAACAACAATCTTACAGTCACCTATCGATGTGACAGAAAGACAGGGTAATTTCGAGGTGACATATCTTTATGCTGAATAGTAAGAAAACAGAATGGACTGTCGGTGTATTTCTTAGTTTTATATTTCCACTTACCAGGCATATACTTTGATGTTAACTAATTATTTGCTGAAAGTTATCCAATGTTATGCATTAGAATGTTTCCAATAATTGTTGTAGGTACAGGAGAACATTCTGTATTAGAGCAGAGTTTTAAACTAGGAAGTGGCATTATTAGTTGTCAGTTATTTCAGCTCTTCATTTCATGGGGCAAAGAAATGATGACAAGAAAGACTCAATGATTTGGCCAGAGCCAGGCACACACTTAAAACTGAGCCCATCTTCCTTCTAAGCCAGTGGTTTTGATGCTTAGCCATTTTAAGGTGACTTGTCCAGTGGGATAAAGTATTAAAATGTTCATTTATTTTCTCTTCTCCACCCTGCTTCCCCCCCACCCCACCCCCACACACACACACTGGACCTTCTTCTCAGAAAGTAATTACCTTTGAATGTAATGAGCAAAGAATCAAATTCATGGCTTTCGAACAGCCTCTTGAAACTCAGAGCTTCAACAGCTCTGTTTATTGTTTAAAATGTCAGGGCTTAAGCCTCATGTCACAAACAGTAAATCTGAAAGAATATAGGATCATCCCTTAGAGACTTGACCATGGTTTCCTGGTGTAGGGATGAGCAGTTTGGGAAGGAAGAAGTGATCTGGAACATTGGTACGTCCCTGAAAGGACTGATGTGGACAGAAGAACCTAGTGAGGCTGATTTCTGTTACAGGTGAAGCCCTGTGAGATGGTCGCCCTTGGGAAGAGCCCCTCACACCGGAAGAGAGCAGGAGTCGTGAGATGTATGTGCAAGGGCAGCAGGGTATGCCTAAGTTCGAACAGCTCATGATGACATGTCAGAGCGCAAGAGCGATCTAAAGACTTCAATCCCAGGTGCCTGGGTCAGGTGTCTGACTCTTGATTTCAGCTCAGGTCATGATCTCACAGTTTGTGAGTTCGAGCCCCAGATCTGGCTCTGTGCTGACAGTGCAGAGCTTGCTTGAGATTCTCTCTCTCCCTCTCTCTCTCTCTCTTACTAACTCAAAATAAAATAAATAAATACACTTAAAAAAAAGATTCTGCAATCCAAGAGAGGTAAAGGGGTGTTTCCTTCATGGCCCTGAGTATACGAGAACACGGGACTCATGTGGATAGCTTGGCCTCTGGGAGCCTGTCTAGGGACTCCTGACAAGAACCTGTACATGTTACATCTCAGATTGTATAAGGAGAAGGCAGACAGCAGGTGCCCCTTTTACTCTTGGTGCTTAGGGGTCATACACAAGCCTTGGATTTAGATACCATCTAGAAAAGATCTCACACACACACACATGCTCACCCACCAACACTTACACATCCACACACACCCCCACCCCTACATACCTACCACATAGACACATACTCACCCTTTCCTACACACATACACACACACACACACACACACACACACCCTTGCACACACATCTACACTGAAATGACAAAGTCTACCTAGACTTGACCAAATGAAAATTTCTGCCCTCACTCATAAAGGAATCTTTATAGAAATTACTGTAAAATCCAATTAAAGAAGTTATGATCAATCCAATTAAAGAAATTATGTCATGATCACATCTTAACTTCTGACCTTTCAAAATAATGCCTATTTCTTTTTCTCTTCTGCTCGACATATCACTCATTTCTAACAATTAAGATAAATATGCAAACCAACTCACAGTATTGATTTCAATTATACATTTTTATCATAACATATAGACAATAACTATACACATTCAAGCTGTTATGTAATTCTGTTGCTAAAAAAATACATATTGGGTTTTATTTTTTATTTTACTTTTTTAATAGTTTATTTATTTTTGAGACAGAGAGAGAGCACGAGTGGGGTAGGGGCAGAGAGAGAGGGAGACACAGAATCTGAAACAGGCTCCAGGCTCTGAGCTGTCAGCACAGAACCCCATGAACCGTGGGATCATAACCTGAGCCAACTGACTGAGCCACCCAGGGGCCCCATATTGGGTTTTAAACTCAGAGACAATCGGTTTATTTAATCTTTCTTGGTCAAAAACTGAATTAAACACCTTTTGCTTTCTTTAAGATTTTCAAAATATTTTAGGTCTGTGATATGTCAGAAGATTGGCTCAACTGCAGAGATATTTGAAGACGCTACTGTACTTGACTGTTACTCTACTTTACTTGGTCTTATACTTTATTGTCACTGTCATTAAGAAATTAAAGCTTCAAGTGTTGTTTTCATATTAGACAATCCCAAGTGCAGATATGGTGTGTCTGGGCTGCCTGTCTCCCCTTGACAAGGTCTCGTTACATCTATTTGCATCGGGTTCGATTCAGGAACAAGAATACAGTTTAGTCATCTGGTTTTATTACTTTATCCTAGCCTGACATGGAGTTTCTAACAATACTCAGTTGTGATTATTAGTAGACCAAGAGAGTCTAGAGGCAAAACATTTTGTAAAATCCTGCTTTTACAAGAGCCTAAGAAAAGATTTCATGCTCACCTGCTCTCTGCTCACTTAATGACAAGTAATACGACAGAACCAGGAGAGCAATCCACTTTAACAAAGGAAGATCCAGGCATCTCGTATGAGACAACTACTTCTCGTCCAGACAGTCGCGACATCTCCTGGTGTCTAGTGCTTACTAGGAATTAAGTCTTTCTAGGTAGCTAGTTATCTGCCTGTTAAGTGATAACACAGAAGCAATCCCTAAGTGATTTACTGGTACCATTTTGAAATAATTTTCCATACTAACTTCAGGAATAAAGAATTCCTACATCTAGCAGAGATATGTGTTTATATCTACATGTCTAAGGATGAAGGGACATATACCTACGCAATTATGTATTTTTGCTGTAAGAAGCTAGAAAGTGTCCTCATAATTTATTTGACAATGTGCCTATGTTCAAGTTGCTTTAAACAAGATATATGTTCCAGAAAATTCAGTGAATTTTTCCCATCTATGAAGATGGACATGTATATAATTTACAGAGCTCTTGAAAACAAGAATTGAAAAGAACACACTCACACACAGGCACACACAGTTGATGACGTAAGGTATATTTAACTTTCTTATCCAAAGTTCTGTGTGAGAGACAGAGTTTCCTCTCTAAAAGGACCATATCTCTCACATTAATGTATTTGATTACATTTTGAAAATGTCATGGTATTTCTAGTAGCCTTCTTGATAATGAGAATACTCTGTCCAATCTATCCTGATAATTTTGGCTTCATTGCTTTTCAAAAGCTCTGTGTGCGCGTACCTACGGATGTATGTATATGGACGTGTTTGACTCTTCCCGTATTCCTTCAAGCGATTACAAAACAAAAAAGGAATTATTGTAATTTGCTTTATAGAATCCAAGTTGGATCAGAGAGTTGAAAAAGAGTAAGACTGACTTTACTGCAGAGAACTGGGCAGGCATTGAAGGAGGCCAGGTGTAGGCTAGACGTGAGAAAGGAATGAGGAACACAGGAGGGGCCTCATCACTGAGTCCCCCTTCGGGCTAGACCCCATGGGTCAGAAGGAAAGGAAGCCCAGGAAGGCAGGGACATGCTTACTGTGGTCCTCCGTCACCCCAGAGGGGCCTGCTGTTAAAAATATCCCCATGACCCTCTCCCGTCAGAGAATAAGGGAATTCTTATTCTCTTATTACGAATTCTTATTCCCTTATTACAAATAAATGAATAAGGGAACAATACAAAATCATGGAAATTATTTTAATTATACCGATTGTTCTGGTTCCAGAAAACAAGCCCCTGGGAAGACCTATCCAGGATGTCCTGCTCTGGCCTGCCAATGTGAGAGCAGGACTATGTAAGTCTGATGATGCCACCTTTTCCCCAGGAGTTAGGCACAGGTGTCTCACATGGTGTTAAGTGCTTTGGCGGAAAAACGTTCTAAAATCACATTTCTTGTTTTGGTGCCTTTGTTTTAGGACTTTATAAATTAGCAATTAAACCACAGCATCATTTTGAACTTATACCTTGCCTTTGTAAGAGATTTATGCCAAAATAGGTAATATTAATAATAATAATAATAATAATAATAAAACTTCTGAGCTTTACACCTACCACTCACTGCTCACATCCCAGGTACTTAGTGGGTTACTTCATCCCAGGACCCTGATCAGACTCTCATTTGGTCATGCTGACTTAGTACACTTGGAATACCTTATCGCACTATTAAAAATTTGCTCCCGAGGGAGCTCGCTCACTCTCTCCTCAAACCCTACACCAATAAAAATGCCTCTGGGAAAAAATAATAAATTTTTCCCAAATTGCATTCTAAACAAATTTGCTGAGAATTAATTCTACTGATTCTCTTTTTCTAGCGATGCATCAAGTTATTTTGAGAAAGTTATTGCATAATTGTGGTGTCTGTAATACACTCCTGGAAACAAGAATCTAAGCAGATTTTGCCCCCAAGCATGAAAGAACATCCTCCCGATGTGACTTTATTGTGACGGTAGAAACAGCATCATTTATAAAGAACACTGAAATAGTAACATCATTTTCCCCACTCGTAAGTACGACTGTTAAGTACTTTACTCCAGTGTTCTCCTCCTCGACTCTGGAGGCTTCTGTGCTATTACCACTGTCTCCACCTGAGGGATAAGGATCTATAAATTGTCTTTCTAGGGCAAAATCCATTAGGAGGATTTTTCCATCAAGATCTTTTCAATCTGTTTTCCCAAAGATAGTCCACATTTCCACGTTAGGATGTTAGCTAAGCCCTGTGTTACCCAAAATATCTCACAGGTTCCTGCTTTATTTTCTCCTCTAACAGGAAGTATATCTAATCCTCATCTAACACACAGTGTGCCCATGAAACGTGAGCGGAGTCCCCATTTGAATCCGCGGTTCATAAGTGATGGGATGAGACAATCATCTGGAGTTTCTTTGAGTCTTGATTTTATTAGGAAAATCACTCAAGGACCTGATAAAAGATGTGTACAGTATTTATTTTACTGTGATATCTGACAAAGAATAACTTGAAACTGAGATTTCCTTCTTGATTTTGAACCTAACTGCTGTAAAATTGAAATTCAAACCCAGTAGTTAGGTGGAATCCACTACATTTAAAGTTACACATGGATACACTCATACAGATGGAGGGAGGGAGGGAGAGAAGGAAGAAGGGAGGGAGACAGAGAGAATGAAGCAGGAAAGAGATAAAGATCCAGGAGAGGAGGGGAGAGAGAAAGAAAGAATGAGAGAGAGGCTTCCAAACTCCTGACTCTAAACATACACCAGCCCCATCCCAGACCTTTCTCTGACCCTTCCACTGTAACTCTGTAGAGTGACTGCCTAGACAACAGTCAGAAACTACTTGAAGGGAGGAAAACAAGAGTAAGACAGGAGAATCAGGGCATCCTGACACAGAACTGAAGAATCTCTTCTAACAATTTGGAAAACCAAGGTTTTTTAATGAGTCTGGTTAGAAACACAGCACATGCCTCTGCAGCTCATGAAGCACACAGACAAGAGAAGGTTCTATGGAGATGAGGTCTGCTATTTCTGTGTTGGAATTAATAAGATGTATATGTACTTTTTATATATTTTTTAAATGTCTGAGGGGCGCCTAGGTGACTCAGTTGGTTAAACATCCGACTCTTGATTTCAGTTCAGGTCATGATCTCAGGGTTTGCGTGTTTGAACCCTGCATCGGGCTCTGTATTGATAGCACAGAGCCTGCTTGGGATTCTCTCTCTTCCTCTCTCTGCCCCTCCCCAGCTCATGGGTGTGCATGCTCTCCTGCTCTCTCTCTCTTTCAAAAAAAATAAACTTAAAAAGAATTTAAACCCTCCTTTAAATCAATAAATATCTCAATCTTATGTAAACGATTATGTAAAGGGGACTTGTTTCAAATAAACATTGCATTTTTTCAAAGGCTATAAAATGATCTTATATGTATACACACTTCCTCACGTACCTGATGAGTTCTCAGAAGACCTGCGAGGACACCTGCTTTGGTAAATTTCACCAACTACAAGAGACACAGACAGGACGAATCTAGAAATGTTGCCTATTCAGTAAAGAAATCAGGGTGCCTCGGTGGTTCAGTCGATTGACCAATTGACTTCAGTTCAGGTCATGACCCCATGGTTCATGAGTTCAACCCCCACATCTGGCTCACTGCTGTCAGCACATAGCCCACTTCAGATCCTCTGTCTCCCTCTCTCTCTGGCCCTCCCCCACTTGTTCTCTCTCTCTCTCTCTCTCTCTCTCTCTCTCTCTCTCTCTGTCTAAAAACTAATAAACATTAAAAAAAGAAAAAGAAATAATTTGTTGTATGAATAAAAGGTGACTAGTACGTACTTAGAAAAACTTGGAAAAACTAACCTTGAATACAACAGTTTCATCGAGTGGCTTAGCAGAGAAGAGGAAACTCTCAAGGACTTAGTCCATTTTTTGCTGGTAGTTATTGTCTGGCCAGAGCTCAGCAGGGGCTGAGATAATGTAGTCAAAGGACTGGTTGCAGAATTCTCTGCCCTGACTCTGACCAGGTGATCATTATATGTCAAGAAGGATATCATGTTGAGTGGATTTTCTAGAATTGGGTTACAACACACACAGACACACACCCCAACTCTGACTGATGCCAGCCAACCTTATGGAGCATTTACGAAATATCCATCCCTGTTCGGGCATTGCCACATTCACATACAATCCCTAAAATATTGTCCTGTTTTGCCGGTGAGGAAATTAAGCCTCAGACATCTTCAATAATTTTGTCTAAGACCCCACAGTGGGTGGGTACTAGAGCCAAGATTCAAACCAGGAGTCTCTCTAGAGCCTGAGTTTTGAGCTCTGGAAACAGGAGGGATTTCAAACTGGGATCATAGGGAAAGAAGAAATACTGAGACAAGCAGTAACTTTGATTACTGACTGGAGAATAACCAATAACTGGGATTTCATCAGAACATCATTATATATGCACAGATGATCAGATTGGTGAAATGAAATCATTATGAACATCAATGATAGAAGCAAGCTTTGAACAATGAGTAGGGAAGATGTTGAAGGCAAACTCCTGGAGGGTAACTCGCTGGCAGTTAAATCCAGCAAAAGGGACAGTCACTCCAGGTGAAAAGTGTACCCCCCCCACCGGAACCAAGCTCCCTCCACAGCCCAGCTGAAAAAGGGCAGGCTCACGTGCACATGTTTAAACCACAAAAGGAAAATTTAATAAAGCCACTGTTTTCTCTTTATTTTGTTACGAAGGAAGGGGATGGGTCTCATTTTCCTGATGCCCAAACCTATCCTAGCACTAAATTTTCCCTGATATATAAAGATGCAAATTCTGATCTCTTGATTAGAAAAGACTATTCCCTGCAACCCTTATGAAGGAATAGATGGGGGTTCGAATTTGCATAGTTTACGGATCTCTTTCCCAAGGTAGAATGTGAGTGCACCTGGGGAAAGTAAAACCAGACAGAAACGGAATGCGTGTGGGCAGAGCAAGGATCCTTGCAGATATTGCAGAAGTCGTGAGGGCAGAAGGGAGAAGTGACAGCACAGCACAGGCATATGGAGCATTTGTGACAGCGGGCTCAAGGACAGGAGCTCACCTCCTAGGTCTCAGTTAGCAGCTTGCGTTCTTTTATGCACAAGGACAGGGGAGTTCTGATGTCTCCGTGTGGGAACCCCAAGTGTGAGGATCTGAGCGCAGAAACCCACTTTCTGAACTCAGCTGTAACCCTCCTGAGCCCGCCCTGCTGGTGTCCCCACGCCTCCCACAAACAGAACCAAAGGAGCAAAAGGGCCCTTAACACATTAAAGCAGAGGAAGGAGGAAGTCATCGTGCAGCAGTCATCAAAGCAAATCAAACATTGTCACTGAATAGAAGAATAAGCAAGATTCTGTTTTTTTTCTTTTTTAGAGGGGTAGGAGCAGAGAAAGAGGGAGAGACAGAATCCCAAGCAGGCTCTGAGCTGGGCTCGAACTCACAAACCTTGGGACCACGATGCTCCCCGGCTGAGCCACCCAGGGAAGAACTCTTACTAATCTGATTTACCACCTGCTTCCAAACTACAGCGTGAACAGCACTCAGCCTTCTGCCTGGGTCCTTCATTCCCAAGCTAATGTCAAACACATAGCCTTGCCCCTCCCCTGCTTGTGCTTCCATACTCCCCACCCAGCCCCACCTCTGCAGGGCTGTCCTCACCTCCATGGCCCAAATGAAATGGGTCTGTCCGTCCATTCAAGCAAGTGCTGCAAGCCTGCTGACAGGGGCTCTGCAAGCCCCAAACTGGCAACATGTTAAAACCAACTATCTTCCATAGAAAAATGTATGTATTCTAATCACCTATATTTTTTCACGCTTTCCTCTATCCCTGGAGAAATTTAAGAACCCTCTGCTATTGAAGAGAGTCTTATTTAGATAGCATTCCACGTAATATACACTGGTGCTGTGCAAAGGTAACTGGTTAATAGGAGGTGCTAGAATGTGGAGGAACAATGAGATTTTTCAAGTGTTAGCCATCTATTTTTAGTATTAGAAAAGGCATATTAGGGTTCAAATACAGAATGTAAACTGAAGTGTAAATACATGGGCCACTTTGATTTTTTGTTTAAGTTTATTTTGAGAGACAGAGTGTGTGGTGGGGGGAGAGGGAGGAAGAGAGAGAGAGAGAATCCCAAGCCAACTTTGAGTGGGCTTGAACTCATGAACTGTGAGATCATATTCTGAGCCAAAATCAAGAGTTGGAAACTTAACCAACTGAGCCATCCAGGAGCCCCTGGCCACTCTGATTTTTGGAAAAATAAATCTTGGGGGGAAGAAAATCTATCTTTTGTCAGTGACATCCTTATTCTACAAGGATATAAGATGAGTAATTGTCTTATACTTAATTTTGAGAGTATTAAGAGGAGACACATAAGATGCAGGATTATGAAGTATCAAGGTGTTATTTCAATTAGACTAACACATAGAGGCTCAGGGGTATGACATCCCTTCCAGGTAGTCACCCAGCAGGGCTGGAATTTGTACATGTGTTAACCTAATCACAGGCTTCCGGGAAAAATCACTGACTCTGGACGACCCACCTCCTCCAACTTCCAGGGACTTCTCTCATTCCTTCCATGTGCTTCTGCTTGGAACACTGACCCTTCAGCCTCACACATAGGTATCTGGAAACTAACTGTAAAAGCCTTTGGTGCACAGGACAGGCGACTAACAAAAGCAGCAGGCTGCTTCCCTGGGGGGTGAGGGGTCGGGTTGAGTAGCAGACAATGCAAGGGGCTGATTTCTGATGGTCCAGATGCCGCGCAGGGGAGAGGGGGGAGAGCAGGAGTGTGTTTGTGCGGGGAGTGTGCCTGCGTGTAGAGCTGCCTTGGCCGTGGGCTAAAAGAAGCCCCACACTTGTATCAGCCTATGGAAGAATGTTATGTTGCCCCTGGACGGACCGCCCCTCAAGCCAGCAGGTGACTGTACACTGTGTCTCACATGGGATGGACGTTGTGAAGCGGGTAGGTAAAGGATGTATCACATGTAGATTTGAGAGGAAATGCCTGGAATTTTAACTAAAATCTATGTTCCTAGTCTTGGGTTCCCGCCCATCACCATCTACCATTCCACTGTTGTCAAGCACAAAGAATATGATGAATATATTAGTTTTGCACTCAGTAGCTTGTTAAAATAGAAGATCAAACTGAGATCGTTCACAGACTTGGAACTCCAAGTTTGCAGACTCAAACAAAACATGTCCCACTGAGGTAGAAGTATCCTTCGTTTCACCGTAAGGAACAGAAGTATCAGGAACTGAGAGGTTGGGATTTCAAGATGCCACTGTTCTACAGAAACTGGCCATTGGTGGTGTTTAAGACTGACTCTGTATAGTGCCATCTTATGGTAGTGGAAAATTAGCTCTTATTTGATTAAGAATATTTTTAAAATCCACCTTGCATTAAGATTTGTTTTGTCAGTGTATGATGATAGCGTCAACCTCTCCTTAAGATAGAGGTTAAGTGCCTGGTTTATTAAATACGCTACACAGACTGACTCAAGTACGTTCACGAAATGTGCCTTTCTAGTTCCCTATTTAGTCCTCTGTGGCTACCTTAGTTCATTGTTCTCCAGTGCATGAGTCCAGTGATTTTTCCTCAAGGTCATCTAACATGATAGTCTATGGGATACCTAGTTAATGGGAAAAAAATAATGTTAGTTTCTGTCCAGAGTATTCTTGTAGGCATTTCATTTTGGAAATGGCAAACACAAACAAACAAAACAAAGGAAAACCTTGCTCTCTCACCAAAATAGATGACTGATCAAGATCTCAGACTACAGAATTATTTTTGAAATAAGACAGTAAGGAAAATGAATCTTTCTTTCAAGTAGCTGGCTAATGAGGGTTCAGTTGGAGAGAGAAATCTAAGTTGATTTTTAAAATGAAATAAATTTTAAGGTATTGCTGGAAAACCTAAAGGTGAACAGTGCAGAAATTGAGCCACATTTTCTAGCAATGATTAGTTATCTGGGAAATTGGAAACATGTTCACAAATAAGAAATAACATGAAATTTTTCCTTCCAAGACTTCTTTCACCTAGTCCTATGTATATCTTTGTAATTTTTTCACATATGTACTACAGGTGTCTGTTGGTACTTGGAACAGAATTTAGGATTTTTTTTTTCATATTCTATCAGTTTGCCCAGCCTCTATGAGACCCACAGTTACACAAAGGAGTCTTTCTTTTCACCTAATGTCTGAAAGAGCCTTAGCATATCTTGTTACAATATTTTGTATTATTTCATATGCAATTACCAAGGCTGCTTCTGAGTTCAGTGTTTGTGGTACAGAGAAAGGAAGATATATATGTTGCTCTCATCTCTACCAGTGACAAGCAGGGTGGTCAATCCTGAGCCAGGTTGGACCAATGGGGTCACCTGTAAAATAGTGGAGGTCAGCCCACAGTCCATTCAATATGCGTAGAACTTAAATGGCCTCACCTGAGAATCTAACTGTTGGCAGGCACTTGAACCTGCTTAAACTAATTCTTCAAGAGTTTTCCATATATTTTTTCTTAAATTCTCACAGAAACCAAGTGAAATGACTTCTCTCCCCTTTAATGTGGGCAAGGATTAGTCCAAAAGTTCTTTGTTATCAAGGATGGGCACTGTGCACACTCAGCTCATCGAGCCTCCAAGTCTGTCTCTTTCTATCACACCATGTTGCATTCAAGGAAAAGAGTTGAGTGTGCTTATTCATTTGGATATTGCTAATTCAAAAAAAAGTCATACACATTCAGATAGTTAGATTTTTAACAATGTCCCAAAATCCTCTTGCCTAAGCAGCCTTACTCTTTAGGGAGGAATTACCTAAGATCTTAGGGAAGACATACACCTGTTGTGTGCCTAATGCTCATGGATTTAGTGTCCCAGACAGAACCAAATCTCCAGACTCTGGACTCTTTCCTGCCTATTTCTTTTCCTACTGAGGCATGCCGTCAAACAATATAGAGAGCTGAAGTTGGCGGATACTTCAACTCAACCCATTCACAGGACACAGAATGCACAATGCGAAACACAGCAGTAGACCAAAACTTAGTTCTGCAGCACCTGCTCTAGGAAGATGCAATGAGAAAGATTCATGTATTTCACTTTCCATCTCTAAGCCAACAGGAGTTTGGGGAGCCCTGCAGAGGGATTTTATGCATAATAACTTCCTATCATTTTATACCCACATTATCCCATCGAGGACTTAGTATTTACCTGGAACTCCTGGAGACTGAACCACTTATGCAAACTTCCCTGGCCTTAATACTCAATTGAGATTACCCAAAATTACCTGCAAATATTTGGCTGAAAATGAAACCATTCAAATAAGCTACCTCCATTCACAAGTCATTTGCAGGATCAAAAAGACTTTACTATTCAAGATCTAATTCTTGAAATTACAAGGGATGTATTATCTGAATCTCTATTGTGTTCTCTTAAAAGTATTAAAATAGCAAATACTTGTTCTAACAGAGTTTAAATATGCATATGTGACAATAGACACGTGAAAGTTTCCATAAATAAATCAATATGCAATTCTGGGTAGTTCACCACCTGTAGGCATTTGGGGTACATTTTCATTTTTGTGCTAGATTACATATAACATTCTCTTCACTGATCTCAGCCACTATAGACCTTACTGCTGCCAACCTAATTTCATCACCCTTACATGGGTCATACCAATTAATTCATAAATACAAAATTATTAATCATGTATATTTTCCTTAATGCTTTGCTAATTTTTCTGCAATTACTTAATAAAATTATCATTTTAGACTCCATTGAAGTATATGATTTTTCCTAAACTCAAAACAACTGAAAATTGAAAATAATTTTTTACTAAGGCCAAAATTAGCACAGCAATCTACATGTTCAATGTGCTTTTTTCAAATTAAGGAAACTGAAAAATGTGTATTACTATACAATGCTGTGTATTATTAAACTGTTTCACATAAATTCATAACTTATGAAATTTTTTAACAATTCAGTGATCCTTTTTATTTAATTTCTAACACCCTTTCCAATTTTTCCATTTTCTCACATTTGTATACTGACCTAAGATAGTTTCATACATATTTGAAAGTGTATATGGAAGTGTTTATATATAAATATGTAGATATTTAGAAGAATATATTTTTGACTATATTTTCCATTGTAAGTATTTATTTATTCACCTATTTCAAAGTTTAAAAAAAAGTCAGTATTGTGAGGCACAGCAGCATAAAGTTATGTGGGAATGCATATTATAAAGGCTTACATTTACTGAAGGCAGGGTTCAAATTTAATTCTAAGTTTCTTAATAGTAAAGCAAAGAGAGAATACAAATCAGCCTTATGTTGTTATTGAGGAAGGCTAGATGCACAAATGCTGACTTGAACAAGAGAAGTGAACCCAAGGTACAAAAATCAAAGAAATGCATAAAAAATACCGTCTTCTGAAGATAATAGGACAGTACAGAGGAGAATTCCAAAATGGTTAGTAAATACAATAGTGGTCAACAATGTATGCTTTCAAGTTTCCATAAATGAATTAATATGATGCCCTGGACACATTATCAACTGTGACATTTCTACATATATTTAATCTGATAAGAATTTAAAATATTAATGTAAAAATAATGTATGTAAAAGAGCGGTAGTCTATAGTTCAAAATATAGTTTTGATGAGGATACTGGACATTCATTCAGAAGTGCGAATTTGTGTAACTTCTTGTTTTTTTTTTTTACTAATTTAGACACATCTTTCAAGATTTAAAATGCAGAAATCCTTTGACCTAAAAATATAATTTATAAAATGTGGCCTATATATACACATACATATCTACATTATATATTTATATATATTTATATTTTATATATTTATAATACTATCAAAGAATTGTCTACAATATATATTTATTTATATTTATACATACTATTTATTTATATTTATTTATTTATAATACTATCAAAGCATCGTTACTTTAATGAAAATGCAAGTCAACTTAAAAGTCCATTAATTGGGGATAAATCACAGTGACAATGTACTTACTTACTGATAAAATGAATAAAAGAAAGACATAAGAAACTGCATACACATACACACACACACACACATAGGTACCTATCACCTCATCCCAGAGGTAAAATGCTTCATGTTGTTCACACATAAAACATACCTCTCTGTATATATAAACATACATGCACACTGTGTGTGGTACATGTACTGTGTATACACATAAATGCATGCTTCCCTGTCATTGCTGATCCACACGCACATACATAATTTGGGGAGATGTCACGGTCATCTTCTCTGAAGAGAAAAAGGTAGTAGCTTTACAGGATAAGGAAAGAGAATTTCATTATATTCTCTTTTTTTCTGCTTTTTGAAATTTTTATTATGGGAGTATATTATTTTTAAAACAGAATAATTTTAAAATATTTATTGAAATAAATGTATCTAATTTAAGTTCTAAGACATACATTATTTTTGTAATTTTTTTCTTGACCATGTTACTATTTACTCAGAAAAAAATGCTATATTTAAGCTTATTTTCTGAGAATGAAATCAATGATAAGAGATACTGCACTGCCATCTATTTTACTAGTTTGGGATAGATCACAGTTCAGGCCAATAGCCATGCTCAAATACCGAAGACTGAGTAAATAATAAAAGAGTGATGAAGGAAAACAAAAGCAAAACTAAACTCTTGGGATGACATCAAAATAAAAAGCTTTGCACAGCAAAGGAAACAAGCAACAAAACAAAAAGAAAACCTACTGAATGGAAGAAAACATTGGCAAATGACATATCCAGTAAAAGATTAGTATATAGAATATATAAAAAAAACTTACACAATTCAATACACACACACACACACACACACACACACACAATTCAAGAATAGGCAGAAGAGATGAACAGACATTTCTCCAAAGAAGACATACAGATGGCCAACAGAAACATGAAAAGATGCTCAACATTACTTGTCATTGGGGAAATACAAATCAAAACCACAAAAAGATATCACCACACACCTGTAAGAATGGCAAAAAAAAACAAAAAAACAAAAAAACAAAAAAACAAGAAATAACTGTTGATGAGTAAGTGGAGGAAAAGGAATCCTTTTGTACTGTTGGTGGGAATGCAAACTGATATAGTCACTCTGCAAAACATTATGAAAGTTCCTCAAGACATTAAAAATAGAGCTACCCTATAATCCAGTAATTCTACTACTGGGTATTTGCCTAGAGAATATGGAAACCTTAATTCAAAAAGATACACAAACCCCTATGTTTATTACAGCATTATTTATAATAAATAGCCAAAATATGGGAGCAACCCAAATATCCATCAATAGCTAAATGGAAAAAGAACATATGGTGTATATATATACAATGGAGTATTACTCATCTGTCAAAAATAATGAAATCTTGCCATTTGCAACAACATGGATGGAGCTAGAGAGTATAATGCTAAGCAAAGTCAGTCAGTTAGAGAAGGACAAAGACCATATGATTTCACTTATATGTGGAATTTAAGAAACAAAGTAAACAAAAGAGAAAAAAGATGGACAAACCAAAAACAGACTCTTAACTATAGAGAACAAACTGATGATTACCAGAGGGAGGTGGGTGGGGGTTAGGGGGAAAATAGGTAAGAGATTAAAGAGTACACTTGTTGCAATGAGCACTGAGTAACGTATGGGATGGTTGAGTCACTATATTTTACACCTTAAGCTAATATAACACTGTACAATAATTATACTGGAATTAAAAATTAAATAATTTTTTACAAAGTGTACAGAAAACCAAAGAAAGGACTCTGATTCTGTGTATTGTATTACAATTTCAGAAACTTTGTTTATAAATCTTACTTTCAGCCTCTGGCATAATCTACCATTGTAATGACAAGCACAGTAGCCAAATAATTCTTCAACAAAAAAAAAAGAAAAATCAACATAAATGTGAGTCATTTCTGTGGATACTTTTTTCTCAGAGACTCTGGAAAATCATTTTGTTTATAGGCTGGACAGAGTTTGAGCTACTGAACCACACAGCTATATCACAGTCTTTTCTCTCCTGTCACCATTCAGCAGAACCTCTGTAACACAGTTTTGAATGAGCTCACATGAGAAGCCAACCTCACTGCAAACCTGGAGGCAGTGCTTGATGTCATGTATGGAAGTTGGGACATTTCTAAACACACTTCCTTTAAAATATTTTTCAGATTATGTTTTATTTGTAAAATAGTAATACACAATTTTAAGAAGTTAGAAACAAAAATAAATAGAGTAAAAGATGGAAGTTCTTCCAAATCAACCACAGCCCCACACTACTGCTTCTTATTAACAGTGTCCATACTTTCCCAATCCTCCTGAATTCGCAGGCATCTATATGTTCTAATAAATGTGACTATATGCTTATATAAATAAGCATATTACATATATTTAGGTATAAGCTATAATTCTTTACATCTGTTTACCTAGAATACCAGATCAAGCTGTTTGTGCCTAAAGAGATTTTTACTTTACTTTCAGATGATTGACTAAATAGCCAGAAAACATAAATGTTAGCCCTCTTTCTGTAGACTCTTGAATATTTATACAACTCGGTTAATTTTTTCCTTATTCAGTGTCACTGAAAAGCTTATTCCCTAATAAATGTGTTTTGATACTAGAATAAGTGAATATTTTGCTTATGCGTAATCCAAAGATGATACCGGTCTAGGACAACTGACATTTCTTGAATTTAATTTCTAAAACTGAAAGGCATAAGTGGTTTTTCTTTCAGTGATTTGAGATTAGACTATAAATCAACACTAGTATTTAATGAATGGAGAAGTGTGGATAGGTGACGCTCAAAGTAACGCGCCTGCTGCTACATACACATCTCTAAAGTACCGCCAGTATTTAAACCTGGCCATCGCAGGAGACCACCCTCAACTTTTAAGGTTTTGGCTCCAACTTGGGATAAAGAGCCAGCAGTAGTACTTGCCTTTAGTTGGTGTATATAAAAGGACGATAAGAAAGGATGCCAATATAACAGTAGTGTTTATTTCTCCACCTAAATTTCATAATCATGATGGAGATGAACTTTGCCAGACACCTTACTGGATATATAATAGGTGTCCAATATTGTGGTTGTAATTGATGTCTATCTTAAGAAAGGTTCGCATCCAATCATCAGCAAAGATTTTTTACTTTGTGAAAGTTTTGCATTTACTGGAAAATACTGTAAAATTATTTTAGATAAAGTCTCCATCAATATGCACATGTATTAGCCTTCATCAAAATGGTGAATTATTTTAATTTTTATTATTGAAGTGTAGTTGACATACAATGTTATGTTAGTTTAAGTTACTATGTAATGTATACATTACTCAGTGCTCACCACAATGAGTATGATTATCATCTGTCAGCAAACATTAAAATATTATTGGCTATATTCCCAATGCTGTGCTTTTATCTGTGACTTATTTTATGACTGAAAGTTTTCCCTCATAATTCTGTTCATGTATTTTTTCCCATCCCCATTCTCCATTCTCCCTCAGTAACTACCAGTTTGTATTCTGTATTTATGAGTCTATTCCTGTTTTTCTGGCTTTTGTTTGTTTGTTTCTTGATGTAATTTTTAGATTTCACATATAAGTGAAATCATCATCGGGATTTGTTTTTCTCTGTTTGTCTTATTTCACTTATTACCCTCGAAGCCCATCCAAATGTCAAGATCTTATTCTTTACATGGCTAAGTAATATTCTATTGTGTATATAGAACACATTTTCTTCATCCATTCATTCAGTGATGGGCCCTCGAACTGTTTCCATAATTTGGCTATTATAAATAACAATGCAGTAAACATAGGTGTGCTTGCATCTCTTCAAATTAACATTTTTGTTGCCTTTGGGTAAATACTGAGTAGTGAAATTGGAATTACTGAATTCTATATTTCTATTTTTAATTTTTTGAGGAACCTCCATACCGTTTTCCATAGTGGTTTCACCGATTTACATCCCCACCAACAGTGGACATGGGGTCTTTTTTGTCCACATCTTCACCAACACTTGTTATTTCTTGTCTTTTTTATTCTAGTCATTCATGTTTTCTTCTAGGAATTTAAAGTTTCAGGTCTCACATTTAAGTTTGCAATCCATTTTTAGTTTATTTTTGTGTATGGTGTAAGAAAGTGGTCCAGTTTCATTCTTTTGCATGTGGCTGTCCAGTTTTCCCAGCACCTTATGTTGAGGAGACTGTATTCTCCATTTTATATGCTTGCCTCCTTTGTCCTACATTGTCAAAATGGTGAATTTTATTTTATAATAAACACAACAAAATCATACTTCCAAAAAACTGCAATAATAATTATTCATCATTTCACCACATTGGATCATACATCGTAATCAAGGTTTATCTTTTCACCTTTTCTAGATGCTTCTGTATGTGCTATACACATTAGCATGAGAATTTAGGATATCACAACAAAAATCAGTCATATGTGGCTAAACTGAGGAAGAATTTCAAATTCAGAAACACGGCATCCAGTCTCAGGGAATACTAAGATTTATTGGAGCAGCTAGTCAGTTCTCTAATCATTCGCTAATGCAATTCTACGCTCAGGTCTCCTGGTGGTCAGCTAAACGTGATTCAAAGTATGAATAGAGATTTCTCAAACTAAAACCAAATCCTATATCTACCATGTGATCTGTGTGATATCAAGCCAGTTCCTTAAATGATGATGACACTGTATTGACAAACTGATGGATAAATGAGGTAACACATGGAAATTCACTGAACTGTCCTATATCCACATAAGTAGTAGTTAACTTATGTGCCTTCTCTACAAGAAATGTCTACCTATCTATTTATATGTGTGTATGTACTATAATATACAAAAAAATTATGGATACATATTATATATAATATGCATTGTATGTGAGATATGTCATCTATATATGGCTTGCAACAGTTCTCATGTGAGGTAAAAATTTTACGTGGAATAAGTAAAGGTTAGCATGCTGGGAGACTGAGAGAGAACAAATGTTCTACCTTTTAGAATCAGGTAGAGCTTTCTAGCGAAGGTACTGCTGATTTCAGGACTATAACATGGATAATGTTTAGATAAATAACATGGGAGAAAATGACTTGAGCAAAGTATCAAAACAGCAAAGTGCTATCATACCGTATTTTTGCAGACAAATTTACTCAGTAGTGAAAAACAGCAATAATAGTGCCTATCTCTTAGAGGTTTTGTAAGAATTAAATCAGATAATGAGTATGAAATGCTGAGCACGCTGCACAATGGATATTATCTGTAAATATGGTTCGTATCAATAATAATACTGCTATTGTTATTGTTTTGCTCTGTTGATAATAACAAGGGCTTAGGCTCACCCAGAGCACAGATGCACAAAAGGGAATAATGGGGTAGAACAGATATGCCGTATTTACCTGCCTGATTTCCCCAGATATAACTAAGAAGGTACTGTCCAGATATTCCTAAGAGCTCCTGGCCATCCTGTTCTTTCGGGTGTAAACACATGACCAGCCTCAATGTCCCACATCCTGCAAAGGTAGCTGCCTGCTCAGAACCAATGTGTTCTCCAAGTAAAGTGGGTCTGTTCTTTTTTGTGCATTCTTTGGCTCCATCAAGGATAAAGGAGGTATTAATGCACAATTTGGCGATGTGTAAATCTGAGAAACCAGTCTTTTGATCCTAAAGGTCTGGTCCTTCTGAAATGACTGAATGCTTCTAAGCTATATACGATTTGATTCTAAAATACCAGTGGCAGACATGGTAAGTAAAGTATGACTCACCGAGAGTAAAGCCCACTTTCACCATGAGTTAGCGATGGTCCAAACAGGTTCTTTCGAAAGAGGGCATTTTGGTGTTTCTAAGAGCTGAATAATCCCAAACTTATGTATATATTTTTGAAGACTATAAGGAAAGATAATTACTACCTCTAAATAGTAGAAGAGATTCTAATGGTTAACTTATCATTAATTGATGAACTTGTAAAATACCCATCTTGCTTCCACAGGATTTCTCTTCTCTGTGTCTGGTTTTCGGGAGTGAAAATGAAAACCTGTGCCCACACTGAGGTCACTGCATATTCTTGGGCTCCCAGAAGAATGCCTGTTTAGTGTGTGAGTTCTGTGAACTAGGACAGAGAATACACATGACTACATAATAGATATCATAGTATTTTAAGGTTGGGCAATTGTGCTGGAAGAAAAGGAAGAATGTAACACCTCTTACTTATGCTTACTTACTTACTTATGGTTAAGACTTTCTTCAACATTTGTGTGTAATTTTTCTCTCATTTGCTTGCTAGCCACGGTTTTACCTGTCATTATCTATGACATTCTTTTCATCATATTTGACTCATTAAATTAAACATTTTCTGTACTCTTGAGAACTGCATAAAGTCTTTTCCATAAGACTGCTTTTCTGGGAAAAAAAAAACTGAACAATTCTACACTTTGGGGATATTTCCCTAATACCATCTCTTCCTGTACTAACTACTCTTTCAAAATTTATACTCTCCAGTGAGTCACTTAGGAAAGCCAAAGTCTTTGCTTTCATAAAATCAATTTTATACTTCATTGGTTTTGTTTTCATATGGCTAACTTGCATGATATAAGTAGATTTCAATGAATCAAAATAATATGCCAGTATTGAAGTTTCTCACCAAGGAAATGCATGGTCACAGTCGAGCCGATATAGTATATATCTGCAGAAGTTCAGGTTGCTGAAGCTACAAGATCTTTCATTGTCATTTTTCCTACAAGTTTTAGGGATATCTATTTGGTAACATAATGTCACACGTTGTGTCCAAAATAATAGTGTTCTGAGAATCCTCATCAATAAAACATACAAATATATCGAAAACGTCTACTGGTATTAGGAAAGTTTATTTCATTGCCTACTCTTAGTTATTAACCTCTTCAGCAAGAAGTGCTCTACAGCTAGTGCAGGGCATGCCGAGAGGACAGAACACAGAAACAATGATACAACATGGGCTCTGCAGTGGGTAGGCAGCAAGATCACAGAGCAAATGTGCTGGAGTGTCAGGGTTGAGGGGACAATGGGGGAATGTCAGCTCCTCCTGCCTGGCAGTCCCCTACCATGATATACGCTCTCTTTAACTTCACACAGCACAGCAAAAGGAGGTGAAAGCATCCCACCAGGCTGATGGCTCCAGGGCTCACTGGAGAAAATACGTTTTGATTATTTCAGTTATACTTATTACACACTTATCTGTGGACTGGAGTGCATTAGTCACAAAAGACAACGGTAATACCCAAGGAGTTTCATTTTTTCTGAAAAACATGTTTTTAGGGTATTTTTGGAAGAAGAGATAAACTCCTCCCTACATGGAGAGGAGGAAAGAAGGGGATGGAAGACATGGGGAGCTCGGAAGCATCCACAGAACACCTGCTCCCAGTCTCAAGTCTGGGGAGGGAACAGTTACGGCAGCATGGCTTGTTTGGGAAGTGATAGTCTTACTTTAAAGGTACAATTAACAACACAAGATTCATGGCAAACAAAAGTGTAATAAATTATTGATTCCACATTAGTTCTCAATTTTTATGAACGAGGGAAAACACATATGTCCAAGGTCAAGTTCTTGCTGCAGAGAGTCACTCAGCAGCAGGATCTATGGGACCAAGTCAACCTAGTGGCAGAGGGAGTGTGTGATAATTATTAGAACAGGGTCGATTCCAAATACCATAAAAGTTAAGAGAAAAGAGAAAAATCCTTTCAACTTCTCAAACAATTGGGAACCATGAAATACATGCGTTTGATCTGGACCTCATGAGAGGAGAATTATATTATTCAGCGCTGATAAACAAAATCCTTAAATCTAAGATCTGAACATTCCTTGGAGAGTTCTAATCCAAATCCCTGACTTTGCAGATAAGAAATCAGAGTAGCACTACCAATACCAGTGATCTGTCAACAAAAAATGCTTTCACGTAAGACTTTTCTGCTAAGCTCATTTCAAGAAGACAGGCTTACTCAAAAGGAAGGGAGGTTTTAAAAGTCTCCTGTGACCTCCTGTATGAGAAACAGCATCCACAATTAATGAAATCAAATTAAATCTCCAAATGAAGATTCAGGCATGTTTCTTGAAGTCGTGCATACATTTTAAGAGTTGAGAAAGGAGAAGGAAACACAACTGAGAAATCACAGCATTTCTAAGACTTGAGGGATAAAGGCAAAAAATGGACAAACAGACAATGCTTGACTAATATACCATTTTATTTCTCGTGCCCTTGGTTCATGGAAATGGAAACAATTATGAACTTACAGTATTATCTTAAAGACAAATGAAGTCATACATAAGATACTTGGGAAGAGGCTCCTGATAAAAAGTGTAGGAAGCATAGTTCTGTGCTTCTGCCTGAGGTTTCCTGATACCTCCGCCCTGAGCAGAGCTGTCCAGGGTCCTTCCCTTTCTCTGTCTCTCCCCTGCTGCTTCCAGATCCCCTGCACAACTTGGGTCTTCTTAATATGAACATGTAACTATAATGTCTGTTTTTAAATTTTTGATCACCCTGATTAAGATGAAAGATTCAAAATTTCCCATTTACTATAACATTTTCAAATATAGCTTACAAAAAGGGAATATATTTTATGTACTAACCTAGGAGGTATTTCAACAAAAAGCATTCTGCAGAGCCTGAACTAGCATGTGATAATATGCCACTGGGACACTTTCCCGCTCTCGGTAACTCTGTGTACCCTTATCTAGATTGCAGAAATTTTTCACTTTGGAATTATTTTCCATTAATTAATGGTCCAGACAACAGTGCATAAGAACCTCGCTAATTTTTTAAAGTTTTCTCTCTTGCATATAATTCCAGTTATAACATTCTGATCATGCAAACATTTCTTTGAGATCTCTGACATTTTCCCTGTCACGAATTTTGTAATTTAAAGTCCTAGGATAGTTCATCTGAAAAATGAAGTGATTGGCAAAAGAATAATTTATCCAGCATCGTTTGATATTTGGTTTCTGCCTCCTGCCTATATTGACTTTTAACTTGTCCTCTGAATGTGAAAGATAATATATATCATTTTCAACGTTCATAAAGCTCATTCCATCATAATTTCACCTTTGATTTTTTTTTCTCATCAATGATACGCTGACAGCCTACGTAAGAGTTTTAAATGTTGTCATCTGAAAATGACAGAAGGATATACACCAAACATTAGGACTACGTACAGGATAATTTCCCCATCTTTTCTCTGATAGGTGTCCAATTTTCTCATTTACCCAGTAAACACACCCATGCACACGCATCCCATCTATGTAATTTAAATCGTGCTGATAAATTACTGGTTTTCTTTTTTCTCTTCGGATTCTAAGCTATAAATGGATTTTAGTCAATAGTATTTACTATTTGTGTACATTTTGCCTAATTTGTGGCTCTTGACTAAAGAATTGCAGTGGGAAACTGCAAACCTCTTTCTAAAGAGGTTGAATCCCTTCTAAGGGATTTACAAAAAAGAAAAGAACGCCACACACTAATGAAGCCTATTCAGACACTGCAAATAGTTTGCAGGATAGATCATACAAACAAAAGTATGTGCTTTCACAAATAGTTTATTTCCCTTTTCTCGGCTTTATTAAACTGTCAACTGAGAAAATATACTGTGTCAAGCTGGGGTTGTAATCACTGGAAGAAAATTCAGAAATGTTTAACTGAAAAGAGCTGCAAAAAGGCTCAAATGGGCATATGTCTCACGGGTGTTCGGCCCCCCTCCCCTCGTCGGAAGGGATCTAATGCTTTAGAAAACAAGGATGTGGTGGGTTGCATTTAACACAAGTGTATCCAAGTTCCCGAAGTCTTTTCCATTTTTACTTATAATTCAGTCTTTTAACTCCATCATCACAAAGTGTCACATGAACTGAGTTATCTGCCTGTGAGTCAGGGGGAATCTGTAACAACTGCTTGTTTAATTACCTAGCCATTCTCCTCAGAGGGGCGGTTGAGAGTCATTGCCGCAGCCAGCAGGCGTCTTGCAGCAAGGTGTGTAAGACATGGAGATGACCCACACCAGAGGCGCGGGGCGGGAGTGGACAGGCAGAACCAGATGAGCAGGGGACAGGACAGAGGGACATACACGGAGTAGAGGAAACAACTAGTTTGCACACAGTTACATAAAGTATCTTTCAAGCTTCTTCCTCCCACATTCCCTGTCTCAGCCAATGACTTCATCCTTTGCCCAGTTTCTTTACTTAGAAGTCTCAGCCTCCCAACATATGTAAGACACCCGGGCACCATGCCCAATGGAAGGAAGAGGCTCATGTTTGTCCCTTCCCTCACCTGCCCGTGTGTCCTGCTTCTCTCTCTGGCTGACCTCCACTTCCCGTCTCACCTGCTACAGCCCAGGCCTCTCCCCTTCACCCTGTGTTCAGAGTCAGGTTCCTTCTCCGCAATTCACAACACCCCCCTCTCAAGCCGGTGCCTTTCACTCAAGAGTCTCCCAAATCCTGAGCACACCAACCCCCCTTAATCTCTATATGCAACATGGGATGGAAATGGACAGCAATCAAAACAATTACTGAATGCCTGTAAGAATGCCAAGTGAGTTCCAAGATTCAAGAAAAAACAGAGCATCTGTCTGTCCATCAGGAGCACCCACCTAGCAGAAAGGAGGGCCCCTGTCCACAGCATTAAGGCAAGTGCTAGATTTTCACTTTGTGTCTTTTAAGAGAAACAGAAACGTGTCCACACATTCTACAGGTGGGGAGGGCCTGGAGTGCAGGAGGAAAAAGTGCTTCTGTTTGGGAAGAATTCATACAGGCAGTGGGAACTAAATTGGTCCTAAGACGCTTGGACAGAAGGTTGTTACATTTTAATTGCAGAATGTTGAGGAAAATCATGCAGGCAAATGCCTAAGAAAAAGTGCAGGTGCAATGTTGATCTTTTCTACTGTGTAAGCTTGGAAAAAACCCTAGCCCATGAAAATTAATATTTGTTTGTGTGATTCATCTATTTTAAAGACAGTTTTTAGAGTAGTTGTAGGCTGACAGCAAAATTGAAAGGAAGGTACAGAGAGTTCCCGTAGACCCCCACCCCTCCATGCCTTGCCACATCAACACCTCTCATCAAATGATACATTTGTTACAACTGACAAACTTACATGAACACTTCATAGGGCTCACTCTTGTACAAAACATGGGTTTTGACAAATGTGTAAGTATATATAGCTATCATTATAGTAATAGAAAATATTATTGCTGCCTTACAAAATCCTCTGTGTTCAGTTTCATCATCCCTCCCCTGCCCAAACCTGGTAACTAATGATCATTTTACTGTCTCTATAGTTTTGCCTTTTCCAGAATGTCTTAGAGTTGGAATCACAGTATGTGGCCTTTTCTCACTGCCATTTTTTTTATTTAAAAAAAATTTAAATGTTTATTTATTTTTGGGAGAGAGAGAGAGAGAGACAGATTGCAATCAGGGGGGAGGCAAAGAGAGAAGGAGGCACATAATCCGAAGCAGGTTCCCAGCTCTGAGCTGTCAGCACAGAGCCTGATGCGGGGCTTGAACTCTTGAACTGTGAGATCATGACCTGAGCTGAAGTTGGACACTCAATGGACTGAGCCACCTAGGCGCCCCGCACTGTCTTTTTTTCATTTTGTAATATGCATGTGAGATTCCTTATGTCTTTCAATGACTTGATAGCTCATATATTTCTTTTTTGCTCATTTCTTTTCAGTACTAAATATTATCCCATTGTCTGGATATATTACTGTTTACTTATCCATTCACCTATTAAAAAAAACAGCTTGGTTACTTCCACGTTTTGACAAATAAGAATAAGGCTGCTATGAACATCAGTGTGCAGGTCTTCTGCACTTGTACCCTTTCAACCCCTTTGGATGAATACTATGCATGATACGAGTATGTTTGATTTGTAAGAAACTATCTAACTGTCCTCCAAAGTGGCAGCACATTTGACACATCCCCAGAATGAATAAGAGTTCCTGTTGTTCCACAGCTTTGCCAGCATCAGGCAATGTAAGTGTGCTGGGGTTTGATTAGTATAAAAGATGTGTAGAAACTTAGTATTTGACTTAATGTATCATATCCATATACCTAACATTCTTCCAATCTGGTTGTGTTAAGATAAAAAATTAAAATCATGGAGAGGAAAAGGGCAATATAAGTATATACAAAATTGTAAAATGATATATTTCCTTTGGACACTAAATTTAGAGCTACATTTTCCGGTGACCAAAATAAAAAGGGGACTGGAATAAGTCGTACAGTGCTCAATTAGCCAATCGCACATATCTGTGGAACATGGACCACACACGAGAAATCACTGTTTTGCACGCCAGAGACAAAGGAGTCATTATTCAGAAGCCCTAGTCTTGTGGAATTCGTATGATAGTAGAGGAGAGAGATATTACACAAATATGTTGAAAATAGAAACTCCAGTTAGCTGTCAAGACTCTCATAGTAACAGGGGCACCTGGGTGGCTCATTGGTCACGCATCTGACTTCAGCTCAGGTCATGATCTCACGGTTTGTGGGTTTGAGCCCCGCATCAGACTCTGTGCTGACAGCTCAGAGCCCAGAGCCTGCTTCCGATTCTGTGTCTCCCTCTCTCTCTGCCCCTCCCCCACTCATGCTCTGTTTCCCTCTGTCTCTCAAAAATGAATAAATGTTAAAAAAAATTTTAAATTAAAAAAATGATTCTGATAATAAGAGCATTGAGCAACAGAGTGAAGACAAAAAAACAGGATAAAAGGAGACTTGCATTAGAGCAAACAGGACATAGGAGGGCTCTTGTCGAGGGGATATGTGGACATATTTCTGAATGAAATGAGTTCAACGGAAAACAAGAAATGTGAGTTCTTTCAGATCATCTCTTTTTGGATTACATACAATTATGAGAAGAAAGCCTCACATGATAGAAATACCATCATCAGCACGATGTTATGGGACCTGCAAAAGCATCTTACCGGGGGGGGGCACATTTATCATAATTAGTTTCATAATTTTTCATTATATACTTCAGTTTTTTCTATGATTGATTGTTTCATATTCTCTCCCAAAATGTTATCTGTCAGAAACCTGCCCTCCCTTAAGGGGACCAGAGGGTGTAACATAAGGGGCCACAATAACCTTAAAATCATGCCCCACAGGATTAATGAGGTTGAAACTAGCACAAAACTTAAAGCTTGTTTTTCAGAGAACCGTTTCCTCATTATCAGTTATTGTGTCTTTCCAGACCCGACTAGTAAACTCACTTACTGTCTTTGCAGACTCCTGGACTCAAGGTCAACTGCTATGCTTCTAGCCTATGAACAAGCACTCCTTACACAAGATAATAGCCCAAGCCCCTGCCCAGTTTACACCTGCTCTGGGAGCATGCCCACAGCCCCTTCCCCTGGTCCTAAATCTTCCTCCTGACATCAGGAGCTGAACTGTTTCTCCTTCTGATGTTAAGTCTCCCCCCCGCCCGAAAGCCAACATGAGATGTATGTTACATGCATGTTTGCTCAGTGTGCATGCCCCATGTTTCTTCATGAATACTCATAAGTTCCACCCAACCTTTCATGCATATGCATGCACCCTAGGCTTGAAACTTCCCCATTTTGTTGTTCAGGGAGTTAGCTTTGGGAATCCTTGCCTGTCATCCCTTTATTTGCAAAGAAAGATTTCTTTGTGTGACAACTCCCCCCGGCGAAGTCTCTACTATAAGACGCCAAGGAGTGAACTCTATTTAGTTCAGTAACAATCTCATGTGCTTTCCTTAGTGACTTGGGAGAGCACAGGACTCCCAACACCAGGAAGTTCTGGGCCCCTCTTGCACCTCACATGACTCTTTATTCAGTTCACATGACTGAGGCAGGGGAGGACAGGGCAGTAGGCTGAGCTCCTCCTCCAGCTGGCTCCTTGCCCCAATCTTCATCAGTGAGATGTTTCATTTCAGGGTTACTGACCACAGATACCAGCTAAAGTAATCTCATTTTCAGTTTGGAACAAATTGCTTCTTATGGATGACTTATCATAACAACTGTATTTTGGTGACTTATTTCAACAGCTTTTGACAGATGTGGCAATAAACAAAATCTACCCAGAGACGGGAGGTGACTCTATATGTGTAGCCTGGAGGTCTCTGGGGTCATTTCAGGGGGTCAGATCACTTACATCTTAGGTGCGGGCAAATAAGCCATTCAACTCCAGCAACATCCCGTTCTTACTAAGTCAGATCCTTACTCTCCCAACTGTGGCTTTACTTTTAGGCCATTACCTCAACAACTATAACATCTGATTCTTCGGTTCTTTCCATCACGCCTCATCAGCTGAAGAATATAAAATGTAAGGTAATGGATAATAAAATAAATACTTAAGATAACTTTTTAAGGAGGCCCAAGAAATAAAAAATCTGGGAAAACTAGACTGAATATGATATAAACTTTGTGCATTTTCTTCAGAAAAACAAAGTGTTAGTTGCCTAGCTGATGCTGAAGTTCATAAAATGACCAATGATCCAGCTACATACATACACAGTACCCATGTGTGTCCGTCTTTCAACATATCACGATAGTAAAAGTCCCAGTGTTTCTATCGGATTAATAACAAGAAGTCCTGCGTCCTGGGGTGTAGGGAATAAGCTTAGGAATTCCCCGGGGTTACACCAATGGGTTAACAAGGCATAAAGAAGTACAAAACCACAGGATGCTTACACCCAAGATTGGGTAAACAAGATTAGGGAAACAAATATAGAGAAGGCAGGGTAGAGACACCAGTATGGAGAGAGAGGCAAAAGCCCGAAGGATAGAGTAGGGGGGTCAAGGCCCCCAGAATAGAGGGTATTCTTTGTATACCAATACAAAGGTATATGAAGTAAACAAGATTAGGCATTCAGGGTGAAAGCGCCCCCCAACTTAGTACGACAGAAGAAAGCTGCTTTCAAGGTAGAGAGGACCAAGTTAGGTAAGCAGGTAAATAGGGGTATAGACCGCTGCACCTTGCTGTGGTTGAAGCTGCCCAGTGTGGAGACGATTAACAAAAGATAGGTGCCTTGTTAACCCTGAGATCATGTATCCTACTTGTGTCACCCCCTAGGCTAGCTAAGATAAACAGGTGGTGCCTCATGTCGGCTGTAAACAACCTTCTGCCCGACTGCTTGACACCAGGATTTTGTTTTGTATTAACCCAAAGCCCTAAACCCCGAATATCTTCTTCTTCTTTTTTTAATTTTTATTTATTTTGAGAGAGAGAGACAGAGTGCAAGCGGGGAAGGGGCAGAGAGAGACGGAGACACAGAATCTGAAGCAGGTTCCAGGCTCGGAGATGTCAGCACAGAGCCAGATGTGGCGCTCGAACTCATGAACCACGAGATCATGACCTGAGCCAAAGTCAGACACTTAACTGACTGAGCCACCCAGGCACCCCAACCCAGAATATTTTCAAGACCCCCTTTCCCTCATGTCCATGAGTTAATGTTCACAGATGTACTTTCTCTTTGTGCACGTCCATCGCCATGTCTGTAAGCCTTTTGATCCTAATAAAAATGGGACAAGAACCCTTATTCGGGGCTCTTGTCTTTTCCTGGACATTAGCCACCTCTCGCTTTTAATCCTGAGTCTTCTCTCTTGCTGGCCAAGAGAGAACTTTAGACTTAGAGTCTATGACACTGAAAATTGAAGGCAGATTGATTACAAAGTTGTGCAGACAAGCAGGTGGGGAAGCATCTTAAGTGGAACAGCCTTTTAATGTTATTTCAATAGTGAGGATTTTCTTTTTTTTTTTTTTAACATTTATTTTTGAGAGAGAGAGACAGAGCGTGAGCTGAGGCGGGGGGGCAGAGAGAGAGGGAGACACCGAATCTGAAGCAGGTTCTAGGCTCCGAGTTGTAAGAACAGAGCCTGACCAGGGCTTGAACCCAGGATTCGTGAGATCATGACCCGAGCCAAAGACCGACACTTATGGAACTGAACCACCCAAGTGCCCCCTATAGTGAGGACTTTCAGTTTAAAATTTCTTCTCTGGGGTTTCACTGATGGTTTCTCACAAACTCTGAAGAATAAGATTGAGAGATAAACATATTACAGATCACTGATCTGCAAAGATCCTGCGCTAGGACCATGATGTGGGAAGTGAGGTAGGGGAGGGGGAAGCCAGGAGATGACCCTGAATCCCCCTGACTCCTCTGTCACAGTTGCTCCCCCAGTGTGCATCACACCCAGATGACAGTGTGCTCCCAGTGCCTGCACTGCACTCCCTGGCTGTCCCTACATAGATGCAACATGACTTCACATCCCACTGGTAACAAGCTGTCCCAGTGTCCCAGGGACCGAGGGGCTTCCCAGGTGCAGAACTTAGAATCACCACAGTCCCAAGCAAAGTGGGAAAGTTGGTCTTGTTTGTATACATGCAAGCCAAGAATACCAGACTCAATGTCTGCTAAACTAAAAGTCCTATTTCTTCAGACCTCCTGGCATTGTCGTTCTGCAGAGTGATTACACCCAGATGCATAAGCTGGGAGATACTATTCACTTAAATTGTTTGAACAATTGAATGGCAATGAATTGGCTGCACAATAAAAACTTGGATGGGTGAAAAGGACTAAGCACTACAAACTTCCACTGAAAAAAAAAAAACAAAATAAATCATGGGGTGCCTAGGTGGCTCAGTGCATTAAGCATCCAACTTCGACTCAGGTCATGATTTTACAGCTTGAGAGTTCGAGCCCATGTCAGGCTCTGTGCTGACACCTCAGAGCCTGGACCCTGCTTTGGATTCTGTGTCTCTGCTCCCACCCTGCTCACGCTCTGTCTCTATCCTTCTCAAAAATAAATAAACATTAAAACAAATAAATAAATAAGTCACAGAGATGAAAATTACAGCACAGGGAACTTCATCAATAAAACCGTAATACACTTATTATGGGGAGCCTTTGGTAAAGTATATAATTATTCAATCACTATGGTGTACATCTGAAACTAATTTATTATGTCAACTCTACCTCAACTAAAAATTTTCAAAACGAATGAAAGAAAACCTTAAAACAACAACTTTCATTGTTTATCTCAGTCCTAAACACTTCCCAGCGTTCCACACGTGCAAACCCAAGAGTATACTGGTTAGCCCCACTTGTTCGTCTATCACAGGGGCTTCTCAAATGTATCCAGTCCAAACCAGGACCAGCCACTCTTTGTGAATGCTATCATCTTCCACCCAGATTGCAATCCCTTCCCTGATTTCTCTGGTTCTCTTACCAAATCCAGTGTGTCACCTATTTCCAGGTGATTCTACATTACAGCTCCAGATGTCTTATGTACTCCCACTGAGGTCCTCACCATCTCTCACAATCTGCCCACTGGCTTATTACCTTCAGCTGGGGTCCGGGGAGAACCCTTCCACATCCTTGTCTTTAAGTATGTGGTTTCATCTTCCTTTTCTTCTCATTTATTGAACACGTTCCTCTTGGTTTTAGAAATTTAGCTCAGATTTGACCTCAGAGGAATCCTCGTGGATATGTGGCCCTGGCCCAGCCACCCCAGGGTGTAACTCTTCTGCTCCCTCACTCTCCTATGAGAACGCAAGTCCCTCGGGGGCAGGGACGAAGATGTGTTGGTTGTCTCTGGTTCCCAATGCTGAGCACCATCGCTGAGAATAGACACAGGGCAGGCAGCACTGGGCTGGTTGGAAGGGGAGGAAGCAGTAGCCTCCAGCTGGGGAGGGAGCCAGCAGCCTGCACAGAGAGATTCCCAGGCCCCACCATCTTGCCATTTTCCCCACTTAGCATCTATTCTACCTCAAACAGGCAGTAAGTGGTTAAAAGTATATTTTTCAGAGAAAAAAAAAAAGAAAGTGAAGTCTATGGCCATTCTAAATTCCCTGGAGCCACAACTAAGAAGTCAAGATTCTCTTAATCAAAGGAAGAATAGAAAACTTTTGACAATTTATTCTTCAAGAACCTGAATCTAAGTGGGCTCATGCTGATGCGATCACAGAAATGTAACTTTCACCAACCCATCCAAATCCAGATTTACAGACTACGTAAGCTTTGTTTACATGTGGATCAGGAAAAACAGTTTTAGAAGTGATGCCCTCCCCAACACAGCTCTGCCACCCTCTCCAGGGGAAGAGCCAGCATCCTGGCCTGTGCCAGCTTGTGATCACTGGGATCAGCACAGTGCCACCACGCTTAAGATGGGAAGTTCAAGCCTCCATAGGAATGCTCTCTCAGGGTGCATGGATGGCTCAGTCAGTTAAGGGGCTGGCTCTTGATTTATGCTCAGGTCATGATCTCACAATTTGTGAGTTTGAGTCCCACATGGGCACTGTCAGTGCGGAGCCAGCTTGGAATTTTCTTTCCCTCTCTCTCCCGTCCCCCAACTCAAACATAAATAAATGAACTTAAAAGAAAAAGAGAATGGTTTCTCAAGTCCTGATACATAATGAGGGGGAACTGATATCAAAGAGGTCTTGAGTTAATGGCAAAAAAGGTAAGATGTTATTTCAGAATTAAAGACTCAATAAACGCTATGACCAACTACCTTTATTCTGGGTTGAGACATTTCAGAACACTCTTCTGAAATATTCTTCAGCTATTTTACCAGAAGGCAAATTAGGAAAAGGACAATTCCACAGTAGATTTCTACATCAATTAGCAACAAAGAGAGTCCCAAATCCATTTGACAAGCAAATTCATTGAGAATCTTGGAAGTTAGGAAATTCTGGTCATCAATTCTGAATAGATTTTACTTTCAGGTATACTGTCAGGGGCACAGAGTTCAGAGTCACCTCACTTTCCAGCACATCTAAGAAAAGAGGCAGCTAATCTCCATTTGTCTCTGCAGATGAACTGGCAATACAGAGTGTGACTCATTTTATAGATTATTACCTCCAGCTTGTCAGACCGTGTTGTCGGGGCCAAGTAAGTGACAGATTGAATTGTGATCATCTGTAAATCATCTTATTTTGTCTTTCAGGTGGAAAACCATCAACAAGCAATTGATGTCGGGTATTAGAAGACAAACAATAAATTGCTAATCTTCTTACCCTTAATGAAACACATTCTCCTCATTAGACTCTACAATACGACTATTGCTTAAAAGAAAACAAAACAAAACCTTCCAGAGTATTAATCGCACTCTTATTGGAAGGGTGTTATACTGAGTGCTGAAAACCGGCAGAGCATGATAACTGTCTTATGAAAAGTGCATGATTTGTACTTTATAAAAGATTTCTAAAGCATGGAGAGATTCATTCAGAAAATCTGCTTTACAATGCAAAGTCAGTATGCACCAACGAAGATGTTATTTGGGAACCTAAAGTGAAAGACAATACAAATAATAAACACTAGGGGCACCTGAATGGCTCAGTCAGTTAAGTGTCAGACTTCGGCCCAGGTCATGATCTCACGGTTTGCGGGTTCAAGCCCCGTGTCGGGCTCTGTGCTGACAGCTAGCTCAGAGCCTGGAGACTGTCTTCAGATTCTGTATCTCCCTCTCTCTCTGACCCTGCCCTGCTCACTCTGTCTCTCTCTGTCGCTCAAAAATAAAAATAAATAAATGATAACCACTATAATAATATCAATAAAATTATATTTTTTCAAGAAAATTATATTAATCACAGAGTTGGAATACTTACATTAAAATACACTATCCTAACCAAATAGATAAGGGTCAAGGACAAGACACTGACTCACCATAAAATCCCTTCTTTTTAATCTTTGCCTACAAATAATAGTAATGCTACTAATAATAATTGGCAACATGTATTGGACATAGTCCTTGGAAAGCTAAAGATTCTTCATGAACATAACAGGCAGCCTTGTAGCTCTATCACTTTGGATAGAACTAAAATCAGAGCTACCTTCTTATAAACAAGCTAGACTGAGAGCTGAGGAGATACTTATGTGATGTAAAGGTCAGTATGGCAGAAGGATCATGAAACTAAGCCACCAAGCTGATGGTGGTGGCCCTAGTGGGGGAAAGAAGGATCTGGAGCCCCCTGCTGGCCAGCCTGTAGTCTATAAGTGGCTAGATGTGGGAAGGAGACTGGACTGATAGGTGTGGGAACAGAGCTAATCAAGGTGCTCATGCAGGGTTCGTTTAAGATCTTCTACAAAACAAATTTTATACCTTAGGAACTGTGAAAGCTGTACCAGTGTGTACTGGGTGAATACATTCTGACTAATGGTGGTCATGAGCACGAATGTCCAGCTCAGCACAGACCTGCATTTGAAGCCAGTTTCCACTATACCCATTAACTATTTATCCTGAACAGGGCAATTACTCTCATTTTCAGAAGATTTTTATGAGCCCTGTAAAAATCAATGTGATAATGTTTGATTCTCAGGACTCGTGGGAGAATTAAACCGCATTCCAGATGTATCTAGTACAGAACAAGATGAAAATGATGGTGGCTGTTTTTATTTGTGACTGTGACAAAGTGACCCCACACCTTTTAGTATGGTGATGTGTCTTTCAGGGTCTGAGGTTTGAAATGTGCTCTCTGAATAAATGTGGAGGGAAATCTGGAATCAGCATTTCTCATTCTCAACCAAGTGACTTTATCTATTTGTTCAACTTGCTTATATATCTCCTTTGAATTGGGTCTAACTAAGACTACTTTAGTATTTGGGGAGTGCTTTGGAACCAAGAGACAGGTTTGCGGAGGAAATAGTAGGGGATGGGCGTGTCTTGACAAAGAAAAAATGATGGAGATGTTTCAGTCCAATCAGAGATGCATCAAGGAAGAAAAAGGCAAGCAAGGATGAAAGAATGACATAGTGAATTTAGAATTCTTGCCTATTTGAATATATTCAGTATGAAGAAAGTAAAAGCTAGTATAGCCAACATGGCTAAGAAAATCTGTGTCATACACTAGATGTGCCAGTTAATTTTTTTTCCTCTTGGCTTCAAATCTGCTCCACATCACCTGCTCTGTGATAATGGAGCTGAACATGGTAAACATTTCTCTTTGCCCAAGTGGAGTGACGTTAAGCTGTGTCAGATAAGGTACTCAAAGGACCCTGGAGGAGGAATGTGCTTCTCAGGGCTCCTCTCTCCAGACATGGACATGCAACAGCCAGGAGCACATGATAGGTCTCTGCTGGCAGCTTCTCCAAAGCCGCTGGAGTGGCTCATCATCTCGCCATCATTAGATGTAGCGCCCTCTCACACTGCTGTGTGGTCTGCAAGACACAGCACCTCCCTAGTTTCAGCACAACACAGTGTCATACTGGGCTTGTCCATTTTCCAATGAACCATGACTGCACTATATAGATCCCATCCTGGGAGCAGAGTCTCCCCTCCACACCATGTCTTCCTTCTCTGGGTGGATGTGACTCAGCCCAAGAGGCAGTAACTTGTCCCTACATCTGAGGTCCCTATATTCTGTAACCCATGAGGACATAAGGCCCCATTTTCCAAACTCCTCATTCATTGAATGTTGTATCAAACTTCCTCTTTATCAAATCACTCTGTGGTGTCTGCCTTTTGAGTGGACTCTGGTACTGTTGACATTAAAACGGAAATAGCTAACATTAGAAAGGAATCTGGCAGCTAAAACAATAAATCTGGAATGTAGATGAATGGTTGTAAGGTAATATAAAAATGAGACCCAGTGAGGAATGCCTTTCTTTCCTTTTTCTTTTTTTTCTTCTTTTACATGCAAGGGGAGAGTTAGCTGAGTGTTGTTGGAACAGCAAACATAGTAATGAAATTAATTTAGAGAGTTATGAATAGTTATTAGAAATGTATGGGAATTTATCTGCTGGTCTGTAAAACAGTCTGAAGTGAGAGTCCAGTATGTTTTCTGTTGCTAAACCTGCGTATAATTAGAACTGCATGATGAAAATATTGTTTGACATAGACATATATTGTTTTCCCAGTGCTCAAAGTCACTTTTTTTTTTACAAGACAATTGGGCAAGAGATAACAAGAAAAAAAAAGGAAAAAAAAATCATCCCAATAAAATCAAAGAGCACATGCTTCGTATTCTCAAATCTCCTTGTCTGAAATGAGAAGCAAATACAAAAATTAATTAATTGTATTTTTTAATAATGGAAATAATACTTTCCCCTGCTATGTACAAAAGTATGCTCTATGTATTTTAAGATGAAATTGTTAAAGGTATTTAATTTAACAACATGAAAATTGAATCCAGAGATCAACATCCAGAATAGCACCAGCTGAAAAACAAAATGTGTCCTCCAGAGGACAACAACATGACTGGTGAGAAGCAGTAGAAAAGAAAGTCTCTGGAAATTGTCCTACACACCAAAATCGAAAGAAGAATCATTTAAAAAGAGAAGAAATATTTAATCTGGAACATCTGGCTTATTTTCAGAAATTGGCAAGAAGATCCCAAAATTCATAGGGATAGTTAAAGAATCTACAATAACCAAAGCAATCTTGTAAACAAAGAAAAAGTAGGGACTCACACTTCCCTATTTCAATACTTAGTACAAAGCTATGGTAATCAAGATTATATCGGCATAATAATAGGTATATTGATTAATAAATAGAATTCAGGGCCCAGAAATAAAGTTCACAGAAACAGTCCATTGATTTTTGACAAGGGTGCAAAAACAATGCAGTAGGGAATGAATGGGCTTTTCAACAAGAGGGCTGAGACCAATGGATATTCACAATGAAGAGGATGAAGTGGATCCCTTCCACACATCATACAAAAATCAATTTGTAATGAATTATAGGCCTAATTATAAAACAAAATCTATACAATTCTTTCAGCAAAATAGGAGTAAATCCTTGTAACCTTGGATTAAGGTGAGTTACTCAATTAAAAAATGGCCAAAAATTGTGTATAGTCACTGCTCCAAAGAAGATATATATCTGGCCAAGAAGCACATCAAAAAGGTACTCAACATCATTAGCCATCAAAGAAATGCAAATCAAAGTCCACAATTACATCAGTTCAAATCCACTAGAATAACTATACCTAAAAGCAACCATAATAAGTATTGATGAGAGTGCAGAGAAATTGAAACACTAATATACAGCTTATAGAAATGTAAAATAGTATAACCATTTTGGAATACACTCTAGAAGTTCCTGAAAACATGGCCATATTATCTACCAAACACATTCCTAGTTATCTACTCAAGAAAAATAAAAACAAGTCAACATAGGAACTTGTACACAATGTTTATACCATTATTCATAATTGCAAAAAATGGAAACAACCCAAATGTCCATCAACAGGTGAGTAAAAGTGGTGTATGTCAGTAAACTTGGACATTATTCAAAAATACAAAGAAAAGACCACATTTTGTGTGACTGCATTTATATGAATGTCTAGAAGAGGCAGACCCATAGTGACATAAGAGAGACCAGTGTTTGCCTAGGGTTGGAGGGGTTGAGTGAAAATAGGGAGGAAGTGATAGAAAATAGATATAGGATTTCTTTTTGAGTTGATGAAAATGTTGTAAGATTGTTGTGGTGATGGTTGCTAACTCTGGGACTATATTAAGAACCACTGAATTTTACACTTTCAATAAGTGAATTTTATGGTATGAATTATAGTTCGGTAGCTATTATTAAAAAGAAATACAGCTCAGGGCTGGGGAACAGAGTGTAATAGAGGATACTGAAATTCAAATTGACTATAATTTCCACATCCACATTATATTGAAAGACACCTATGTTAATTAAATTTGAGAATGAAAAAAAAATGGAATGCAAAGCACCTGCATTAATTCAGTTTGAGAATGAATAAAGGAAAATGACCAGAAGACTGGAAAGGTTTCTTGGTTTTCCAAAGGAAGAATGAGGAGGAACTCAGACTCTTCAGATTGGTGAGAATCGCCATCTACCTGGAGGTCCCCTTCCTCCCTACGGCCCTTAAAAGACTCTTACTTGAGCCTCTCAAGATCCCATTCAGATATCACCTCCTCTTCTGTATCATTTCCTCAAGGATAGATCTTCCTGTGCCACTGACTATATCATATAATTATACAATTAATTACATATAATTATACAATATATGGATACAATACAGCCAATTTCAGTATAAGGTCAATCTCTATATTTATGCATCTACATGCATTTGATCATTCCTTACTTGAAGGAAAGCCTTCCTGGGGAAAAGAAGGGCCAGGCAATAGAAGTGACTCAGATAAATCAAGGAGAGAGCTGTGATACCCTTTTGGCATTAAGGGAAGAAACTATCTCATAAGTCCAATTCACATCCTCTTTCACTCTCAAAAATGTTCTAAATTAGAGGGTTAATTAATCACCTTAATCATACTATGATCGGTACCAACATGGATTGGCAAGAGCAGGATAGTAGTCATACTGCGGTGTTTAGGCACTGAGAGAGTCTAAGCCAGCAACTTTTGGTTCCCTTCTGTCCACACACAGTGGAGGAGATATACCAGTTCTCACATTGCCTTGTGGAAGCCCCTAGGAGAGAGCTGATTCCTGCATTGCAGTGAGCAGGGACCACAAAGAAGTTGCTCTAGTGTGGATGGCTTGATTCTGGCAGTCTGATGGTGTCTTTAGCTGGGTTAGCACAACCAACAAGAGCCTAGCTAGGTTGCTTAGGCATCAGGAATCATATGGAACCTATCACATTTCTGAAAGACTAGAGCACAGATCATTCCATCTGTGGACACTTGAATCAAGACCACAGCAAAGGCATGAGCAGGCCCCAAAGACCTAGCATATACTCCCTTGGATATCAGCCCAAATAGCATCAAACCAGACATGCTTCCTGCCAGGATGTCACAACAGTGCCTTTCTTTCTTTCCTTCTTTCCTTCCCTTCCCTTCTTTTTTGTCCTGTACATGTTGGGAAAGGAAAAGGAGGGTAAAGGAGAAAAATGCCAAAATGTGGAGAATTTACTCAAGAGACTATATTTGCCCAAAATAAAATCATTTCTGCTAGTAGAAGCTGACAGTTAATTTTCAGGTTTACACCTAATGATACACCCCAGACCACCCTTGGTACATGTCATCAGAGGGAACAGGAGGTTCAAAAGACGGTGAAGCCATAAATAGAAAATAGATAAGTTTATTCTGAGGTTTAGGAAGTGTCTTATTCATCTTTTGTTTCCAGTGCCCAGGTCCTAGATGCCACCACAGACACTAAGGTATACTGGTGAACATGGTAGTCCATATGCTTCCCGAATTCCTGCTCTAAAGGAGTAGGGTTACTCAAAGTTTGATTAAGGATAAATGAACACGTCTTCTTGGACAACAGTCCATTTTACTGTGCTAAACATATGCCCTGTATGTTCCATGTTTATACTATGGCACCATGCAATATTATGGTAAAGTGGGAGAGTAATGTGAGGTACTGAATAGAATAGATTTGTCTTCCTCCCAAGAGGCTGTCAACAGTGGGGGATATAGGAACACACCCTACTCTCAAAATGGGAAGGATATGCAGCAGTTTCTGTTCTTTGCTAGATCATTGCCAAAGACAGAAGGCAGATATATAGGATTAAAAACTTAATCAAAGTCCCATTAGAGTAAGACACTTCAAGTGCCAACTACTGGGAGAGATGGAATTGGTTTTATTTTTGTTACTATTCAAATGTACAGAAGGAGAAATGGAAAGAAAGAATGTGACTGTTTGGGGGAACTGTAGTTTGTAGAAGGTCAGCTATTACTCATTATGGGTATTTGACTGCCCAATACACCACATCCCTGTAGTATCTCAGGCCGACCAGACATGATGCTATTCATTGATGAGCTATCCAAAACCTCCTGGATTACTGAAAAAAGAAATCCATGCTCAGGGGAAAGGACAAATGGCAAAAGAGGCATACCTGAAATAGGGTGTAGGGGTAGAGAAAGAGAGGTGAGACTATATTAGGGTAACAATGTATAAAGGTGTTCAGAATGAGAAATTATTACTTTCATTACCATTCAATGATACCAAAAGTCAGATAACTGTGGAGGAGTGACCCACACTCTTGACTCAATGGAAGTAGAGGTTTATCTAGACCCAAGTCTTTTGAGGGAAGCAATCCCACTCTCTGTGGTCTTAAAAACTGTTTTAAGTTGAGTCACTGTCTTAAAATTGGTTTTGTAAGAGTGAGACATGGGTTTCTCCCATATATTCTTTCCAGATAATCTTAGACCACTTAAGGAATAGGCCATGACAAGGAAGAAGATGTGAGAGAGAAGAAAAAGGAAGAGGAGGAAGAGGAGGAGGTGGAGGAGGAGGGCAAGGAAGGGGAAGGAACAGGAGAGGGAAGGACATATGACAGAGGCCCTTGAGAAAGTACAGCCATGGAGATGTGTTCAGGTTAGGAAAAAACAACAACAACAAATACACATAACTGAGATTGACTTCAAATAAATATCATAATAAGAAATCTGGCCAAATTATTGGAAAAATGATGGTATTTATGGGTTTTATTTGGCAGGTGATGAAAAGCTGCATTTGTAACATGAACAAAGAAGTTTGGGCAAACAAATGCCAACTGGTATTGCAATGTGTTGAGTTATTCAAGAGCTAAAATCACAGGTTTTTTTTTTTCAGTTTGACTTAATGTTTTTAAATATTGCTGGACAATAGAACTCTGACCTCTGATAGATTCTTCATTTCCAGTACTTTGTGGAGGATATTTTTATTTCCATGCTCCCCAACTCCCACAAATGCTATCTTGACAAATGGGTAAGTGGAAGACATTTATTCATTTCCATTTTATATATTTTAGCAAACTCTGTGTTCCTGAAAAGAGAAGGCCAAGATGTTAAGAATCCTCACCTTATATTGGGGGAAAAATATAATTAAGTTAAAATCATTTTGAAAGTAGTAAGGAAGAGAGGCCAGGGCAGGGTTTGTGGAAATAGTGATGCATAGGGTGTAAGCATTTATCTGACTATTAATGTGCTATTCCTATCAGTTAAAATATTTTGTAAAAGTTAAGGTATATCAATGATCAACACAAATGCAATACTGAACACTCGATTAATGTATTATAGAAAAATTAAATGATAGGCATATATAAATAATGATATTATAATATTTACGTAATATTTATATATTGAAAGAGCAAATTGTATTAAGTGTGCACTATGTCATTAAAGAAAGGTATGGTAGGCTTTAAAAAAGAATGAAAATAAGTACATGAAACTGATAATATTATAGATCTACTGCACATAGCTAAATTTTTTACAATGTAAGGAAAACGTAAATGTTAACTATTGGTGAATCCAAAGAGTATGCAGAAGTTCATTGTACTATTCTTTGCATTTGTCTATAACTTTGGACATATTCAATATTTTTTTTATAAAAAAGTTTTTTGGGGGAGAATCTATTCATTCACATTCTTTAAACAAAAAAAAATTCCAAATATTCTAAAATATCCCTGTTTTACTTTCTATAATGGAATATTTAAGAGGAAAATTTAAAGTACCTTGAAGTTGTTAATGTTATGTGATCATATGCATTGATTTGCAGTTTATATAAAATATATAGATTTGATTATGAAAAAATAATATTAAGCACTTCAATATGTACTATCTCTATGACATATCTGCATGAGATAAGCATAATAATGTTTATGCTCATGGCCAAGCCAGGCTTCAGGTTCCATTCAGCTCCAGACCAGCTAATTCTTGACTAGAGGCACTGACCTCCCTCTTCTCAGAGCATTTATCTTAGAAAATTTGCAATAGTAAATTCTTTTTCTGCCCCTTTGACATGTAAATCTTTTTAAAGGTCTCTTCTCAGTTTTTCAACTGAGGAATGTCTTTCTCAAGGACCTGGGAGCCATTCCTTTGAAATGCAATCATCAAGAAAGATAGGCCCTCTGTGGGAAGGCAAAATCCTAATCTCCAAGGGCACCAATTAGCAAGCACAGGTGGCCTCAGCACCGAGAAAAACTGGGCAAATGCTCGAGTGAGGCAGTGTGCTAGACTCTCCCGTTGACCAACCTCCCCCCAACACTCTCCAGTACTTTTCCTGGCTTCCACAGGGCTTAAAACCTCCTGCCTTTTGTTCAACAGAGGAGAGTTCAGTCTCTCCTTCCTTTGCAGTAATCTTCAATGAACTCTTCTTTCCCTGTTTAACTTCATTTGATATAATTATCGCTTTGACACCAGACTGGATCACATAAAGCAAATGAGAGAATCATTTAAACTTATTTTTTTTCACCAACTTTTCCAATAGGAACTCAAGAAAATACGTTTCTGGAAATATTCATATTGTGAATATTATAAACATTTCCAAAGTATCATACAAACCTAAACTCCAGGGTAAAACAAATAGCCTGTTACCACAACATCATTTGTTTGTTAATATTTAATCTGATTAAAATGCGTGAAATAGTCACCAACTTCAAATATGCTGAAACTTTATTCCTAAATTTCAATATTCTTTCTTTTTAAAGGGCTGTGAAACAATTAATTTCATTTTGGCAGGTGTGCAGATTTCTGTATCCATTAAAAGCTGCATTTTGTACTATTAGAAGCATAGAGGAAATATACACCACTAAAATATTAGGCATAATATCTTTACAAGTGCATGTAACAGGGGAATAACACTGGCAATCAAACATATCATATGATCATTAAAGATCATATATCTGATCATAAATATTAGTTATAAAATATGAATGATGTAATAGTATTTTCTAGCATGTTAGTATTACAAACTGTCTTTCCTATACGATGCTTTTAAATGCATTCAACACATTTAAAATGTTTATATAAAGTACAACAAATAAATGCATCCCAATAGTTATACCATATTTAACACCATATATTAAATTATGTGTTAAACTAGCATATGTTAAATTATAGTAATGAAAACACTATCAAGCAAAGGAAATCTAAATAGCTATGTAGGAAAATAGTCATTGAAAATTGAAATCCAAAGAACACATTTGAACAGGTAGAGGTATTATTTCAAGATGACTCCAGCAAGGAGATCTTGCAGGGTTATTTTTTAAATTATAATGAAATTTTACAAGGTGTTTTTACAACACTGAAACCAGAATTTCATGTGAAAAATCTCTGCTTTCCCTCAGCTGTTGGGAAACGTCAGCTGTGGACGCTTTCTAAACATCCCTCGACTGGCCTCGGAAAAGGCAACAAAAAGTCTGTCTCTTGGCAGAAGAAGAAAAAGAAAAGTGATTAGCTTTGATTTCTTTTCACATTTCTACTTATTCTTGCCCCAGATTCTTTACAGGAAAAAAAAATTAACAAGTCAATCTGTAAACAATGTTGAAAGTCCTTAACAATTTCCTCATGTCTGCACAAAGCTCCTGGGGGTGGGTGCCAGCTAATAATCTACTTCAATTCATATTCAATTAAATCAATTCATGGCAAGGAAATAAGGAGTCACTGTACAGATTATTTAATTGACCCATTACTGAAAGTGTAGTTCCTGCACCTGGATCGGTTCAGATGTCCTCATTCCCTGCTCATTCCTTCCCTTTTTTTCCCTTAGACTTCCTAGCAGTCATGCTTCTAAACTATTAATCAGATGAAGCTGTTTGTGTGCATATAAATCACCCAGTGAGATTGACCAACAGGGAGAGAGATTCCAACTTATAAGCAGACATTTTTTCTCTACTGAGCTTATAAAACCTGTTGAGAAACTGTAATTTTAAGGGCTCTCTCTCTCTTTTTCTCTTTCAACATCCAAGTAATTATGACATTTTCCCCCCCATCTATGGTAACCACACCAGGTACAAAGCAAAACATGGTCAGTTTGGGTAAACTAGTAGTTTATAAATCTCAAGCCCCATAGTAAAAATCATAAAAACATAGATCTTAGAAGACATATTATATATTTTTGTTTTAATGTTAAGTTTTGTTTAAATGCTTTGGGAAAGAACCAGAGGGGGAGGAAGTGTAGAAATCAAGGAAATGTAACCCTGAAAAGCAGAAGGATGTAGTTGATTGAACACTGTTTTTTTTAAATAATATTTTTAATGTTTATTCATTTTTGAGAAAGAGAGAAACAGAGCACGAGTTGTGGAGGGGCAGAGACAGAGAAGGAGACACAGAATCTGAAGCAGGCTCCAGGCTCTAAGCTGTCAGCACAGAGCCTGACATGGGCTCAAACCCACGAACTGTATTCATGACCTGAGCTGAAGTTGGAGGCTTAACCAACAAGCCACCCAGGCGACCCTGAACAATGGTTTTATAGTCAGTACAGTAGGGATTCTGTTCCTGAACTAACAAATTAGTATTGCGATTTGGCAAGGCTGGTCTTCAACCATGGATTTCTGTAGTAAGAATTCCATGTCTCTGGTGGATTACTATAAGAGCCCAGCCTCTTCTCTTTGCTCCCCTTCACCAACTCCTAAATTCCATTATCCTACACTGCTCTCCTGGGGAATTCATAACATGCAAATATTCAAATGTAGCTCTTCTGTTTGAAATTCCTGCCCCTCTCTATCTTCTGTACTACCTTTCCTACCACAGGGGTGCCTCCCAGGTGACCTTCCGCAAAGAAGTAGTGCAGGTCACTCAAGGTATGCCCAGTGGGGAGGCAGGGAGAGTTAGCTGACTCTGCTTTGGAACTCCATCAGCTTTCAGGCAGACAACCTGAGAAAGTATCCCATTTGATATTCATTGGGTTATAGTTCTTATGAAAGGAATTACCAAGTTAGAAAAAAATATTTAAAAGATATTAAAGAGGGGTTCTTGGGTGGCTCGGTCAGCTAAGAATCCAACTCTTGGTTTCAGCTCAGGTCAAGATCTCAGGGTTGGCAAGTTCAAGCCCTACATGGAATCTGCTTGGGATCCTCTGTTTCCTTTTCCCTGCCTCTACACTGCTCACTCTATATCTCTGTCTCTCAAAATAAATAAACATTTAAAAATAAAATAATAAAAAGAAGAGAACATATAAAGTTTTCAGTGTGGCAGGAAAGAGATACCTTGTTAAGGCTCAGGCCAAAATGTCAAACTTTCTGCTTTAAGCTCTTGGAATACTGAAAGACTTCTATCTCTGAACATGTACTATTCCTTTCCTTTAATGTTTATTTACTTATTTTGAGAGAGAGAAAGAGAGAGAGTGTGCAGGGGAAGGGCAGAGAGAGAGGGACAGAGGATCCCAAGCAGGCTACATGCTGTCAACGCAAAACCTAACATGGGGCTCAATCCCATGAACAGTGAGATCATGACCTGAGCCTAAATAAAGAGTCAGACGCTCAACTGACTAAGACATCCAGGTGCCCTGAATGTGTACTTTTCTATCTCTTCTTATGTGAATGAATTTACAGTTTCCCCCAGCTAACTTCTACTTCATCTATTTATGCACGTAGCCACAAGTGACTTTTCAGGATGCAATTTGAAAAACAAATCAAAGCAAAACAAAATTGTCCATACCCCTCACAAGCTGAGTGCATGCTTCTTCCCTTATCTTTTTTTTGTGTGTGTATATATAAATATTGTGCTTAATGTAGCTTAGAGGACATTGCTAGGATGAATTTTACTCAGTGCTTCCTGCTATGTCTTAATCATCTTAGCATGACCTGTGTTTTCACATAATGGATAATCAATAATTACTGAATTGAATTTAGCCCAAAGGGTAATTAAATTATCAATTGGGCTGGTTATAAATTAAAACAATGTAGGGACTTTCCAGCACTCTGGCTGAAAGGAAGGGAATGACACCAACAATCAGGTGAGCACCCAGAATCCTCATGGAATCAGGCTTAAAGGGACTGACACAAAAAGGACAGGACTCTCTAAGCAGACTCAGAGAAAAGAAACATCAGTTACAGTACCAGCTCTTTAAGGGACATTCTAATAGTAAAAACATGACTGTTTATTACAGGGAAGAAAAGGAAGAGCAGTTTGAGTAGATTGGTATGTCCTCTGGAACTCTCTGGATAGGCTCCGACTACAGTGACCTAAGTAGGAAGTTTAGAACAGGCCATGCTTACCTAGAGGCAAGCACAGAAGGAGGCCAGGGACCTGAACAATAGCGTCCTACAGGTGGAATAATTTGGAAAGCCAAAGCTCCTGAATGGGCTGGGTATGGAGGGTGAGCTAAACCCCTGTGAGTAATCCCAGTCTGTGGGATTAAAAAGGAATATAGAAAATAGACGAAATACATAAATGTATGACAGAAAGCAATCAACATCCCAGAGAAGAAAACAGGCAACAATCTGTGATATGAGCTGCAACAACTTCTTACTAGACATGCCTCCGGAAGCAAGGGAAATAAAAGCAAAAATGAACCATTTGGACCTTATCAAGATAAAAAAAGCTCCTGCACAGCAAACAAAACAATCAACAAAACTAAAAGTCAACCAACACAATGAAAGAAGATATTTGCAAATGGCATATCAGATAAAGGGTTAGTATCCAAAATCTATAAAGAACGTCTCAAAATCAACACCCAAAAAACATAATCCAGTGATGAAATGGGCAAAAGCCATGAACAGACACTTTTCCAAAGAAGAACATCCAGATGTTTAACAGACATGTGAAAAGGTGCTTATCACCATTCACCATCAGAGAAATACAAATCAAAACTACAATGAGATACCACTTCACACCTGTCAGAATGGCTAAAATTAACAACTCAGGCCACAAACAATGTTGATGAGGATGCAGAGAAAGGGGAACCCTATGTGCACTGCTGATGAGAATGCAAACTGGTGCAGCCACTCAAAAACAGTATAGAGGTTCGTGAAAGAATTAAAAATAGAGCTACCCTATGATCCAGCAATTGCACCACTAGGTATTTATCCAAAGGATTAAAAAATGCTGATTTGAAGGGTCACATACACCCCAATGTTTATAGCAGCATTATCAATAATAACCAAATTATGGAAAAAGCCCAAATGTCCATCGATGGACAAAGGTTAAGAAGATGTGATGTATATGTACAACGTAATATTACTCAGCCATCAAAAATAATGAAATATTTCCATTTGCAATGATATGGATTGAGCTAGAATGTAAGTGAAATAAGTCAGAGGAAGATAAATATCATGATTTCACTCATATGTGGAATTTAAGGGAAAAAAAAAGATGAACATAGGAGAAGGGAAGGAAAAACAAGATAAAAAGAGGAGGCAAACCATAAGAGACTCTTAAATACAGAGAACAAATTGAGAGTTGCTGGAGGGGAGGAGGGGGGATGGGCTAAATGGGGGATGGGAATTAGGACAACACTTGTTGGGATGAGCACTGGGTGATACATGTAAGTAATGGATCACTAAATTCTACTCCTGAAACCAATACCACATGGTATGTTAACAAACTTGAATTTAAATAAAATTTAAAAAACATAAAAGTAAAAAAAAAAAGATATACAATGCATGCTGTGACCATGTAAAAAATTAAAAAAAAAAAGGAGTATAAATGCATTGCTTGGGGCTAAAAGATATGATTATAAGAGAGAAAGCAAAATGACTTGTTTCAGGATCCTGCCATATTATCAAATTAGGAGTATGATCTGGGGCTACACACTGTGGAATTGACTGTACTAGGAGAGAAAATTCAGATAGAGACAGGGAAACAGGTTTTACCTAGAACCAAACCTCCTCTGCAGACTGGACTTTCTTTTAATGCAGCTCAATCCTTCATGTGCTTGTGTGGAGTCCCTGATGTCACCTCTGACTCTATGCCCTGCTATCTCCAAACCAGTTCATCTGGGAGCCACCATTTTACCTCTTCCTCTGCTGCCAACACGAGGTAAATGACTTCCTCACAACCTGTTTTCCCCCTTCTGCCACAGCCCCTCCATAGGCGATGCACAAAAAAGCAGTCAGAACACCCCTTTGAATACCTGGATCATTCCACCCTCTGCCTCTTCTAATGGAGCAAAACCAAAGGCCTTCTCAGGACCCACAATGTGGACATGCTCTGGCCCTTGGTGTTCTTGACCTCCCCTTATTCCTCTCTCCTTGGCCCTCCCCCTCCCCCACCTCTGGCCTCTGATATTTTCAACCCTGCCAGGTGCACTGGTCCTCAGGGGCTACTCCTCTCCCCATGGCCCTCTTCCTCCCAGCCATGTAAAAGATTCCCCCTCATCTCCTTCAACCTTACCTCTGCACTGACTTCTCCACTGTGGCATTACATGGCTACCATATTTCAGTTAACCTTTCCATGGCCTTTTCTCTCTCTTCCCTCTTTTATTTTTCTCCGTAAAATTATTACCTGAAATTCACTCCCTCACAAGATTAGAAATGCCACATTTAGGACACTTATGGCTCATAGCAGGCACTCAATAAGTACTAAAATAATGAATGAATGATTTAATGAATGAATGGATGAACAGAATTACTGTGCCCTATTAAATGAATTCAAGACTATTTAGACATTATATTCCAAAGCACTGACAATATATGTAGAACCAGATATTAATATAAAATATAAAATCTAATATTGATCTACAGACAACAGCTCATAAACTACCTTTTCCATATAATAACCATCTTAATACTGAGATTACTGAACACTGCTCATGATCTTTGGGGACTTGTGAAGAACAATCAGAAATACAAGAATAAGGGCAAAAATAACAAGTAAAATAAATGGAGGAAAACAGTGAATAACTCTAACATGGACCCAGATCTTCAGACAATATTCCATGACTAAGCACACTGTCCAGCTTGATCTCCACCTAGTTTTCCTTTGGGCTAAATCCTTCCCTTCCCTTCCTCTTTCCCTTTCCTTTCTTACCTTCCTTTCCTTCCTTCCTTCCTTGTGAGCAATTTTAAACTCTACAAAGTATACATAACTTACAGCAATGCAAATAATTCCATTCTACAACCATGTAAAGGGATGTTTTTCATGATATCCGTCCTTAAGTTACAATGACCAGTTTGGTAACTACTTATAATTTATTTCAGCATTATATCCTGATTATATGTGTGAGGTTCTCTAAATTGTCTTTCGAACAGTTTGTCACATCTTATTAATTTCCTTCTTAATTATGTTAACATAATCATTTATATTTATATGAAACACAAAGTTACATTATTTTAAAAATTAATTTAACAGAACTGATACCTTAGCCCATAATAGCCCCTAACTGATTTAATCCTAACTCTAATACTATGGAGATACAGAGACTTAGAGTCTAAAGTTCCCTGAGCTCACAAAAATTGCATCCTATTTAAAAAAAAAAAAAACAAGAATACATTTTATAAAAAGTCAAACTTATAGGTAAAAGCCAGAATAGGAAAGACTGATCACAAAATGGAGCATTATCCTGAAAAACATTTACAGCTGACTTCAACTTACTCATTTGGGAAGGTTTCTTGACAGGATGACGATCAGAGCATTGCACATAGCTTGTCAGCAAGCTCTTTGACCCAACAAAGAAAGCAGAACAAGTGTGAAGAAATTGAGAGGGTAATAGATGTTTCCACTGATTAGAAATATCAGGCCACTTGACAGGGGTTTTAAAAAGGATGTAAAAACCCTAAATAAGAGGTCTTCTAAATAATCAGTGTCATTTCCCTGAACCCTGAGAATCAAAGTTTCTTTCAAGTTTTTCAAAAGAATTAATTGGAAATCCTGATTTAACATTTAGATGGAAAATCTGTTCTATAGAGTTAGAAGACACAGATTTTGAAGGATGCTTTCTACCCCCTCAAAGTTGGTGAATTTTGATACTCATCACCCTTGATTAAAATTCATTTATACTGTTATTTTCTGCTTCTACTTAGAAAAATCTCAAAATTATTTAAAAATAGAATAAAACACTTAGTCTCTAATTACTCCTTTGTGTAGCCTAAAATATTGTCTTCTTTGATTTAAAAGAAATCAAGTTCTATTTTTTATTCACAATCTATTTATAAAGAAAGAAAACATGGAATGTGGTTGAGAGAGGGAAGATGGGAGTAAAAGTCTGCTTAGCTCACCTGGTCCCATGACCACACCTACCTAACAGCCACATCAGGGCCACCAACACAGAAAATGAGCCAAAGTGGGGCAGAACAGACTACTCAAAAGATAATCATAGATAGGAGGCCACATGAAAAACAGTAGGTGGGGTGGAGACCCAGTCAGGAAACAAACTCCTGGCCAGAAACAGGGAGGACTCCATGAGCAAGAAGAAGGGAGAGGAGCAGACCACACTGCAGGCACCCCAGACACAGGGGACTGCAGGGGAACATGGATACCCATAACATTTGGTTTTGAAAACCAGTAGAGTTTAATTTCACATGTCTTTATACTCAATGGGACGTATCTTCTGGATACTTAGTAAATCAGTGGGCTCAGTGCTGGGAAAGTCAGAGGGTGATAGGAAATACTCCCCTCCTCCTTAAAGACTCCTCATAAGAAACAACTCTGCCCATGAACAGCATAGAAGCAGTAGTTAGAAAAGCATGTGGAGTACATGGGAAGGAGATAGAATTACTCATCTCAGAATGTGCCCTAGAGGGGGAGGGATTTTTAGAGACTTCTCTAAGAACAAGAGCTGGTGGGCTTCAATTCCTCTGGGTCACTGAAGCTTCAAAAGATGAACTGTGGGCACATATCTTCTCTGACTGCTGGCCCTGCCCACCAGCAAAACCTCTGAAGGGGACAATGCAGGAAGAGCACCCCATAGTTCAGTATGACCACAGTCCCCACAGACAGGTTGAGGGTAGGCACCTGGTCTGAGACCAGCCCAAGGCAGCCCCAAATTAGCCTCTTTTTTAATAAACTGATTTAAGTTTTGAAATTTAAATTCTAGTTAACATACAGTGTAATACTAGTTTCAGGTGTACAATATAGTGATCCAATGCTTACATACATGACCCAGGGCTCATCGCAACAAGTATGCTCCTTAATCCCCATCACCTATTCAACCCATCCCTCCACCCACCTCCTCTCTGATGAGACTGCCCTCCTGACAACACAGGGACCAAACCCTGACCACAACATACAAAGTGGGCCATTGAAGCTGAGTAGACTGAAGGTAAATGCTGTTCAGCCACCCTAGCAGGGCACATGCAACACTCTCAGGAGACACCTCTGAAGCACCTGAGTCTGGTGAACAGGAGACCCTGCACTGAAGCCACCACAGGACTTCTTCATAAGGCCACTATTTTCAAGACCAGGAGACATAGCTGACTTTATTAATAACATAGCAACAAACACAGAAAGTTAGACAAGTTGAGGACACAGAGAGATATGTCCCAAATGAAATACCAGGACAAAAGAGCTCAATGAAATGGAGATAAGCATTGTGGCTGATAGAGAATTCAATATAATCATCATAATGATACCCACTGGACTTGAGAAAGTAGTCGAGGATCTCAGTGAGACCTTCCACAAAGAGATAGAAAATATAAAATAAACTAATCAGAGATGAAGAATTCAATAATTGAAATACAAACACACCAGTGGGAATCAAAAGTCTATTAGAGGAAGAAGAATGGATCAGTGAGCTGGAAGACAGAGTAATGGAGAGCAACCAAGCTGAATAGCAAGAAGAAAAAATAAATTATAAAAGTGAGACTAGATTAAGGAGACTCAGTGTTATCATCAAGCATAACAATGTTCACATTATAGAGATCCTAGAAGGAGGAGAGAGAGAGAGAAGGAGGCAGAAAATTTATTTGAAGGACAATTAGCTAAAAATTTCCCTAATGTGGGGAAGGAAATAGCAATCCATATCTAAAAGGCATAGAGAACCCCCCAACAAAATCAACCAAAGGACCAAAGGAGGTCCACACCAAGATACATAACAATTAAAATGGAAGAACAGTAGTGATAAGGAGAGAATTTTAAAAAGCAGCAATTTAAGAGCAGCAAAAAAAAAGTTACATTCAAGGGAAACGTCTAGGGCTATCACTGATTTTTTAGCAGAAATTCTGCAAGCCAGAAGAAAGTGGCATAACAGATTCAAAGTGGTGAAAGGAAAAAAAAAGTTGCAACCAAAAATTCTCTACCCAGAGAGGCTATCATTCAGAATAGAAGGAGAAATAGTGTTTCCCAGACAACCCAAAGTTAAGGGAGCTCATCAATACTAAACAAAAGTTTTAAGAAATATTGAAGGGAATTCTTTGAGGGGAAACAAAGGCTAAAGTCATGGGGAACATGGGGAAAGGAAAAAAAACATAATAGAAGTAGTATATTAATCACTTACAAAACTAGTACAGAGGTTTAAGCACAAAAGCATTTAAATCAACTGTATAAAAATCATTCAAAGTATTCACAAAATAAAAAGATATAAAGCATGACATCATATAAATAAAACATGATGGAAGGGAATAAAAATGTAGTGCTTTTAGAATGCGACCATCCACTTAATATAGACTGTTATATGCATAAGATTATATATAAACTTAATGGCAACCACAAATCTAAAAAGAAAAAAAAATCCAAGTATATCATGAGAGAAAGCCATCAAGCCACAAGGAAAGAAAGCAAGAGAAGAAAGAAACATAGAAGAACTACAAAAACAACTATAAAACAAATAACAAAACGGCAATAGGTACATAGCTATCAATAATTACTTTGAATATAAATGGAATAAATGCTCCAAAAGACACAGAGTGACTGAATGGATAAAAAATTAAAACCCATCTATATGCTGCCTACAGGAGACTCACCTCAGAATGAAAGACACCTGCAGTCTGAAAGTGAGGGAATGGAAAAAAAATACTGCAATGGGAGTAAAAAGAAAGCTGGGGTGGCAATACTCATATTGGACAAAATAGATCTCAAAACAAACACTGTCACAAAAGACAAAGAAGAACATTGTACAATAATAAAAAGAACAATCCTACAAGAAGATATAACAATTGTAAATATATAGTCACCCAACATAGGAGCACCTAAACACATAATGCAACTATTAACAGACACAAAGGCAGAAATCAATAGTAATACAATAATAGTAGGGGACCTTAACACCCCACTTACATCAATGGATAGATCATCTAAACAGAAAATCAACAAGGAAAACAATGGATTTGAATATCACATCAGGTCAGATGGATCTAACGAATATATTCAAAACATTCTATCTAAAATGGAAGGATACTCATTCTTCTCAAGTCCATAAGGAATATTCTCCAGAATAGATCACATTAGGTCACAAACCAAGTTTCAATGAATTAAAAAGATTGAAATCATATTATGTCTTTTCCATTTACAACAATATGTAATTAGAAGTCAACAAGAAAAAATCAGGAAAGAGCACAAATACATGGAGATCAAACAACATACTACCAAATGGATCAATCAATAAATCAGATAATAAATAAAAAGAGTACATGGAGTCAAATGAAAATTAAAACACATGGTCTAAAATCTTTGGGATGCAGCAAAAGCTGTTCTAGGGGGAAGCAATACTGGCCTACTTTAAGAACAAAGAAAAGACTCAGAAACAACCTAAAGAACAAGAAAAAGAAGGATAAACAAAAACCAAAGACAGTAGAATGAAGGGAATAATAAACATGAGAGCAGAAATAAATTAAAGAGGTTAAAAAGCATTAGAACAGATCAATGAAAGCAGGAGCTGGTTCTCTGAAAAGATCAACAAAATTGATAGAACCTTTAGCCAGACTCATTGAGAAAGAAAGAAAGAAATAAAGAAAGAAAGAAAGAAAGAAAGAAAGAAAGAAGACTCAAATAAATAAAATCAGAAATGAAACAGAAGAAATAACAATTGGTACCACAGAAATTCAAAGGGTTATAAGAGAATGTCAATGAAAAATTATATCCCAACAAACAGGACAACCTAGAAATGATTAATTTCAAGACACATATAACCTTCCAAAAATGAATCAGGAAGAAATAGAAAATTTGAACAGATCAATTACCAGCAATGAAATTGAAATTTTGTTCTAAAAACTGCCAAAAAACATAAGTGCAAGACCAGATGGCTTCACAGATCAATTCTACCAAACATTTAATGACAGTTAGTACTCATTCTTCTCAAACTATTAATAAAAAAAAAAAAAAAAAGCAAGGAAGATTTCAAAGTCATTCTAGAAGGCTAACATTACCCTGATACCAAAACTAGATCAAGACACTACAAAGACAAAACAAAATAAACAAACATACAAACAAAAAAGGTACAGGCTACTATCTCTGATGAAAATATATGCAAAAATCCCCAGCAAAATATTGGCAAACCAAATTCAACAATACATTAAAATATCATTTATCATGATAAAGTGGGGCTTATTCCAGGGTGCAAGTGTAGTTTAATAGTTACAAGTCAATTAACATGACACATCACATCAACAAGAGAAAGGTCAAAAACATATGATCATTTCAATAGAGGCAGAAAAAGCATTTGAAAAAGTACCAAATCCATTCAGGATAAAAACTCTCAACAAAGTGGCTTTAGAGAGAACATAGTTCAACATAATGAAGGCCATATTAAACATGCAAGCACGCGCGCGCGCACACACACACACACACACACATACCCCTAACATCATATTTAATGGTGCAAAATTGAGAGCTTTTCCTTTAAGGTTTGGAACAAGACAAAAATGTCCATTCTTACCACTTTTATTCAACCTAGTGCTGAAAGTCTTAGCCATAGTAGGTTGAAGGTGGCCCTAAGCAAGAATGCTGATATTATTATGGTTACCTATAAAACAGGGATACTGATATATACTTCAAAATTTATTGAGGGGATATGTGTCTCTCTCATCTTTCTCTCTCTCTGTTCATAATAATATAAAATGTAAATATTAGAATTACGGTATGTCAAAATTGTGGGAACTTCATTAATGAAAATTAGCATATACATAATACATATATGTATTTATATTTAAATAAAAATATATACATATATAAAATGTATCAAATAATATTAAATATATTATGAACCTGATAACTTGTTACTCATTTTCTTTAGTCTTGATGTAAGGCATAATATGGATGTCAACCCCATTTGATTCTTAGTATAGAGAACACAGAATCATCGCATTTTATAGAGAAGAAACATGGGCTCAGAGGTCATTAGAAAGTTTTAGTGATCCCGTAAGCTATAAAGTGCAACCCAGGTGCAACTGTGTGTGTTTTTGGTTTTGTTTTTGTTTTGCTGCTGCTGTTACTGTTGGTTTCATTTTTTTTCTGCAAACTGCATTTTACATATTTTATAATTAATAAGCCAACAAAAGCAATATATTATTTGGAAAGTTTGTTAATGGAAGAGTGTGATTATGTTTAATTTTAATTATACATTAATTAAGCCATGTGGATTCTAGTTATAAATTAAATGCATTGACTACTAAAAGTCTCTTGAGTAATCCTTCCAACCTATTTCTTTACAGAAGATGGAAAAATAGAGCTTTTTTTAAAAAGATATCTGGTAGACATTGTTTTAATTTCTTAATCACTATTACGATACAGACTGGATGGTATCTAGCATGTATGTGATCTAATATAGAAAGTCATATATGTAATTTAGAATCATAAGAGCATATATTAGTGTCTGATATCATTTGGTTTTAAGTTTTTGTAATTATATATTATTAATTAAGCTTATTTTAAATGTAGCCATATCTACTTCAGTTAAAACCATGAATTTGGAAATGCTATATTATCTAAATTATAATGAAATCTACTACCAACTCTATGATGTTTGAAAGCAATCAAATATTTCTCTAAAAAATGGAGAGACTTTAATATCAAATAAGCCTACACAACAATTTTACCAAACATTGAATGTTTGGGAGCTCCCTTTAAAAATATCAACTAATGTCAACAAAATATTGTAACCAAATTCAACAATACATTAAAAGGATCACAGGGCACCTGGATGGCTCAGTTGGTGGAGCATGTGACTCTTGATCTTGGGGTTGTGAATTTGAGCCCCACATTGGGTGTAGAGATTACTTAAAAATAAGATCTTAAAATAAGTAAAACCAAATAAAAAATACAAGAAACATAAACTGTGATAAAGTGGGTTCATTTCAGAAATGCAAGGATGGTTCAATATCCACAAATCAAGGTGATATATCACATTAACAAATAGAAGGATAAAACTCATATAATTATCTCAATAGATGAAGAAAAAGCACAGTGATATTTAACATTTATTTATGATAATAACTCTGAACCCGGTGGGTATAAAGGAAATGTACCTCAACATAATAAAGGCCAAATATTTCAAACCCACATCTAACATAATACACAATGGTGAAAAGCTGAGAGCTCTTACTCTAAGATCAAGAACAGGCAAGGATCCTCACTCTAGTCACTTTTATTTAATGTAGTATTGGAAGTCCTAGCCAGAGAAATTAGTCAAGAAAAAGAAAGAAAAGTCATTCAAATTGGAAAGGAATATTTAAAATTGTCACTATTTGCAGGTAACATGATATTACACATATAACGCCCTAAAAACCCCACCCAAAAAGTAGTAAAACTAATAAATTCAGTAAGTTGCAGGATATAAAATCAATATACAAACATATGTTGTGTTCCTACACCATAATGAGTTATCAAAAAGAGAAATGAGGAAAACAACCCCATTTATAATTTCATCTAAAGAATAAAATACCTAGGAATAAAGTTAATCAATGCAGTGAAAAACCTATATGCTGAAAACAAATAGAATATTATTGAAAAATGTTGAAGGAGACATAAACAAATGGAAAGATACTTGATGCTCATGGGCTGGAAGACTTAATATTGTGAAAATGTCCATAGTATATAAAGCAATTTACAGATTCAAAGCAATTTCTTTCATAATTCTAATGGCATTTTTTTCCACAGAAATAGAGAAATCCTAAAATTTATGTTACCCACAAAAGACCTCAAATAGCCAAAAAACATCTTGAGAAAGAACAAAGCTGGAGGCATCATGCTCCCTGATGTCAAATTATATTACAAACCTATAGTAATCAAAATAATAAAGCATTAGCATAAAAATAGACACATAGATCTCTCAACAGGATAGAGAACTCAGAAATAAGCCCATACATATATATTCAATTAATGTAAGACAAGGGAAGCAAGAATACACAATGGTGAACACTTTCGTTAATGGTATTGGAAAACTGCATAACCACATGCAAAAGAATGAAAATGGGCCACAATCTTACACCACACACAATATTTAACTCGATGTTACCGATGTGAATGTAAGACCTGAAGCCACAAAATTGGAAGAAAATGTGAGCAGTAAGGTCCTTGACATTTGCCTTGGCAATAATTATTGGCATCTGACAAGAACAAAGGCTATGAAAAGAAAAAATAAACAAATGGGACTATATCAAACTAGAAAACACCTACACGGAAAAGGAAACCCTTAGCAAATTGAAAAGGCAAATTACTGAGACAAAATATTCGCAAATTACTTCTCCAATAAGAGGTTAATATCCAAAGTATATTTTAAAAATGTATACAACTCAGTGTCAAACATTCCAATTTTTTAAAAAATGGGCAGAAGATCTCAAAAGACATTTTGTTTCCAAAGAAGACATCCAAATGATGAACAGGTACATAAAAAGATGCTCAACATCACTCATCAGTAAGGAAATGCAAAACAAAACTTTTATGAGATATCACCTCACAACAGTTAGATTGGCTAGTATCAAAAAGACGAGAAACAGGGAGTGTTGGCAAGAACATGGAGAAAAAGGGAGCCCTCATGCACTGGTGGTGGGAATGTACATTGGTTCAGACACTGTGGTAAACAGTATGGGCTTTCCTCCAAAAATTACAAATAGAAATACCATACGATCTAGTAATTCTACTTCTAGGTATTTATTGAAAGAAAATGACAATGCTAATTTAAAAAGATATATGCACCCTATGCTCATTACAGCATTATTTACAATAGCCCAGGCATGGGAGTAATCTAAATGATCGTCACAGCATGAATGGAAATGTGGCATGTTTGTATAGCAGGGAAATTCTATTCAGACATGAAGAAAGAAGGAACTCTTGCCATTCGTGATGTGGATGGAATTTGAGGGCATTTTTCCAGGTGAAATAAATCAAACAAAGAAGGACAAAATACCAAATACCTTATGTATTGTCTCACTTATTCGGGCAATCTGAAGCCAAACAAACATACCAGAACCAAGCTCATTGGTACAGAGAACAGACTGGCAGATGCCAGAGGCAGGGGGCTGGGGGAGGGCATAATGGGTGAAGAAAGTCCAAAGGTACAAACTTCCTGTTAGAAAAAAAGCAAGGTACGGAGATGTGAAGTACAACATGGTGACTATAGATAATACTATATTGCATAACTGACCATTGATAAAAAGGTACACACATCTTAAAAGTTCTCACCAAGGGTGGGGGGGAATCATAACTGTGTGGTCTTGGATGTAAGCTAGAGTTATTGTAGAGATCATTTTGTAATATATACAAATATCAAATAATTACATTGTACACCTGAAACTAATATGTTATTTATCAATTATACTTCAAGTTAAAAATAAAAAAATTATCAAAGTGTAATAAAGTCCTTAATTCTGTTAACTCTGTGCTCAAATGCCTTAGTTCAAATCCTAACTCACCACTTACTGACTTGATAGACATTTTTCTTTTCTTTATTTAAGTTTATTTATTTAGTTTGAGAGACAGAGAGAGAGAGATGGAAAGAGAGAATCCTAAGCAGACTCTGCACTGTCAGCACAGAACCCAACAAGGGGCTCAATCCCATGAACTGTGAGAAGAGCTAAGATCAAGAGTGGGATGCTCGACCAATGAGAACCCCAGGCACCCCCTAATGGACATTTTAACTTTCATGCTTCCATGTTCCTTTAGAAAAGCCTAATGGGACTAAACCATGTATGATGATTAGAAGAGTCCCTGACACAGGAGTACTCAACAAACCTTTGTCACTCTTTCACCTTGCATTCTTTATAGAAACAGAACCCAGGTCAACACATAAGGGATGATGCTTTGCGGGGAAACAAAATCCCAGAGCGTGATGAGTGGAGGTGAAAATGAGGCAGACAGAGGAGTGAACAACACATGTGTGGTAACATTGCCTATCCCAGCCCACAGAACACACAGGTGCTCGATGGTCGCCGAAAGTCCCTCACGCAGGCTGTGTGGGGCCACCAGGCCTGGGAGCTCTCTGTCCATGGGAGAAAAAGAGGCCTGTTTCCTCCTGCCTCCTGGTATTCCAAGTTCATCACTGGACACTAGTGTCCACACACCCTCAGCTATGCCCTGGGCAGGTGCCTGCTTAGGGCTTCAAAGGCTCTGGCTCCCTCCAATGGGATCCTCACTGCAGGACAGCCGAGAGAGAGCTGGAGGCTGGGAGGGACCCAGGAAAAGCAGAAGCTGAGGTCCCCATTAGGTCATTGGCCATTTCTAGACTGTGGTGCTGAGAAAAGCCAGACATGCTCAGAAATGGGGGCCCAAGTGACAAAGACTCTGTCCTTGGCCAATCTCTAGTCAAGCATCTCTAAATCCCCCAGGCACACATCACCCAATTTGTTTACTGTTTATTATTTTGAGAGAGACAGCACAAGCAGGAGAGGGGCTGAGAGAGAGAGAGAAAGAGAATCCTAAGCAGGCTCTATTAAAACAGAGCCTGATGTGGGGCTCAGTCCCATGAACCATGAGATTACAACCTGAGTTGAAGTTGGACGCTCAACCAACTGAGCCACCCAGGTGCCCCTGCATCACCCAGGTTTCTATTCAGTCAATTTAGAAAGAACCCCTCCCCTTGATGTCTGATCACCCTGGTATGCTTATAGCAACAATTCTGGAATCAAACTGGATTAGCCAGGACCCCTTTGTCACTGACATTTCCTTTAGTAATATTGCACCCACTGCCCCCCTGCTCCTGGGCCGTGAACCCCCATTTGCCTTTGCTGCATTCATCTGGAGCCGTTTCTGTACTGCGTTCTCTTTCTCCCTGTTGCAATATTTCCTGAAGAAAATGTGTCTTTACCGTTCTAATCACTTACTATCTAGCTGTCGTTCTCTTTAACATAACTGATACTTTTTGAATATTTATAATGAACAACTATAATTAAAACACAACATTGCGTGAATGACCCGGATATTCTATGAGGGGGTCAGTGACACTCATATTAAATTTTAATACATGAAGTTCCTATTTAAAGTCATTTCTGTGCTCAGAAAGAGGCTGGGCAGTTCAGGAAGCAGTTTCCTGGGTACTTGGAGAGGCATAGAGGTGCGTCTCCAAAGGACAGAAAATGAAACAACACTTACCTAACTACAGGTTTGTGGAAAAACATCCTTGTCCAAAATTCTTATTCACTAGAGTTCTGTTCTATATGTGAGAAGTTTTATGAAGGTGCCTATATAGTTAGTTAATATCTATTGAATTATGATTCTTTAACCAAAACCTATTTCAAGGGGCCAATGAACTGTATCACTTAATAAAATGAAATGAATATTGCTGTGGTTTCACTCGATGTTCGTGTCCTCCCAAATCCTTCGTTGAATCTTAACCCCCCAAGGTGATGGCATTAGGAGGTGATGCCTTTGGGAGGTGACTACTTAATTAGGAGGAGCCCACATAAATGGGATCAGTGCTCCTATTAACAAGACCCCACAGAGCTCCCTTGCCCCTTCCACCATGTGCGGACACAGAACACTGCCATCTGTGAGCCAGGAAGCAAGTTCTCACCATACACTGAATCTGCTGGCTCTTAATCTTGGAAATTTCCAGGCTTCAGAACCATTATAAATACATGTCTGTTGTTTATATGCCAACCAGTCTATGGTGCTGTGTTCTAGAAGTGTGGATAGACGAAAACAAAATATATATGTTGTTCTCCTCATTCTTGTGTTTCTGGACCAATGATAATAAAATTCCATGCCTACTATCAATTTCAGTGACAATGCAGGGTTAAGATAAAGCCATTCTTCTACTAATCATACTTTTAATTTCACTAAATTGATGCTGTGAATCTACCCAAGGGCCTATTAGGCACCCACATACTCACAGACAGCTGGACCCCTAGAATAACATGAAGCTAGACCCTCTAACAGCCCATTGAACATGATTTCATGGGGTCACCACTCTCACCCAGAGCTAGCCAAGCCCAAGCCTGTTCGCCCTGCCTCACCTGTTCCTTCCGGAGAAAACCATAATGGAGGGGCTTGTCCATGATTCCCTATTCCCGTCCCTCTTTGCCCTATGACCAGCCCTGGGTTTGGACTGAGTTTGGCTTATATTTGACATGTTAGCCAAGGCTGAAATATACCTATACTGACAACCATACCCATGGTCTTTGTCTCTGTCTTAGTCTATTCGGGCTTTTATAACAAAATACCATAGCCTGAGTGGCTTATAAACAACACGGATTTATTCTTCACAGCTTTTGAGGATAAAGTCTGAGATCCAAGTGCCAGCCAATTTGATGTCTGATGAGAGCCCTCTTCCTCATTGACACGGTAACCCCACATGGTGGAAGGTGTGAACCAGCTCTCTGGACTCTGTTTTATAAGGGCACTGATCCCATTCATCTGGGCTCTGTCCTCATAATTCAATCACCTCCAAAGGCCTCTACCTCCTAGTGCTATCATGTTGGAGGATTAAGTTTTAACATGAATTTTTTGGGGAAATGAATTCAGACCATAGCAATATCTATCTACCTACCTACCTACCTACCTATCTATCCATCCATCGATCCATTCATCCATATTATAGCCCCATGTCTACACCTATAATATGTGAATATCCTTGATACATGTTATATATACATATGCATACATATTTACACATATAATAAAGTGCTTCATCCCAATCTCCTAACTCCATGCTGCACACCAAAGCTGTGATAGCAATTCTTATGAACACAGCAGACATCATCAGATTTGAAAGGTGGAAAAAGGGACAAAAACATTTTTCAGAGAAAAGCAATACTTGATTTCAATTAGGTCTTTTAGAAGCTGTAAGAGTTTGCGTCTGTAGATGGTAGTTTGTGCCTGTGGATGGTAGTGGTGGAGGAAAGTTTCAGAGCTTAACCCCAGCAGAGGAAAGAGTGGGAGAGCAGGAAAGGCAGCAGGGAAGGGTAGGGGCCTGCAGCCAGGCCAGCCTTTCTACACGTTCTGCTGTCCTGGAGACCCATGGGCAGGAGACCATCCTAGATCCTCTGCATAAGCCCTAAGGGGGGCTTGCTCTACCCAGGTTGGGTGTCACTGCCCTTTGCTGGAGAAGTTTTAGAGGACCTGGCCATCACGGAAGTCCAGAAGTCAGAAGCCTGGGTTTTGGAAGTCAGCTCCCCCACTAAGTAGCTGAGACACCAACGCTATAAACCTTACAGTCACATCGATGACAGAGGATAAACCTGTCCGCTGACCAAAGCGCTCCTGGAGCACGACTGGTGTTCAGTAAATATTCTTGCATTTCTTTCATTCATCACGTACAAAACTGTTAAGAATATGAACTCTGAATTCTATCGCCATTCAGCCCATCCTCTCCTCATTACACACTGTCATAAAATTGATTTTAACAAATGTTATAGGGCCATAAACCTACTCACAAGGGTGTTTGGAAGCTTGTGCCTATAATATAGCAGCACAGGTGGGGATTTCCTTCCTTTTCTTCTTCTTCTTCCCTTTTAATATTTCCCCGCTCGCCAAATGATTCACTTAATTTTAATACCAAAATGCTTCTTTAGACAAGCAGATTTCCTGATTTACTCCTAAAGTTAAAATTAGTAAGAAGCAACTCAGGTCAACAGGAAGTACCTCCCTTGACAACATAATTTATTTTTACATCTTTCTAAGTTGTGAAAAATATTCAGATTTGAGACATAAGTACAAAGTGTTGAAATACACTGCAAAGGGCAATAATGTACATCAATAAGTTATAAAATCCTTTTGATGAAAAACTGAATCTAGTATTTTCTGCATTAGAACTTTTCTTTCAAAAAGTTTTAAACAGTCATACGTATAAAACAAAGCAAAACAAAAACCCCTTAATGGACTGCCTTGTGTTTTATTTACCAATATTTTTAAAGAATTTTTAACACTTACTTTTGAGAGACAGAGAAGGAAAGAGAGAGAGAGGCAGAGCACGAGTGGGAGAAGGGCAGAGAGAGAAGGAGACACAGAATCCGAAGCAGGCTCCAGGCTCTGAGCTGTCAGCACAGAGCCCAACATGGGGCTAGGACTCACAAACTGTGAGATCATGACCTGAGCTAAAGTCACACAACCCACCAAGTTGTGGGCCTTATTTACCCAGGCGCCCTTATTTACCAATATTGATGACAGAAAATAACATTATCAATGAGGCATAAAAATTCAATTGACAGATGTAATATGCTGTCTTCGAGCAGACCACGTAACTTTATACTGGAGTCAATTTTATGTGGACATCAGGCACGTGAAGGTGCAGGCTGTAAAGCTCTCCTGTCACAAAATGCACACTGCCTTTTTCCTTAGCTAACAGTAAGGCATGGGATGTACTCTTTCCCAAATGCTAATGTCAGTGAAAATATCTAAGTCTTTGAAAAATAACGTTGATGTATTTTATATTTTATATGCCTTGACATCATATGTAGCCTTTCGAAGACATGGCCAGACATGAAGGTGCAGATGAAAACTCCATTTAGTTGACTGCAGGCAGGAACTATTTCACAAGAAGTAATGTGCTTACCTTTCCTCAACCTCTGTGTATTCATTAGCCAAACAGGGAGAAGAGCAGCTACCTACAGCATCATCAGAACGCATGGGAAACACAGGCAATATGGTGGACACTCAATGGATGTTATTTGGATTTTGAAATTTGTAATTTTTTTTTAATTTTTTTTATTCAGTGGCATTAGCCACATTTATTTTTTTCTCTTTATTGATTTTCGAGAGATAGAGAAAGAGGGGGAGGGACAGAGAGAGAGACAGGATCTGAAGCAGACTCTGTGCTGACAGCAAAGAGCCCAATGTGGGGCTCAAACTCATGAACCATGAGATTATGACCTGAGCTGAAGTTGAATGCTTAACTTACTAAGCCACCAGGATTCCAGTAATTTGCAAAATTTTTAAAGAAAAAAAAAGGATCGAGTAAAATAAATTTTTTTCTTGCATATAGAAAATGCATAGAGGCTTCACGGATTTAAATAATGCAATGATAATGAAGCCATGACCCTGAAATGAGTTCAAAGCCTTGACAGGATGCCCTTGGAAATATAGACTAGCATTACCAACATATTGCCTGCCTCCTTATAAATCAAGGTTCTGTCTGCTTGTGTTTTGTTTGGTTTTTGGTACACACAAAAAAGGAGTTTGCTACAATTGAACAAGTGCACTTTGAACCCTGTGTCTGTCACAAAACCAAGGCATTTATAATCTTGGCTGGACAAAATCAGCAGTGAAACCATTCAAGAAAACCAATAACTCAAACTAGTATATTTGGTGCAATTTTGCATACTGTCAAAATACTAAAGACCTTAATGGGTTCCCCAAACCTTCTACACACCTTCAATTATGCATTACATGTTTGACTTCCACAGTACAAAAACATTTCTTTTTTCCTAAAAATTTTGGTCAGCTGCTTTTGAAGCTGATTTTCCAAATTCAAATATGGCAAGTATCTACATCCCAGTTAGTAAAAGATTTTCTCTATTTGTATAGTATTTATGTATGTATGTATTTATTTTCAAAGTTTATTTATTTATCTGGAGAGGATGAAAGGGGCTGAGAGAGAGGGGGAGAAGGAATCCCAAGCAGGCTCCACACTATCAGAGCAGAGCCCAATGCAGGACTCGATCTTACCACTGTGAAATGATGACCTGAGCCAAAATCAAGGCGTTAAGTCGGGAGGCTTAACCCACTGAGCCACCCAGGTTCCCCTCTCTCTTTTTAATATAAATGATTTTAGGAATCTTCTGTGGAGAAATTTCAAATAATTAAAGATTTTTTTACATGTTTTTTTCACATATATACCAAACATGAAACACTGATCCAGAATTTTCACATAAATTCTTGGATGCATTTAAGCCAAATCATCTTGTGCGTTTGGCAGCATCAGACACATTTTAAAGAGGACAGGCTAGGGGTGTTCAAGGACATGCTTCCTTGTCTGCGCTGCCATCTCATGGAGCAGAGGAAGATGGACTTTAGGGGCAGAAAGGCCTCCAGAGGCATAACCTTCAAGGGGCCAAATGTCTCTTCTCTTAAAAGTCATTTCTCACCTTCTCTTCTATGAATATATAATTTTTCCAGGAAACATGAGTCATGTGCAATATTAACAGGGATCATTTAAGAATATGTTTCAAGTTTGAATTTATGATAAGGCTTAGTTGGCTCCTTATTTTTTTAAGAGAGAGGGAGAGAGCATGCATGTCTGTGGGGAGGGACAGAGAGAGGGAGAGAATCTCAGTCAGGCTTCACACTCAGTGTGGAAGCTGACATGGGGCTTGAACCCACAGGATCATGACCTAAGCAGAAATCAAGACTTGGACACTCAACTGACTGGTTGAGTGCCAGGTGCCCCTGGGCTTAGTTTGCTCTTAATCTCACAATATGGAAAGGAAGGACCTATTAAGACACTATGACATTTCCAATTTTGGAAACATTAACAAAATCCATAAGTAGTTGTAAGACTATCTCACAAATAGTAACAGTAAAAGAAAGAAAAACATAAGTGCTAACAAACATCTATAATTTCTCCCAAGTATCTTATTTAAAGAACTAGAAGAGGGGCGTGTGGGTGGCTCAGTTAGCTACACATCTGACTTTAGCTCAGGTCATGATCTCATGGTTCATGATTCAAGCACCGTATCCAGCTCCACGCAGACAATGTGGAGCCTACTTGGGATTCTCTCTCTCTCTCTCTTCCCCTTTCCCATTTGTGCACACTCATCCCCTCCTCAAAATAAATAAATAAATAAACTTATAAAAAGAGCTAGAAGAATAAACGCTGAAAACTGGAGAAATGTGACATTACAGACACCAAAAGCATTGGACACGTCCCACACTTCTGTTTGAGAAGGGAAAGGATCTGTGAGATGTCCTACTTCCCTGTGAAACTCCAGTTTCTGTGACTTGCCTGATAGCACGAGAATGTATTGTTTGCTCATAAAAAGTGCAAGGAGGAAATCACGCTGCAAGAAAAAACTGCAAGAGCAAGGGCTCCTCAGTCTATTGTAGCTTTACCACTAACCTCTGGAATGAATTTGCACAAATCACTTAACCTCTGTGTTTCTGCCCCTTGGAGAGACTGGTTCACCTGTTCTCCGAGAAAATTACTTTCCTCACTAGAATATTTGAGTCTTAATTGAAGTTTGTAAAGCAGTCTGACATCCTTATTTCAAGTATATTGCAACCATAACCTTCGCTCTGATAAGGAAACAGGGGTCTCGTGTAGATTTATTTGCCATCAAGACGCTCAGCCTGGGTGAAAACCTTGTCTCCTCCACTCTTCCTGATGCTCCTCATGAAAGCCTGGTCACAGCTCACAGAGGATGGACTTGTCAGCACAAAACCCAGACTGCCACAAAGACAAACACACGTGTGCCTCTCCAAAACTGGCTCACACTCGCCACATGGCCACTGTGTCCTTGCACAGACACGTCTCTATTTTCTTTGGGGCAATCTGATACAGAAGCAACATTTCTTAAGATTTCAAAGTATATTGCATTAGGTGTTGAAGAAAAGGGCCCAGCAACCAACCAAGTAATGCTGGGCAGTGTTTCTTAAGGCTGATTGAAATTCTTGGTTTCTGTCACTTCGTTGTTACCACAACCAAGATCACCTGTTACATGTCTAGATTCCAGGGGTCACCCCTGTCTCTCAGGTGGGGTCTTCTTAGGGACTGGACCCAGAAATCTGCATCTCAACTGGATTTTCAGGAGATTTTTTTATTGCATTGACTTGTAAGAACGTTTACAATAAAACATATTATTTTTTCTTTCTATTTCCTCTCAACCCAGTTGATTACATACACACACACACACACACACACACACACACACACACACACACACAGATACTTGCTATGGATGACAAATCCGTGTCTTCCCCAAAGTTCATCTGCTGAAATCTAACCCACAAAGTGATGGTGTTAGGAGGTGTGGCTTTTGGGAGGTGATGAGGTCATGACAGGATAGTGCCATTATAAAGGACACCCCATAGAGTTCCTCACCCTCCATCATGAAAGGAGGTCACCAGAAGACACTGTCTATGAACCAGTAAGTCCTCACCAGGCACCAAATCTGCAGACATCTTTATCCTGGACTTCCCAGCCTTCATAAATGTGAAAAATAAATTTCTTTGTTTACCAGCCACCCAGTTTATGGCATTCTGTTAAAGCAGCCTGAACAGATGATATATATTCCACGTCAGCCTTAGTTATAATGTTATAATGAGCTTCTCCGGGCGTGAGAGACACACAGAAGGTTCACTACAAGCATTGCTTCCAGATTATTATCACTCATGCTTATCCACTCCTACCTTCTTAGCAGGAGAGTTAGGGGCTTCAAAACAACAAAGTCCAATTTTAGATTTGTACGCACCCATGCATATCTCTCTATTTGTGCTAGCCTAATGGGATTGACACCTTTTTCACTTTTATGTGCATCAAAAATCATACATTCAAGTCTATGGCTTCAATGAACTTATCTCAATGATAAGAAATCTCAACGATAAGAAAATATTGGGTCATAATTTAATTGGCAATAGTTTTCCTTTCCTGGGGGTGGTAAAATAATGACGTATTTTGGGTTGGAAAACACCTTAGCTTTGATCAAACATCTTAACCATTAGCTGTTTTAAAGAAAGAGAGGAATTTGCCTCTTTTGATCTGGTTAAGTATGACACTAAAACTTTTTATGTATTACCTCATCTCATGCTAACAAATAAACTTTAACAAGTGAAGAAATGAAAGAAGTTAAATATCGACAGCCACGGGGCTTGTAAATGTTGCAGTTGAACAATTAGTAGATCTATTTGGCTTTCCATATATTAGACTATCTCTTTTGGCTTAACTATGTGTATACTTACTTCTGTGCCCACATCATGACAATCACTGTTCTACATGCCTGATGGGATTAAGTAACTTTTAGCAATTCGTATTACCCCTGTTTTAGAAGTGAGAAAATTATGGCACAAAAAAGATAAATTTGCTCAATGTGGCACATGGTTTGGAACTGCCCAAACACTGGAAGATTTTGGAATCGATAGTCTTAGCCACCATAGAATACTACCTTTATCAGTATACTTTTTTTCCAGAGATTCACAAATTATCTTGAAAGATCTTTCCATGCGTAGCTATGTTACTGTGTACAGTAGTAGCTCAATGTAAAGCTAGCAACAGTATAACTCAACCTGCTACCTCTTTTTTTTAAACTTTCATAAAATGAGTGACAGTATCAAGCATGTACATTTTCCAAATAAAATACTTTAGTAAGTTTTAACAGCATTATGATACTATAATAACATACCACTATAACAGTATAATAAATAATAGAAAAAATAATACTTAAGAGTCTCATGCTCTACCAACTGAATCAGCCAGGCCTCTAATTATAGCAAAAATAATAACAGAGTTAGGTAGGAAAAAAATTTCCCAGTAAATACATTATTTCAATTAATGTTGCTATATTTCTTAAGGTTAATCACATATGAAGATAAAAGCAATTGTCATTTAAAAATGCTAATTCTTAAATATAATACAATTCTTGTCAATAAAACACCAAGGCAAGAAAATACGATCATGAGGATATAGTAAAACTGATAACTGATTTACTTTCACGCATATTGAAATCAAGTTATTGATGCAATTTCAAGAGAAGCCTAGGTGAAAACGAAAACAAAGAAGCATGATTAATGAGCTGAGGGACACATTTAATACATTTTTTATATGAAAACATGCAGATTTTGGTTGTCATGGAGAAAGAGAGAGAAAGGTTCAAAAAGTTCCAGGAGATAATCCTGAAAAAAATTAATAATGGATAACAGCTCTGTCATTTAATTTTTCAATAATATCATTGTGTGGTTTGTGAGAGCTTCCAAAAACTTTAGAAAGATGTCAAAAATATTGTCTGGGCAGATGATAATAATGTGAACAAATACAAAATAGACTCAAATGATCTGCTTGTTCAAACAAAGAATCAATGCTTACTCTGCTGTGTTTGGGGGCATTTGTTTCTCATTAAATATTCTACAGTTCTGAAGGGAGGACATTGAGAGCAGCTGCACACCATTGCCCAAGGTTGGCTCACCTTCCCATGTCACTGGGCTACACTGTGCTCTCCATGCCTTTCAGGTGACGTCTTAGCACCAATCCAGGAAAGCAAGTGTTTCTCCTTCACTAGGGGAATGAAGCCGAGGGAGGCTGGAAGGATTTGCAGATGGGACTTCACTTACACCCAGAGAGATCGGACTGTGCTAAGCTATGAAGGCAGTGTGGGTCTTTGTGGGATTATTTTCCATAATTCCACGGAAAAAACTTACCTATTAAAAAAAGGTATCCCTAAATGTATTGATCCAGAAAAGATGAAGAGTTTTGGGGATTTTCTTTATTTTTGCACAGGGATGACTTGGATGAGGCATGAAACAGAATAAGAGGTTTTAAGCAGGTTGTTAAATATTTTTTTAATTATTATTCTTTTTTTTTGAGAGAGAGAGAGAGCAGGGGAGGGGCAGAGAGAGGGAGAGAGAGAATTCAAAGCAGGTTCCGCACTGTTAGCACAGAGCCCTATGAGGGACTGGAACTCACAAACCATGAGATCGTGACCTGAACCGAAATCAACAGTCAGGTGCTCGACCAACTGAGCCACCCAGGCACCCCTTAAGCAGGTTTTTAAAGTCCTCCTCACAACATCCTACCTTCAGAGTAATATTGAATATATGATTTCCTGCTCACTCACTCAGCCACTCACTGTGAGTGATATGCCAGCCACTAAGACTCCAGACACTAGAGATGAAAATGACATAAAGTCTTCTTTATGCAGCTCTATTCCAGGCAGATAGTCAAAGCTTCTAGTTTGTACGGGCTTTTTCTTTTTTCTACTCATTTTTATACAGAGACAGGGTCCATATGGGGATTTTTTTCCCAAAAGGTTTTAGACAAAGGCTGAGCATTTTTCCTCTAGATTTTCTTCTGTTCTGTAGAAGAGAGAGTGACCTAATGAGTAGGTGGCCATCTGAGCAGGGAAGTCCCAGAGCCCTCAGCACTGCTTGAGAATGAATGAAACACTCCTCCATTTACATCTACATGGAACATCTCTCAGCAAGCTGAGAATCTGCCAAGATTTAGAAATTAACTACATTTATTCCAGTTGATATTTCTTCCAACCAAACCTCTCGATCTGTCCTCATTTTAATTTCTCATGTGAGTTCACACCAAATGAAATCGCTGTCCTCTCTATGGAGCCTGATTCATTGACTCTCACACTAAGACACAGCACTAGGGAAGATTAACATGATACCCCAGACAGGTTTCCTGGCCGGGCTGAAATCCCGGTTCATCAATAACTAATCTCAACATCAATTGTCAGTTAATGGAACCTAATATTCTTATAAGCTCTTTCCTGATTTTCCTCTCCTTGGATGGTTAAACTAGAAGATTTCTCATGTTTTATACTGCCAGGATTGACCTTCCATGCTACAATACATCTCAGATTAATGAGGTTAAAAAAATCATTGTGATAATTAGATATTGAAAAAAGTAAGACATAATCCCAATCCTGAGAAGTTCAATGGCTTTATTTTTCCAAACGCTGGAGGGATGGGTATGTACACACGCACACAGACGCACACATGGACTCACACATCTGCTAGTCATAACAGAAAAACAGATTCTGCAATGTGGCAAAATACAGACACAGATGTCAAAACCTTCATCATGGTGACATTTGTTTCTGACCAGACAGTAAGAAATTGACTTCCTGCCTAGAAGGAATATTTTTTAAAGTTTTTTTTATAGCCACAAAATTCATAATCCTGGTATTAACAGACATTAGAAGATCTGCTTCTAAATTACTTCATATGAAATAGCAATTATTTGTTTCTAGCAATCCTGATTGGCCAAGAAATAATAATACGTAAGTGTTAAAGTTAAATTTCTTTCTCATACACATGTTTGCACACAAACATACAGACACACAAAGATTTTTTTTTTTCTTCCCATTAAGAAGAATGGCCATTTGCTGTGGTTGTGCTGGGTGGGTCACAGGTGTGTACAGCCCCTTTTCACTTTTACTTCCAGGAATCATTAAAAAATAAATACATGCCATCATGGTATAATTATGTCCTATCTTATATTTTCAAATTTTTCTTATTTCATATTGATTTAGATTTTTTAAATAATTATATCTTATGTTTTTATGTGTTTACTATTAAAATCTTTTTGGAAGTAAGCAGAATAAAAGCTCACCAATACATAATCAGTCATTCTTTCCAGGGCTTTATTAGTATAATATAGAACTCAGTGACCTAAACTTCATGAAGTAAACAGAGACTGGAAGACTGCAGCTTAGCCCCTGGGAAATGAAGAAAAACAAGATACAAAGCAAGAAGTGCAAGGAAAATGTTACTTATGGAAGAAAGCAATCCCTTGGTACAAAGAGCTGAAGTGATAGATGATCCTGAAAACTTGCTTTACTCTAATGGAAAGATATGAGTGAAAGTTCTACCTGCTTATTGTTATTAATTACACATCAAGTGTACAACTCTGCATGTAAGATACACCTGCAGAAGAGGGCATTATAATTTAATGAAGGTGTCACCTAGGCGGAACCCACAGCCCACAGCTTCCTCAGACAGCAGTTTCAATGCCTTCTCTATGGCAGTGCTGAGGCCATGGGAAACACCATGGGAGGGAATTTTACTGTACTTCCTTTTCTAATTAAGTTGGAAAATCTTTTATTTTGTCATTGTAGCCTCAAGGAAAATCACATAAGGAACTATTTTAACAATGTGTAATAAAGAGGAATGTTTCTAAATTAAAGTAAAAATAAGGCAGAATCCTGATTTGGTTTCAAAAAGGATTCTTTGATAATTAAATCAATTTTTAAAGTACCTGTTCAGAGAATATAAAAATACTTATACTCAGTCTAACTGCCTTAATTATTTAAAAAGATTCATGTCCTCAAAATACTTACAAAAATTAATTAACTTAATGCCAAATAGAGATCGCAATGTTAAGCATACCATTATTTCCATTTATTGGTAAAATTAGAGGCTGAATGTTGGGAGAGTCTAAATGGAAAGAAAAATGAAAAATGGGAGTCCTTGTGGATTGTAATGTCTTGTTGAAGGTGTTTACTTAATACAACTGTAAAATTAGTTAATATTTGTATAGTGCTTAAAATATGTTGAGTACTGTCCCAACCCTTTACATATGGAACTCATTTAATCTTGACAATAATCCTATGGGTAGTTTTATTGTCCCTCTTTTATGTAAGGTGGATGCTAAGTAACTTGTCCAAATTCGCATGAAAAATACATGGTGAAGCCAGAAACCAAACCCAGACAATATATTTGCTGATTTGGTGCTTTTGATTATTCCCCATAACACATGCCAACCTATAGCAAAATAGTACCTTTTATACTCTGTGAATAAAAACCAAAGTGTTACAGAATCACACTCGGATGTAAAGGGTGATATGAGTCTCTATCAGTGACCCAGCACCAGATTGGGAACATGACATCTGTGACAACATGGATGAAACTGGATGGTGTGATGCTAGGTGAAATAAAGCAGACACACAAAGATTCACCCTGCATGACCCCCCCCCCCCGCCCCGCCCTGGGATATCTGGAATCTGAAATACTGAAATAGTCAACCTAAAGGAGAAGGGAGAATGGTGGTTTGCAGGGACCTGGAGGTGGGGGAAAGGGGAAGACATGGGCCAAACGGTAGAGATTTCAGTTATAAGGTGAGTAAGTGTCGTAGATCTAATAGAAAGGCATTGTGAGTACTGTTAATAACACTGTATTGTATACTTGAAACTTGCTAAAAGGGTTGAGCCAATGTGCTCCCACCACAAAAATAAATAAATAAAAACCCAAATGACTATGGGAGGTGATAGAGGTGTTAATTAACTTGACTGTGGTAATCATTTTGTGATGTATCCATATACCAAAGTATTACATTGGTATCCCTTAAGCAAATACAATTTTTATTTGTCAAGTGTACCTCAATGAAGCTGGAGGAAAATATTTAAATAAAATAAAATTGGACCTCAGAAATCATCAATAGCAAGCCTCTTGTATATTCAGCAAAGATATATTATGTTTACATATTTTCTCTCTTCAACTTCCTTTCTGCAAATGAATCCCAGATCTTCATCCTTCTGATAAAATAATGCAAATACTTAATATAGAGTTCACATGCCTTAAGTAATTACTTTTGAAATTTTTTTAGTGTTTATTTATTTTGAGAGAGAGCACGTGCACACACAAGCCAAAGTCACGAACGGGATGCTTAACTGACTGAGCAAACCCAGGCTCCCCTACATACTTTAAATAATTACTTAACTAAATACTTTATATTGTTTTCTATGGAAGGAGCCTCACGTTTACAAGCACAAGAATGCAGCTGCAGGAGGCCTGGAAAAATAGTCCAAAAATTGAATTTATAAGGAAAACTTTATTTGAGTGTTATTTGTTTGGTGTTTGCTTAAACACATCTGCATATATTCGGCATTCAACTCCATCAAATACGTTATCATTCTCCAAAGCGATGCACAAAACATTTATCTACTAGAAAATCATAGAATGGGAACACCATATACCCTAACAGGGGTATGTGAGAGGCTGTTGGGCCAATTGCTTGAATATTATTCTCACTAATTCTATGGTGGACAGACTATTTAGGTGCTGTCCTTCTTGGTCCCACCTCCTGGGATTGCATCCTTCCCTCTGCTATGGGCATGAGTGTGACTTGTGACTTGCACCCAGTCAACAGAACATAACCAGGAGGAGGGGATGTGTGCAGTTACCTTCACTATGCATGGAGACTATAACCCCCTGCACTGCCACATGTCCTTGCTGGCTTTGGAGGAACTTTGCCATTGTGGGTGCCTATGCTGTGAGCCCCAGTTGGCCAGGACAGCCCACAGTCCTTTTACTGAAGGGAACTTAATTCTGCCACTAAAAGGTGGTCCTTCTTCAGTTGAGCCTCACATGAGACCACAGCCCAGCAAACACCTGGAGTATAGCCTTGTGTGGCCCTGAGCACTCAGCTAAGTGGTGCTAGACTCCTGACCCTGGAGGCTGTGACACACAAATGTGGGCTATTTTAAGTCTCTTTGTTACTGGTAAGTTGTTAAGTAGCAACAGTAAACTAATGCAGATCACCTTGGCCTCGAATTTCCAAAGTCTTTCTTCCCACCACCACCCACAGCGCCATTACCTTCATGAGAGCTGTACTGTCCCTTCACGTTCTCTAGCTTAGTTTCTAAAGAATAAAATGTGTATTTCAAATTAGTCCCAACTCTTACTGGTTTGAATTTTTAATTCTTTGTTTTGTATTACATACTAGTAATTCCTTTTAATAATTTTAGATTATGTATTCATCAATCACATTTTTTAAATGTTTGCTGGGGTGGGGGGGTAGAGGTGGAGACAGAGACAGAAAGAATCTCAAACAGGCTCCACACTGTCAGTGTGGAGCCCAACATGGGGCGTGATCTGAAGAACAGTGAGATCAGGACTTGAGCCAAAATCAAGAGTCAAATGCTTACCTGACTGAGGCACCCAAGTGCGCCTCATCAATCACATTCTTAAACTCCTGCTACGTTCTGTGAACTAGATGTTCTGTGTACTAGATGGTGAGGATATGCAATATGTAACTCTGCTCATAATTCTTCCCTTAAAGGCAATCACAGACAATGGAAGTAAACAAATAATGATTTAAAATCAAGAGAGAACAATGCCTATTTGACACATGCACTCAGCAGCATGGATGTAACAAAAAAGCAAACAGGGGAAAGTCCCCTTCAGATGTGACTTGGCATCGCAGAAGAGAACTGAGCCACCAGAGCCAGGACTCCTGTGGATCAAATCCTGACTGTGTCACTAACTAGCTGCATGAAGCTGCGAATATTAATTCAATTCCCTGAGTCTCTATTTCCTCTAAAACAGAATTGGGAAAAACAGTATCCCTTCCTTTATAGTCTTGTGACAAACGATGTAACATACATGAATGGTTGCCATGACCATAACTTGTCACGGTACTGGTTAAGGAAGATCTCCCAAGGTGGAGACCCCAGAGCTGGTCCGTGAAGGGCAGCAACTGGTTTGCAGGCTCAGGGTGCACGGGTGCCCAGAGAAGGTGGAGACCTGCCGGGGCTCTGCCCAGCAGCGCAGACACTGCCAATGAGAGGGTAGTGGGACACGATCCTGCAGAGGTGGCCAGGGGAGGATTCTGAGAGGCCACACCTGACGTATCAAGGAGTGTGGCTGTATCCGGAAGGAGATAGGTCTAGATTCACCTTCCTGGCGCTTCTCAGCAACACGTTTTACAGCTCTCACTTTTAAACCTGCAAAATTCCTCTTGGATTCTCTCTGTGATAAGATCAGCAAGGGTTTCTGTGAAAGTGTACATGGAACAATTACAGATGGAGCTCTGTGGACCGTCTTGAAAATTTCACCTCTTTGCTCTAAGAGCTCATGGTTTTTCCTCGAGAAAATGCTCTTCCAGAGCAAAACAATATTTAACCAAAAGTGGGCAGAAGACCTTAGCTGATGCCTCACCAAAGATGATACACAGATGGCAAATAAGCTCATGAAAAGATGCCCCGCATCCTGTGTCATCAGGGAATGAGACAGCGTCTGCACGTAGGTGATACTATACTAGGTGAAAATCCAGAACAGTCAGAACGCCAAATGCCGGTAACGACGCGCCTCAACAGGACCTCTCACTCACTCATGGTGGGAACACAAAACCACACAGCCACTTTGGAAGAGGATTTGGCAGTTACTTACAAAGTGAAAAAATAATTTTACTATATAATCTGGCAAATACATTCCTATGTATTTACCCAAATCAGTTAAAAACAAACGTTCACCAAAAATCTGAACAAAACTATTTAGAGCAGCTTTATTCACAATTGCCAAAATTTGGAAGCAACCAAGTTGTCCTTTCATAGGTGAATGGATGAACACACCATCATGCGTCCCTGCAGGGTCAAACGCTTCAGCTACAATAAGACATGAGCTACCACTCCACAGAATGACAGAGAAGGATCTTAAGTGCATTTTGCTAAGGGAAAGAGGCTAAGATGTACGATTCCAACGATATGACCATCTAGAAAAGTTTGAGGTATGTAACAGGTTGCTTTTCATGTATATGCTGCAATATGAAAGCATCCTTTTTTTTAACTGAATCTGATTATTGTAATATTGACCATCCTACAATTCACTATTTTATTTTTAGAAGAGAAAGCGCACTTAATCATTTTTAATGGGATTATTAAATACTTTCATTTAGTCATACCCACTAAGTACTGTATTGCTTTTGGAACTCTCTCTAGTCAAAAGCAAAAGAAAAGTTGACAGGTAACAACATCTTGAGAATAAGATACTGTACGTAGACCCACAAAAACCGCTGAGGAACAAGTGTGCCCTTCAGGTACATGTGATACCTTTTCTATAGAATTTTTAATCCTTATTCAGAGCCCACAGGGATCTGGTCCAATTCCTGCCACTAATACATGTTTTGTCATTGAGAACATGCTTGAAAAATATATTTTTCATAGAACATGGGCCCATGCTATGAATTAGATAGAAGAGACTGTCACAGACAGCAAAGGTTCTTATTAAAAACTGATTTGGGTTTAATTAAGGCTCAGCCCACAACTCCAATAGGTGTCAGAATGAAGGCCAAAAGAAAAAGAGATCAATATCAAATATTTTAGTTCTGAGGTTAATACATTTGCTTACAGAACCACACTGAAACATCCATATTAAGGATGAAGCTAGTTTGGTACCCTAAGAAGATTGTAGGGTTTTTTTTAAGGACAACAATATTTCTTGGCTCAAGGCAATAATTATTATATACCTACATTTGATGTGCAAAGATATTATGGATAAAAAGAGTTTAAAATTCCTTTAACAAATAATTGTTAATCTAGAACCCCTAAAAGAGAACGTGAGCATGTGTGTGTGTGTGTGTGTTCACCACTAACTCTACCCCTATTACTACTTGATACAAACACCTTCTGAAGTCCGTGATTATCCTCTAAAATATGAATATGAATGAATTTGCTCTATCACAAAGATCCTATTTGCTGAGCTGAGATGGAACCACTAAATGATCTCTCAGGATAGTAGTACAGGTTTTATATGTGGTTACTACCATAGCTCATCTCATATGAAGGGGCAATGTCCTGGAAATGCAAATGTTAGACACTAAATACAGATTTTATTTTTAACAATTATTTTCATAAAAAAAAGAAAAAAGGACAGACTTGATCCTATTCATCCCCATCCCCTTTAATTAAGTACACCAAACCCCTACACATCTACAGATAGAAGAGAAGAAAAGATCAGAGCCTTGGGGGGGTGAGAATGTGAACATTACTGGGTACTTTTCCATCAGTTCAGGCTTCCAAATGGAGTTTCTGGAAAATGGATCGTCAGGGAGAACAGAGAAAGTCAGAGAAGTCAAGTCCAGGAAGGGAAATCACATAGTTTTCTAAAACCCATATTCTTGTCAGCAACATTAACGGGAAGAAATCAACTCTAATAAGATTCTCAGTTAAATATAGATTTCAATGTAAATTTGACAAACAAGGAAAAAGGTCATTTCTTCTATTCTAATAACTATTGTATGCGCCAATGAGTACGTTAGTAGTTATATTCACGCCCATGATGAATTGCCCGGTGAAATTTAAGACTTACCAAAGTGAAATATGAGTATCTTTTATATTTTAATATTCACAAGTCAGTTTCCCTGAGACTACTTTATAGCATATGTTATTTTAAAGGATTACTACTATCATTTGAAGACAAATCTGTCCAAATTTTATCAAAATACATTATTCCTACCTACTAAACATTATTGGAGATTTACCTAGGGTATGTTTTAAAAATATTTCAAGCCAGTAAAACTTCACAAACTGCACTAAAATGCAACTTATAGAAGAAAGTTTACTTTATGCACATTTATATTCCCTGGAATCTTTGTCGCTATTCTTACCGTGTACAAAATTAATTTGTTGAATGGCAATCAGTTGGGTTAAATATGCAAAAAAGGCTGTATGCATTGTCTTGTTGATTACCCATTCTCTATTGTGAATATATCTTTTTTTATAATTTTGAGGAAAATAGCCTATGAAACAGAAATAAATTAGGAAAGCTGGAGTGGGTAGCAATTCTACCTGAAATACGGAAAGAAAAGCCCAAAGTACTTATTGTTAAGGGTGAATTGAGAGAAAAAAATAGACAAATGCAAGAATATCCATGATTAAGATTGGAAGACGTCAGAAAAGGTGGAGAAAATAAAGGCTGGAATTGCCAAGGAGAGAAAAGAGCAGTAAAACGAGTAAGACACCATCAACTCTGTGACAGTAAGGCTGGGGAGGAGCAGAAAATAAAACAGAGCCAGTTGACTTCTGAAACACGAAAAATAGAAGGTTAATAAATATATTAACTAGAAATTGGGATTTCTCTCATATTTAGCATTACCCAAAATTTCACATGAGTTCTCTGGGAATTTTAATAAAAACATTAATAGAAGGATAACACTTCAAAATGTAATACACGTTACAAAATTTTGACAAATACAAAGTGATTTTTCTTTGATAAGTAGAAAAGAAAACAGGCAACAAAGCACCCTAAAATATATCAATGGGAGGGGCATCTGGATGGCTCAGTCGGGTGAGCGTCGGAGCCTTGATTTTGGCTCAAGTCATGATCTCACAGTTCATGGGTTCAAGCCCCACACTGGGCTCTATGCTGACAAGCACAGAGCCTGCTTGGGATTCTCTCTCTCTCTCTCTCTCTCTCTCTCTCTCTCTCTCTCTCTCTCCCTCTCTTTGCCCCTCCTCTGCTTGCTCTCTATCTCTATCTCAAAATAAATAAAAATAAACTTAAAAATATATCAACCACAGTGCCCCAACTTTGCATTGTAACTGAATCCTACCAGCTGCGTGCTGAATTCCAGTTCCTCACCCATTCTCAGCCTGCATCTCCACTGTCACCCCTCTTTCCTGCCCACTGGGAGGTGGGGCTTCTCAGGTACCCTTTCCTCTATCCTGACACAGTACGGATTCCCCTCACGTTATTTGTTTACAAGGGCTCATCTTCTCAGTGTGCCTCTATGTGTGTACACAGGTACACAGTGCATGTGCTGCAGGGTGAAATCTGTCTCTTCCCAGACGAATATATGGAAGTCCCAATCCCCAGCCCTTTACATGTGACCTCATATGGAAACAAGGCCATTGCCAACGTGGTTAAAACAAGGTCATGCAGGGTTAGGCAAGGCCTTCATCCAGTAAATGGTGTTCCTAGGAGAAAAGAGAAATAAGGACCCAGACACACACTTAGGGGGAAAAAGCCACATGAAGGACGAGGCAGAGATTGGAGCGATGTCTCCCCAAGGCAGGGAAGGCCAAGGATGATTGGCTGTCAGCAGGAGTGAGGAGCAGGCCGGGAGAAATGCTCCCCCAAAACCATCAGCACAGGAAGGCCCTGCCTTCATTGCGGTCGCACGATTCGGCCTCCATACTGTGAGACAATACTTTTCTAGGGTGTGAAGCCACCCAGTCTGTAGGACTTTGTTACGGCAGCCCTGTGAATGAACACTACTGGTTTGTTATTCATTCATTCGTTCATTCATTCATTCACTCATTGACTCTTTCATTCACTTCGTTATTTTTTGCAGGAGCCATGGGGAAGTAGGAGGCCACGGCAGGGCCAGGCCACCCAGCCTAGTGCATGACAAGTAATAGGAACGCAATGGATGTTTGTTCAGTCAAAAGGATTAGTTGAGATGCAGGTATTAAGATGGGTATTTGGGGAAGGAAGAAATGGGACAAAAACATAAATAAATTACAAGTTATCCAGCCTGACCAACGTCAGCTCCCTTGCTAAACAATAAGGGATGCCCTTATTATTTATTTATGAACTCTCCACCAAGTATCTTTTAACATTCAAATGTATTTCCTTAAAAGCACGTTCTAGCTGATCTCTGTGGTGATTACTTCCTACTTCACCCCAATCCCATTCTTTTCTGTTCAGGAATACTCTTACTTAGCCTTCTAGAGAAAAGACAGCGTCATAGAAAGATAAACTTGCAGTTACTAAGCCCTCATAGAGTTACTATGACCTCTCCATATTTTGCTTTACAGATATTAAGACCACTGATGGAAGTTGACTTTCATGTCATTTCCCCCCACTTTCTGCCTCATCTTACCCTCCCAAACCCAGGTGCAGATGAGGTCTGTGTGGAAAAAGATAAGTACCATGGTCTGAGTATTCCAGTGTACAAATAGCCAAGCCTCACCAGGATGAAACCCTTGCAGAGATCCTTAATTTCAACTTAATCAGCACCATTATTTCTCCTACTTCAATGACGCCCATCAAATTTGGTCATGCATGACTGAAGTCAGAGAAACATAAGAAACCTACTTTGTCTACTTGTAGTTTCTGTGAAGCTATGACATGAACAAAGAAGTTCAAATTCTATGCTCATTCTCCTTGTTTTCATTTTTGCAAGAAAAAAAGAGCACCTTCGTTTTGCTCTCTGGGCACAATAGCATCATGTGGGTAGGAGAAAGCGAATTTGTGTGAGCAATGGATGAAGATCAAAGGACCCTTTTCTTATGTTCCACCCGCACCGTCCTGAGTAATCGGCCATACAGGCTCTACCCAGACTAGAGTCTTGAAATGATGGTCAGGTCCATGTGTCATCTCAGGTAGAAAACAAAACAAGACAAAAACAGGACATTCTGAGCAAAGCAAGCGAAAAGAATGTGCGATATTGTCTCATGGAACTTCTCAGTGAGGGGACATATTTGGGGGCAGGCCAAACATCCAGATGACCTGCACTATTCTGATCCCGTGTCCTCTGTCACCTCTCTGCTGGCTGTTCCTGCCTTGCTCCTCCTCAGGGCACATCTCCTCCCGCCCACGGCCCTGTGTCCCGCCCCCACCCTCCTCTTGATGCCACTCTAAGTGCACACAGGGCTTGTATTCAATCACTGGCTGCTAAGGAGAAGCCACTTGCCTGGAACAGAGCTGAAAGTCCTGGTAAAAGCATTTGCTCGGAGCTGAGTCCTGGCACGGACCTGGGTTTTTGCTGGGTAATCAAGGTTTGCAAAAATGAGTTTGCAGGTTTACAATATCGGGACATATCTTTCCCAGGCTTGCATTGTGAATCAAAGAGCAGAGGCACAGAAGCCAGAGGAAGCCAACTAACAGCTTATGACTTTCAGTAGGACAATGAGGGAAGAAAGCTTAACAAGGAAGATTTTGTAAAATGAAAACACCAGTTTTCTTCTCTCTCTCTCTCCTGCTTTAAGAACAGCTATACAGGTGTCCTCAGCATCTCAGCCACCTTTCACCTTCACTTGACTTTCAGCCTCTGCCACTCAGGGACTCACTCTTTTTCCAAACTCGACTTCACCACGACCTTGAGTGCCATCACTTTTTCGAAACCCAAAGCAAGGCATTTTGAAACTATTCTCTACGACTTGACAGAGTAAGTCTATTTATACGACCACTGCTTGGTGCTACTGAAAAAGTCCTTCATAAATGCCAGCGATGATCATATTTGGGGGGAAATATTAAGTGCTTTTCAATTTATGCATAACCTTTCCAAGCCCAACTGTATTTAACGGAGTTATAACCTGTCAAAGCTCTTTATTCTCCTTTCTCTATTTATAACTGCAAAGCCAACTTCCTCAGCACCAGCACGTAGCAGCTATACCGAGGAGCCCCATGAAACACGGGGTGAGTGGGAAAGAGGCCATGGCTGCTGCCATGTGGGCTGTGCAGGCACTCGAGTAAAGACAGATGAGAAAAGGAACATGTGCCTGAGTGAGGAAACAACCACACTCCACTTAAATGGAAGGCAGAAAATAGAGGGGGTGCTGGGAAAAGATACTAAACTCTATAAGGCACAAAGCGCCTGGAGAGAGCTATGCGGGTGGAGTGGTAGTAGGCATAACTCTTTAAAATCAGTGAAAGGAAAATCATTTCTTCTTCCTGAGTGCAATTTTAGAAACACGCAGCTATCCTGTTGCCTCTTGAATGTCTTATGCCCTCACGCACGCCCACTGGAAACAGCACATCAGGTTTCTGAGAAAAACCTTCTTAGAGGTGAGGGGCATGCCCAAAGGGTTGGCAGCCATGTTGCATCAATGGGACAATCACCATAGAAGGCCAGGTGTCACCAGTTAGAGGTGGTCCTCTGTGTCTGCACAATGCCCTGGGGGCACATCTCTTCTGGTACTCAAAATTTGAAATTATCTATTTCTTCCCTGGGGACACAAGAAACCAATCAAGGAGTGGCTAAGTCAATATCATCCTAACCCTGAGGTGTTTGACATGAGGCTGAGCATAAGGACGTTTGCAGATGGGACTCTCGTTCGGAGTCACTAAGTATAAGCTACTTGTTTTCCAGGGATATTTGCTGGTGAGGCTGATTAACTTCTATTTTGTTTATGTGTCTATGTATATATATGTGGCTTTACTTATATATATTTTTATGAAATTTTACACATCATGCATGCATTAGATATATATTATACAGTTCTGTGTGAGTTTATATAATTACATATTACACTTATGCAGCCAAGGATGTGGAGAAATGTTCAGACTCTAATATGGAGAAAGATGATTCAGGTTTAAGATAGTAAATTCAAAATATGAACTATTGCCATGCTAAAATAGACTCGCATCTTTCTAACTCTGTCTGGGCAAAGGAAACTAATGTTTTCTGGCTCCTATCACACTGTTCCAGGCACTTAGCTAAGCCCTAGGGATGCATTAAATCTAATCCTCCAAAGATTCCTTGAGGCAGATTCAACCTTCCCTTTACAAATGAGGAAATTGACCAATAAAACACTTTGGCCTCAGATTCTCCAGTGTCAAGCCCAAGAGCAATCTCTATGATAACTCAGGGGCTTTCTAGCTGAGGGTATTTGTCTCCCACTTCAATCCCAGGAATCCAAATAATTCACACAAAGAATAAAATTATTTAGAGCAGAGGGCTCAGCATTGTAGTAACACAGCCCTTCGTTCCCCACCAACAGTAGAACTAAATCTTCCATACAGGAAAAACAAAAGGGAAAAAAATCTTGACGTTTTTTCCCAACTTATTCAGTCACAGAGTATCTAACAACAATCTACTCGGGACATGCATCTGCTGAGAGAGACACAAATGGAATAGGAAATGCAGTCACTTCTGTGTAGGTTTTTTTTTTTTTTTAATTTTTTAAATGTTTTATTTATTTTTGAGAGAGAGAGAGAGAGAGAGAGAGAGAGAGAGAGAGACAGCGTGAGCAGGGAAGGGTCAGAGAGAGATGGAGACACGGAATCCGAAGACAGCCTCCAGGCTCAGAGCTAGCTGTCAGCACAGAGCCCGATGAGGGGCTGGAACCCACAAACAGCGAGATCATGACCTAAGCTGAAGCCGGATGCTCAACGACTGAGCCACCCAGGTGTCCCCATTTTTCTTAAAGATTTTTTTAATGTTTTATTTATTTTTGAGAAAGAGAGAGCCAGCGTGAGCAGGGGAGGGTCAGAGAGAGAGGGAGTGTAGTGTTTTAAGGCACGTTAAAGAAATAAAAGAAATATGGGGATGCCATTCAAGAATAAGGCAAGAGGTAAATTAAGGAACATGAGAGAGACTGCATAGGGAAAGCACCTTTTGAGTGTATCCTAGGATTTTGGATATGCACAGGTCAGGAGAAGGTGGCACAGAACAGGGAAACTTTGTGAAAAAGGCCTGGGATCGAGAATGAGAGAGATGCATGGGTGGGAGGGGGGAAATGCTGCATCAGGTAAAGATTAAGAAGACAAGCCTTCCTAGAGATGCCTCAGCCCATTGAAAGCCTTGCTAAGGCACGTGAAAACCTAAAACGGGAAACTGTTTTTATGAAGCATGGTTATGTCGTTTGGTGATGAACTGATCAGAAGTAAACTTTCAAGAAGCCACATTACGATGTTTTTTTCAACAATGAAGGAGTAAGTGATAAAATATACAATGACAGTAATGAAACAAGAGATCAACTCTATCCCGGACAGACTGCAAATCACACTATTAGTTCCCTGCATTTCCTTCCTCACCCTCTATAGCACAGGCTGTGTGATAGACAGTCGATTTCAGTAAAGACTCTTAAAAGTTGAAAGTGAAGAAAGAGTTATGTTGATCTGAATGTTGACAAGAACATTAGAAAAATTAGGAAGTGAGGGTGAGGATAAAGAAGAGGGAAAGCTGGAATTTTGCATATAATATCTACAACCGGCATCACCAAGTAAAAATAGCTGTAAGGAGGAGGATGGAAAGGTATGTAGGAAGCTACTGGTGGGAGTTTTATTCATTGACATAGATTTGATTGTTGAGGATATGGCAATTAACTCTCCAGGGGAGTGAGCACAGGGCAAGGAGAGCAGGTATCTGTGGGCTAAATAGGCCCCAGAGGAAGGGGATGAGAGACCAACTATAGGAGATGGAGAAGGAAATGGATGTGAGAGAATACAATGAATACAATGACACCAAAGAGGACGGACAGACAATTCCAAGGGGAGACTGACTTAAATAATAATATAAGCATCAACACAGAGAGATGATGGAAATGCTATGTAATGTCAGTTATTCAAATTGTTATATGCATGTTACCAGGCATATACTCTATGACCATGACTCAGGAGAACCCACACAAATATAATGATAAATTCATACAGAGGTGTTCATAGGACATCGAGATAAGATTTAATCAACTACTACCATATAGAAACACATGGTAGATCTCATAAAACAATATTAGGCAAAATCCCAGACTCAAAACAATACATAGAGTAGGATTTCTTTTCTGCACACTTAAACATGCAAGGCAAAGTAAAGGGCTGATTTAATTAATGCAATCTCAGATGCTGTACATTTGTCACTAAAAAGAACAAGGTAGTTATTACTGAGAAATTCAGAAGAGTATGATTGGGGGAGGGGGAGATGGCAGGGAGATCCCTTTCTGGGATTGGAAATGTTCTATTCCCGGACTTGGTGGGAGTTAGTCTGGTTTTCAACATGGGGATAAAGAACACAGTTGTAAATCTTAGTTTGGGCCCAAATCTAATAGATTTCTATTAATCTATCTGTGGAGTGATCTCATTCTGTTCCATACTAACTATTTCCAGAACAAGATCTTTTATAACTTGAGTATCATTGCCCTTGTTTGCAGCCCTTTGATTTACATGTGCTGAGAGGTGGATGGTGTCTAAATGGATGTCGTTAGCATTTGTTTGAGAGACTACTCTAGGCTAATACATCAGAAACAGTGGGCCATGAAGAAAAACATATACAAGGAGGGAGAGCTATGAAGGAAGCGATTATCACTAATATATACATTCATTCCAATTGTGATCCTTAAGCAGAATGCTTCAAAAGATAGAGAACATGTTTTTTTTTTCCCTCTGAATATAGCCTAAAGTTCATTATCTCATTTAAAATATCAATCTAATGATATGAATCCTTATTTAAACAACCATTTTATTTTATTTATTAATTTTAATGTTTTATTTATTTTTGAGAGAGAGAGACATAGAGCATGAGTGGGGAAGGGTCAGAGAGAGAGGGAGACACAGAATCAGAAGCAGGCTCCAGGCTCTGAGCTGTCAGCACAGAGCCCGATGCGGGGCTCAAACCCACGAACTATGAGATCATGACCTGAGCTGAAGTCAGCCGCTTAACCGACTGAGCCACCCAGGCGCCCTTAAACAACCATTTTAAATAACAGAACGTAAATATCCAGTAGTGGTATTATTGGATCATACAGTAATTCTATTTTTCATTTTCTGAGGAACCTCCATAGTCGTTTTATACCACTGATGTGGCCACACTAGTTTGCATTCCCACCAACAGTGAGGGAGGGTTCCTTTTTCTCCACATCCTCACCAACACCTGCTGTTTTCTGTGTTGTTAATTTTAGCCATTCTGACTGGTGGGAGGTGGTATCTTATTATGGTCTTCATTTGCATCTCCCTGATGATTGGTGATGTTGAAAATCTTTTCATGTGTCTGTTGACCATCTGTATGTCTTCTCGGAGAAATGTCTGTTCATGTCTTCTGTGTATCCTTTCCATTTTAATTTTTAATTCATTTTGAGAGAGAAAGGAAGAGCCCAAGGGGGAGAAGGGGCATAGAGAGAGAGAGAGAGAGAGAGAGAGAGAGAGAGAGAGAGAGAGAGAATCCCAAGCAGGCACTGTGCTGAAAGAATGGTTCATTCTCACAACCATGAGATCATGACCTGACCTGAAATCAAGAGGCAGACATGTAACCAACTGAGCCACTCACATACCCCTCGGCCCATTTTTTAAGTGAAGTAAGTCAGTCAGTCAGAGAAAAACAAATATAATTCCACTCATTTGTGGAATTCAACAAACAAAACAAACAAAAAAAAAGAAGTGATAAACAAAAAACAGGGGCACCTGGGTGGCTCAGTTTAAGTGTCCAACTTTGGCTCAGGACATGATCTCACAGTTCATGGGTTCGAGCCCCACATCAGGCTCTATACTCACAGCTCAGAACATCAGCCTGCTTCAGATTCCGTGTCTCCCTTTCCCTCTGCCCCTTCTCTGCTCATTCTCTCTCTCTCAAAAATAAACAAACATAAAAAAAAAGACTCTTAAAATACACACTGATGGTTGCCAGAGGAGGGGGTTGGGTGAAATAGGTGATGGGGATTAAGGGGTCTGGTTCTCATGATGAGCACTGAGTAATGTATAGAAGTGTTGAATCACCATATTGTACAACTGAAACTAATGTAGTGCTGTATGTTAATTATACTGGAATTAAAAAATAAATAACAAACATAACATAGCAAAAAGAAAACTTCAAAGATGAAAAGCTTAGAAATCACATGAACAGTTCTTATGTCAACAGAAACTCTTCTACAAGATTCCAGTATATTTACAGAGACAATGAAAACACATTTTAATGATGGGTACGCAAGATTCCAGATCTAACCTTTGCAGTTTGAAATCAAACAAAGTAGTGCTTATAAACAGTTCTGAAACTATGTGTGAATATGTTCCTTACAAACCCACACACCTATCAATCCCTGAATTATAACTACAGATTGGATTTGATAAAAATAAATAAAAATCTTTGCCCCAAAAGAATAAACATTCTTGAGAACAGAGACATTTTTATTTGTGCTTTAGAAACAGCATAGACTTACAACTAGGAAATTCTGGGTTCGAATCCTTGCACTTATAAGATGTAGGTCTTTAGATTCTATAACCCTCAGTCTTGTGCCAAGTTGCATGGATCAAATGATAAGTCCACCAAGTACCTAAAGACTTCTCCAGCATTATGGTTATTGCTCAAAACAAAACAAAACAACAAACCCCGTTTTAGATCTCACACAGTTTCCTTACTTACTATTGGTCATTGTAGCTGAAAAAGTACTATTCCTCCAGGAGACATTACCACTGAATTCTCATGGCCTTCTCCTACGTGAACCATTTGTCCCATATGAATGCACATTAAACTCAATAAATACTCTTCATTATATTAGTTTCCATATTTCCCCTTTTATCTAGCTACTCACTCTTTCACAGAATTGTTCTAGATCCCATCAAGATATTAAGATCAGTTCCTTATCTCTATTTGTAAATGGCTGTTGATGGTAAATTCCATGAGATCAGGGACCAGATTTGTGTGGCTCAATAGTAAATCCCAGGATCTATCACAGTGTGGTGTCCATGTAGGTATCGAATTTTTGAAAAAAAAGAGATAGAAAAACAACTCCACAAAGCCCCTCAGTTGGTTGTCTTGTCTCTGTTAGACTCAATAGCTAGTTGGCTTCTGTTTCTAAATAGTACCTCAGGGTTAAATAGCCTGAGAGTCAATATTTCTGGTATAGAAAAAAAGTTATTATAATTAAAACTATTATAAAAAATACCCTTAACTTCAATAAAGAGCCTTAGTTCTATAAAGTAATCCAACATTCATGGGCAGTAATTTTGAATTTAAAATTTAGAAAATTACATGTAATTTTTATAGTGTAAACAGCCTTTCACTATATTCTTATTATTTCCCTAAAATGGATACTTCCTCTCATTCTATACAAGTCCACAGTAGCTATAATTACTGCCCTGTCCTACAGCAAGCTTATTGATATTTTATTGCATGAAAGGTTTTGATGTTTGTTTATTTGATACTGGGATACTATTGTCTAAAATTGCTTTGTCACCCAAAACTAATATGTCTACCCATCAATAGAAATAAATAAATAAATAGACAAACAAACACCATTGCTCTGTGACTGCTATCACGTTAATACTCTGATTGTGGAGATACCAGCTAATGAAATAAGATAAGAAAATAAGTTTATGTAACCGAGTTATTTCCAAATAAATTAGGAAAGAGGAAAAAATTGTTTATTTGTACATGATATAATTGTATCCTTAGAAAGCCCAAGGCAACACAACTAAAGCACTATTAAAACCAATAGATGATTTTTCTAAAAGGATTGATATATGAAAAAAATATAAAAATCAAGGAAAGATACCAGCACAACCGGCTTGATAAACAAAAATCACTATAAGAAAGGTAGCAACTCATCATTCACTGCAAATGGAACAGATTCATTAATTCTAGACTTGTCTACAGAACAAGCAAGAGCTAGATATTACAGGATGGAAATGTGGAGCCCCGGAAAGGCAGTCTTGCAACATGCCTTGTGAACTATAAAACCATGTAGAAATGTTCATTATTATTACTCTAATGTGGCATTTAAAGGACTTTCCCTAAGAGTGATTGTTCTTGTTAGAATCATTGGTTTGGGAAGAGATTTGTCCACTCTCTACTTTAAATCTGAACCAAAACCTTCTGCAACCACTCTAGAAAACAGCATGGTGCTTCCTCAAGAAATTAAATAATAGAGTACTACATGTTCCAGAAACCCCACTTCTGGGAAATGAAAGGAAATGAGGATCTTGAAAAGATACAGCATTGATCACAATAGCCAAGATGTCCAAGCAGCCCAAATGACCATTGACAGATAGCATATAGAAAACAGAATATCATTTGGCCTTAAATAATGGGTCCTGTGTCTTCTACTTTTATTTGGTTAGATCAGTGAACACGTGATTTGTGGAACAAAGCGTCCCATAATTTTATTATAAAATGATGAGGATAGTGATGATTGTAAGTGTTTTGTTTTTTAAAAAAAGAAAAATCACTCATCATTAGGGAAATGCAAATCAAAACCAAAATAGGATATAGTCTCACATTTATCAGAATGACTAACATCAACAACACAAGAAAAACAAGTATTGGCGAGGATGTGAAAAAAGGAACCCTCTTACACTGTTGGTGGGGAGACAAACTGGTGCAGCCACTCTGGAAAACAGTATAGAGGTTCCTCAAAAAACTAAAAACAGAACTGCCCTGTGACCAGCATCACACTACTGGGTATTTTCTCAAAGCATATGAAACCACTAATTCTAAAGGATACATGCCTCCCTATGTTTATACCAGCATTGTCTACAATAGCCAAATTATGGAAGCAGCCCAATATATATATATATTATTGAGCCATTTAAAAGAACAAAATTTTGCCATTTGCAACAATGTGGATGGATCTAGAAATTATAATGCTAAGTGAAATAAGTGAAAGATAATATTTATGTGTGGAATTTAAGAAACAAAACAAGCAAAAGAAAGAAAAAAAGAAACACACCAAGAAACACACTCTTTGTAGAGAAGAAATTGATGGTCACCAGAGGGGAGGGGGTGGGGGTGGGTGAAAGAGGGGATGGGTATTAGGAAGGTATTAGGAAGCACACCTATCATGATGAGCATGGGTGATGTATGGACGTGTTGAATCACTGTATTATACACCTGAAACTAATACAGCACTGTATGTTCACTATATTAGAATTAAAATTTAAAAACTAAATAAGACTTAAGCAAGAAAGAGAAAGTTCTACTCATAGACATCATTATGGTGGTGTTTGATTCACATTTTAAGTTTCTTAGAATCATTAATTTTTATAAATGGGAGGGGTCTTTAAGATCGACGACTCGAATGGCTTTCTAATTGTTCTCCTTGTGAAAAGCTCCTCCTCAGCACGGGCCTGCAAAGTCAAGTGGCTGTGAGCAGGAGAACCCTCACATCTCAACATCTCCAAAACACCCCCTTCCAAAAGTGACCCCCAAGAACATTTTCTCAAACCACTGGAGCAAACCAATGCAGAATTTTATTTAAAAATTTTATTTTAATGTTTATTTTTCATAGAAAGACAGACCATGAGCAGGGGAGAGGCAGAGAGAGAGAGACAGAGACACAGAATCCGAAGCAGGCTCCAGGCTCTGGGCTGTCAGCACAGGCCCATGGGGGGCTCAAACCCATGACCCTTGAGATCATAACCTGAGCCAAAGTCTGATGCTCAACTGACCGAGCCACCCAGGCACCCCAAGCCAATGTACAATTTTTAACTATCAGAGTTTAAGCCCAGACTCAACCCCTTCAACTGATGAGGAAACTGAGGCCCAGGGAGGTGCTCAAACTCTCCCTACAAGCTAGTGTGAGAACAGGCCCAGACACTAGGACTCCTTGGTGCTGGCTCACAGAGCCAATTGCTACATCTGCAGAAATTCTGAGAGCCAACTGCTATCATGTTGTAGCACAAAGTCAGCCAGGGTGAAAATATTTAAATCTTAGAAATCAGCAAATGCTACAAGTCAGAGCTTTTCCCAGGAAACTGGTTGTGAAAGCTTTAACAGCATACCTCAGTACTCTGTGTTCCTGACGATACACTAGACAGGATCCTCAAAACATTCCGCTGCCTTTTGATAGGAAATACAATTTTAAGTTAATACAAAATTTAAAATAAAGTAACAAATAACATAAAATTAAAATAAGAGAAAATCAGTGAAGAATGGGAGAAACAAAACTCTGAAAAAAAGTAATAAATCTTGCTTACGGCACATCAAATCTAATGTTGTTGGATAACAATAAACAAAATTTAAAAAATCAATACAACTGTTAGAACAAAATAAATCTCTATTTAAGTAGTCAACGTTGGTCTTTCCTTCCTGAGCTCATATGCTAGCATGAATTGCTTCATTTAACTATTTGATTCCTCAACATCTTAATATTTATAAACTATAAAATTACAGGATCACATGAAGAGTGAGTCTTGCATTTTGAAGGAGTTTGTGTCTTTCTATCATAACCAAACCAACGGAGTATGGTATCCATGTTGGCACTCTTTTGCTGAGTGATATCCCAAGACTTCAGATTCCTCTAAACAAAACTCCCAACGTTGGACAAAACCGTAAAGCTATGACACTATGACTTGTCAGTTCTGTTTTTACCAACTGAGGAGTTACCAGCTCAAGGAGGGCACGTTCTATAAAATGTTTAACATGGGAGTCATATAGTGAGAGGTACCACTGACATTTCTAAGAATCCAAACTTATATTTCTAATCAGCTAGAATGTTAAGAAATATAAAGAAGATGTAATAACCAAAGCTAATAACTTCACAAGCCTTTCTAGGAGCCAATGCTTCAGCAATTAATTGTTTTATCAGACATCAAAGCTATTCTGTCACATCAGTAACGAATGTCCAAGGGGAACCATGAGCTCATGCTTTGGGGATTAACACGGTAGTGTGCACAGCTCACTAGCACCCTGTAATAAAGCCACCACCCAGAAGTGGTGGACACCACATTTGGGCATGGTGCCTCCATTGTGTGGCCTCCCTCTGTGGCCACGGATGAGAAGGGGCCCCCGGGGAGGGACCCCAGATCCCCTCATGGTGCATGGAGGACAGATACTCCTCTGACTTCAATACCACCCAGGACTCCTACAAGAGCAAGACACTATCTCTACCAAATAAGACCCTGAAATTTCCGTCCATTTTTAGAGAGCCTGGCCTCCACTGAGTTATATGATCAGCTTCTCCACTTTCCACAAAAGATACTGTTCTATTAGCCTTAAGATGGTTAAATAAATATAAATCCTTCAAGTAAACTTTCCTTTTTAAAAAATTTTTTTAAATGTTTTATTTATTTTTGAGAGAGAGAGAGAGACAGCATGAGCAGGGGAGGGGCAGAGAGAGAGGGAGACACAGAATCTGGAGACAGGCTCCAGGCTCTGAGCTGTCAGCACAGAGCCTGATGTGGGGCTCGAACCCACAAATGCGAGATCATGACCTGAGCCGAAGCTGGACGCTCAACCAACTGAGTCACCCAGGCGCCCCAAGTAAACTTTCCTAAAAGGGCGACCTCTAATGTACAGAGTAGCTGCACACATCTTTTTAATTAAAAAAGGATGTCTGATACGTGTAAGAATGATAACTCTATAAAACAAACAAAAAGGGAGCATTCAACTTTTGTCTTTCAGGTAGTTTTTCCATCCTTAAATTATAAAGACAGAATGATCAAATACTTTTGTTTTCTAAAATAACTGAATCAATGAAGAAATTTCTAACAATAGTTTTCTAAGATAGTCTCATAAAGTCTTGCCTTTTTGTAAAGAAATCAGATATTTAAAAATGCTTATTGGGGCACCTGGGTGGCTCAGTCAGCTAGGCATCTGACTTCGGCTCAGGTCACAATCCCATGGTTCATGGGTTTGAGCCCTGCATTGGGCTCTGAACTATCAGCATGGAGCCTGCTTGTGATCCTGTCTCCCTCTTTCTCTGCCCTTCCCCCTTCTTTCTCTCTTTCTCTCTCAAAAATAAACAAACATTTAAAAATATTTAAAAAATTAAAAAAGAATGTTTATTTTAGTCCTATGATTTATTTTTATCTTATGTTCCAATACATTTCATAAGACTAAACTTTTACATTACTCTGAATTTCTACAAGTTTCTCTAAAGAAATCATTGCCACTCGTTTCTTTACTAACCGATAAAGAAGCTCTTGTTGGCAGACACCCATGTAAAAGTTAACTCACATGTTTCCCATAAATCTATTTCTCCTCAAATTGCAGGTCATCATACACTTCGTGTATGTTTAAAAAAAATAATTGTTTAATAAATTGCACCCTGCTCCTTTCACTAGTGTCTCCCTTCAGATCATGACAGTGCTATCCAGAGTATATGACTCAAATGTGCATGCTCTCCAAACATTACCGTTTACCTAATACTTAGCTGGTGCTGGGAAACAACTCTGGCTAGTGATGCCAAAAAAAAAAAAAAAAAAGAAAAAGAAAAAGAAAAAAAAAGGTATAAGACAATTTGCTTACCCTCAAAAGATGCTCTTGACAGTGATGGGGAAAAATATTAATATTTAATTACCGTGCATGGAGACATAGGATGTAATAGTGGCATATAAACAGAGACACTGGAGGGGATACCTATCTCCAACTGAAACAAATAAGAAAGTTTAACAGAAGGGGATAGTTGATTTGGGCAATGCAAGATGGATAAATATTCACTGGGCAGATGAGGAAAAAAGGCACTATTCAGGCTAAGAGGTGGCCCATTCATCCAAAGATATCTTGATGACTGTCAGTAGGAACTGCAAGGGGGCAAAATATCACATGCATGAGTTCATCTTAACAATCAAGGGTTTCTATGGAAAGGAAGGGAGGGGTATCAGACACCAGCCAGTTTTAGTCCAAAATTTTTAACATGTAAGTGGAAGATACTTGGAATTATGTGAGAGGAGAAAATAGTTTCAGCAGGACCCGATAGGGGAGTTACAAGAAGACAGAACTGAACCTTTCTTGGTCCCCAGATTGGAACTGTCACTATGGAAGGACATCTGGAGACTGAGGGCTGTCTAGTAAAGAGGAAAACCAGTGATATTGTAGATGTAAAAGGCAGTGCAAAATAAAACAATCTGCTTTGCTCGACTCCTAGGAGCTATCATTTTTAGCATCTCTATGATGCTGCTTAAAGTCAGTTCACTTAAGGGGCATTTATTTTTCTTCTTCTTTGTGCCTCATTTTGCTAGACACTCCAGGGTGAAATAATGAAGAAGAGAATACAAAATTTTGCCCACAAGGAAGCGACAAGGCTGTGAAGGATGGAGCTTCAAGTGAGTTCAAATAGCATTGCTAATGATTCTGATATAGAATTTTATGCGTATCCGATTAGATGCTTATGAGATAACTAAAAATTCTATTCGAGAATTTAACTCGGTGATATTTTCTTTTCTTTTTTTTAACAAAATCATCCAAGACCTATAAATTCACATGCTGGATTCTACTGTATATTAGAGAGATCAAGGAAAAGCAGTGATATGCCATATATTCTATTAATAAATGAGTCACAACGTGGGGGAGATGTCCTACCTCCCCAAACCCGATAGAAGAATCCTTAGTTCCAGAGAGGCTGATACTGGGTCTGGAATAGATTTTAGCTGCTTCAAAGAGGAATCAGATGTATTTAAATGTAAAGATGTAAAACACTCATAAATTATTTCAGGGGGATGTCAAAACAGTGAGTCAGGATATGTCAACTATTTAAAAATACTAACTTACTTCTTTTTCATTTCTTTTATTTTCTTTTTTTTTTTCAGAAATGGAAAGCTTTCTGGAAGTTTTTAGCAGCATCTCTGTCCTGAAGAAAATACCTAAGTAGCATGAGGTGCCCTGGGGTGTAAATCCCCAGGACAGCCTAAAGGTCAAATGTGAGTTGAATCTTCCAGGTTCACTGGGGCTTTGTCATATCCATACAAAGAAGCACAGACCCCCCCCCCCCAACCCCGCCACCACCCCACTCCCTGTTTCTTCTCTGTGGTCTTTCCCCAGTCTGCCTCTGGTAAACCAGCTACACAAGAAAAGCAATGGCCCTCCCCAGTCTGTGGAGCATCAGCAAAAGGTGAGAACCCCTGGGGACAGAAGGAAGCCCTCAGGACAGCCTATTCTGCCAGTCTGTGTTATCAGGACAGAAGACAAGGTGTGAAGATAATACCAGAAGCATGACAAGAGAGAGTTCAATGACAGCAGAGGACAGTAGAAAACAAGGTAGAGGGGAAAGAGAAACACTGAGCACAGGAGTCAGGTAAGCAATAGAATTACTAAGGAGAACTGAAGTGATAGAATACATTGATGGCCCAGAGATTCGCAGCAAAGGTAAGAAACCTAGGCATTGTGATTCTTACCAGATGGTATAATGTCTGTTACCTCTCCAAATGAAGAGAAAAAAATCACACAGAAATGGAAAAGATGGCAGTCACTAGAGCCCAAGTTGAAGAGTGAAGGGGACACACTCAGCCTGGGCACCAGGTCCCTGGTGACGGGAAGAGAGCTACTGTTTTAGTAGTGATGGAAGATGTCTAGAACAGCTGTGCAATGTGTAATTAGACTAAAGCAAACGTCTTTAGTCTCACCTTATTACACAGAAGCTGAAGGTGCAAATTTTGATGACCCTTTCCTTGCCAGACTGGGTCAATCTGGGACCGTTGCTCATCCAGTGAATGAGAGTCATCAGAGTAATACTCATAACGGTCAACATTTTCAAAGGTTTACTAAGCACTATGCTAGGTTATTTATAACTAATATTTTGCTTAATTATCAAAAAACTTATCATCACCACCCCGCTTTACAGATACAGAGCCTGGATGATAGAGGTGTTAAATTGCCCCAAACACATAGCTGGTCCCTGGCAGGATAATGAAGCACCTCTCTTCTCCAAGCAGGGATTGTATGTGGGGTCCTGATAGAATTATCTCTACTCCTTAACATTTCCCACGTTATCCATACACTTACCCTTACATTTTTGCAGCCCAATATAAAGCACCTTGCATAAGATAACAAAACCCTATATGTTGTTACAAAACAAATTGTGTACTAAGAGCCAACAGAAGTGACTTCACATTCCATAAATTATCAGATGATAACTCACTTCATTATCTTAGAGGACTCCTTTCATCTCCCCTAGACTTTCCAACCTCCCAACTTCCTCCCCCTCCCCTGCTTCAGAGCAAAGAGGTGATACTAGGTCATCTCTAAGCAACGTTTGAAAGCCTCCTTCTCCCCATGGAGCTGTCTCCTCCTATACTTTCCCAAGCTTCATTCCTCAGAGCCATCCTTCAGCCAGGTTGGCACTACACTCTGTTCAGTTCTCCTGTGAACAGAACATCAATGTGAGATTTAACAAGATCTCCTGACTTTGGTAATTTGTGTTCCAGCAGAGCAAACCTGCAAGAGGGTCCAGCCTGTGTACCGACCCATTTTTAACTTGTCCCCAAGGAAAGTGAATTCTAAGTGTTGGGGGGGAGCAGCCAGTTTAGGTCCCTATTCCTAAGGTTGTGAGCATTTGGCCCCACTTCCCCACAGGCCATCATATACAGCAGAGAAGGGTGCCTAGAAGGGAGGGGTGTGCAAATTTCTGCCCTTTTCAAACCAAGGGAGAATACAAATCAGCCTTGTTACAAATGTGTGGGTTTCAGTTTTCTGGTTTATATAGAATTACTGTTTCAAAAAGAACAGAAAAAATGAATAACGTCAAAGCTCTTAGAGAGCTATTCTTTTAAACACACATCTCCAAATATCACCTGTGGATATGTAATTGCACTAGGGATCACCTTTAAATTATGTTAATAGATTTTGAGCCTTCTAGACCCAGAGGAGAAATGACATGTCTAACCTAGAACATTTACCTTTTGGTTCAAATAGGAACTCCTGTTTTCTGAAGTTAACTGGAGAATCACATCAGGTCAGTATATTGCTAAAGTTAATATTAGTGTTCATTGGGGAAACAAAAGAGAAATAATGAGAAGAAAAGGAGGAGTCTGTTATAACTGTACTATATATTTGGAGAAGCATACAGTTTTGTTTTCTTGGGCACTTTAATAATAAATACTTTCCATAATTATAAGTGGGGAATATTAGCTAAGCAATGTTTGCTCTATGATGGACTGCTCTCAAAGTCATAGAATCTTTTATTCAGTAGGTCTGATTCTTATGATCACTCAAGTTTGGGGAAATGTTGGACTAGTGGTTTGGCACTGCTGATGTTGGAGTCTGAGGTCAAGAGTGTCCTACACTTGAATGATCATGCCTTGTTAGGACTGGAGAGCATTCTAATGTGTCTTAGTCTGCTCAAGCTGCTATGACAAAATACCATACACTGTAGGAGGTGGTGGGATTAGATAACAGCAATTTATTTTCTCACAGTTCTAGAGGCTGGAAAGTCTAAGATCAATGTGTTGACAGAGCTAGTATCAGGTAAAGGCTCTCCTGTTGGGTTGCAGACAATCACAGCCATCTCCCTATGTCCTCATGTAACCTGTCTCCTCTGCATGTGTGTATACAAATAGAGAGATATTGACTATGTCTACACTTACAAAGATACTACTCCTATCAGACCATGGCCCAACCTGTAGGATCTCATTTAACCTTAATTACTTCTTTAGGGGCTCATTTCCAAAAACAGCCACACTGGGCTCCAGCATGTGGCTTTTAGACACAAATAGTTCATAACACCATCCTATAGGATGGATTCAAATCCTGGAAGAGAAGCCTGATAGCATGACACTCCAGATGACTGTCAGGGTCAGGCACATGTAGGAATTACTGAGAAGGGTAAATTAAGAGTTAAGAAGTCAGAAAAATGGATGCAAAGTTCAACTCAACACTTATGTCTTGGTTTTCTTACTTTTTCAACAATAAAATCAGTATAAGCCTGTGTAATAAAAAGGGAAACCTCAACTTCCCAAATACAGCATCTGGTACTTCATAAAGATAAAAGACATTAAACCTAGTCTCAGTAAATTCTTCAAAATATGATTGTGGAGATCACAGGAATAATTGTTATGGAAATTTCTTGGCTCTCAGAATTCGCTGCTGTTACTATTTTTCAATTTATACCAGTAGAAAAATTCCACTTCCCCTCCCCAAATCAGCCAGACCAGAAACAAAGCTGGCTCTATACAGAGCAAGCAGTAAGAACGAAGATTCATTACAAATCTCACCTAAGAAGCAGATTTAGAGCCTTTTAAGCCTCACTAGAAATAATTTACATTTTATTTCAATGAGTTTTCTGTTCTTTCAATTACTACTTCCCATACTCAGGAGGCAAATGGTATTTTGTACCCCATTCTTTGTCAGTGGGATTTACAACAAAAGCTCTGGAAAGGAACTGACTGGAGGGGTGGCTACCATTGTGTCTTAGTGGTGGCCACTTACTCACTTTGTTCATTCAATGGCTCAATAGTATTTCAGGAGTACCTATTATGCATTGAGTTATCTGCTAGAAAATTGAACTATTTGCAGAGACCACAGTTCCTGTTCTGACATAGCTCATAGATTCAGGGAGTCACAGGTACAAATAAACAATAGCTGTGCTAAAACATCATGGGTGCCATGAGGTAGGGTAGAAAGATGTTAAATGCCATGGGACCACCAAAGAGAGGAAATGGTCTGCTTGAGGGAGTCAGGGAAGTTTTCAGAGCAGAATTAATATCTCATCTGGATTTAAAACAATGTCTAGAAATAGAAATTTAATGAAATATGGAGTGTTATTAAAAACTTCATATGGTTATTCAAAGGTGAGTAAAGGGAAAACCAGTTAAATTCAAGTCTTGATGGACTAGCCTTAGACAAGACACCTAAAGTGGACAGGAGCCCAACGGAGAGAAAGTTTATCAAAAGCAATGACAGAAACCAAATACAAAGAGAACCACTTCTCTATGGGGTGCTTACCTGTTGTAAGCAAGGTAAGGCAGTCCCATGGTGTGAGGGGGCTCAGTACCAACATGCCCTGACCTAGTTTGGTGTAAATGAGCAAAATGGCATCTGGGTCTGGACCCCTGAGTTGTTTATTTCTTCACTGCAGGCTGAGAACCATTAGCTCAAAAGCCCACTGGCACCAAACTCAAATTTTTACACATTCAATTATTTTTAAAATAGTCCAAACTAGCACATTTTAAGCTATTAGAGCCTGTTTGCTTTGCACACCCTGCAAAACCTCACCCAACAGCTGCTACCCATTGATAAGATAGTGCCTTGTAGTTGCAAGACTGTTATGGGCTCAGTTTTGTCCCTTCGAAATTCATATGTTGAAGTCCTAAATCCCACTACCTCAAAAGCTGGCTGCATTTGGAAGATCTTTCAAGAAGTAATTAAGTTAAAATGAGGTCATTAGAAGGGGACCCAGCTGATAGAACTGGTGTCCTTTTTTTAAAGAGATTTGGACACAGACACAGACGGAGCGAAGGCCATGTGAAAACACAGAGAGAAGATGGGCAACTGCAAGCCCAGGAGAAATGGTCCCTGATGGCACCTTGACCTCACCCTTCCAGCCTCTAGTTGTGAGAAATGCATTTCTGCTGTTTTAAGTCCCTTTGTCAAGGCAGCCTGAACAGATGTAATGCAGGCTCTAAGCAGGGCCTGCCCCTAAGAAGCCCTCTGGCCCAGAGACTCCTCCCTGTGCACTGCATGAGGTCACCCTGACACCTGGAACACCCTCCCCCATCCTCCCCTCCCCCTGGATCTTTGACCCTCCTCCCATTCTGGCTGCTGGTTCTGCAGCCTCTGCAGGAAGCTTCTGGATGGCCTCAGGCTGCCAGACACATCCCTCTAGTGCAACCTTGCCCATGTGCCAACCTATAAAACTTTTGCTGTGTTTTAGGGTCTCTCTTGGCCATGACTTTCTGTCTGATCAGCCCCAGATTCCTCTAACTACCTACACACTCTCTCCAGCCTCTGCAAATTCCTGTCTCTCCACCAACAAGGAGCCTTTGCATTTGGATAAATTCATGCAAATGTGTTGTTGATCAACCCAGGAAGTATTTATTAACTACATTTATGTGGGTTATTTTCAGCAAGATGGAGCAAAATTCTTGCCTGTACCTTAGCTATGGGGTGAATACAAATGTAACATTTTTATATGAACATGAATCTCATGACTCAGAGTTATTAATTCAGCATGCTATTGCTTTTCACTATGAAAAATGAAAACCTAAGATAAGTGAAGCCGAGTATATCAGACGCAGTCCAAGATTTGGAAGATTAATTATTCAGATCTCTATTTTTCTGAATTTTGTTATGATGCAAAAATTAAGATTATGCTTTGGCGTTCCCATATAGGAGACTGTTTAAATGAAATAAAAATAATAATAAATGACATACAAATTGTATGAAATGATTCATATAAGAAAACATCTAGTTTGTGAGACATAACATTTTGATCAGGTTCTATAGGTGAATTATGAAATTATCTGTTATGGCATAATTTTAGACTAATGTAGTAATGGAAACTGAAAATCCTTTAAATGTCAAGCAAGATCTGGTTTTGAATTTATCTGGTGTAACCATGGGCTAAATAGTTAACCCGTAAAGCACTAGTTTCCTTGCCCAGAAAATGAGAACATGTACACTATCTCACAGAGCTGAGACAACTTGGTGGAATACATAGATAATGTTTCTAAAACAATAACTGTAGCCTAGCAAGTGCTTAATAAATATTGATTTCTAACTCCCTTCCCTCCTTTATCCTAAAGCATGTTCATTTTACAGAGAGTCAACAGCAAATATTTATAATATATTTAGCATGCATGAGCCTTTAAATACCTAAGGGGACAATATGCTATGTCAACTGGATAAACTGGTATGTATATGTTTTAGGAATGAAACTTTCAAGGTACCAACACCTATCCTCAAAGACTGTTTTTATCTAACACGAAGGGCATCTCAATGCCTCAAGGAATCGTCTCTCAAAGCCAAAGTGGAATGGACACCATTTAAAAAATCCACTTCTAAAGTGATTATGAAACATATATATTCAACAGCTGTTAATTAAAAAAAACACACATATATTTCCCAGTTCATGCAATTTGCACCGAGTAGGGGTTTTATCTGCATCTTAAGACTACATATGGCACTTGAACGTTGTGAGGTATTTCAAGTACCTATTGTAGAATTCCTGTTCCATGCTCTTCTGATTTTCATTAATCTTATATATAACCTATTTCAGAAAGGAAAATAGTGCATAGCTCGCTGCAAGCTTTATTAGCATTTTAAACATCTAAAATCATACAAAAATCAAGTGAAAACATTCTGAATTACAGTATTATGTTTTTACTGGAAATATAACTTGCCACATGGCAAGAAGACAGAGCATGACACTAATGGTATTCATGCGGGTTGACTCAATATATCATGTTGTCAGAAGTGTGGCATCTCCATTTCTCACTCCCACAAACACAAAATAGCAGCATCCCAGGCCCCGGAAGAGCAGTGAATAGTTGTGGCAAGAAGCACTAAGGCGCAAATCTTTAGGACAAAGGACACTCTTCATAAAGCAACCTGGGATACTCTAAAACGATGAGGACTGCATTAAAAACTATATTGTCTATTAAGCCTTTGCATGTGAGGGAAGCAAGTCAAAGATACAGCCAATGGCCTTTCCTGAGATAAAACCACACCCCTGATATTTTATTACATCAAAATAAAATCTGAGTAAATTATCGAAAATTGGTTGTCATGGTCTAAACGTAAAGCCATTACTCTTCAAAAGTCTTCAAGTAAATGTTCTTAAGATCCAGTAATGAAGGAGTTAAAGTATTTATCAACCTAATAGTCTCATTATACATTTCTTCATTAGCAAGAAACATCCCATTCTCTCTTTGCCTCAGCACGATCCAGTTGTGTGTGTTTTTTAAAAATTTATTTTGTAGGCATTCCCGATGGCTATTTCTCAAATTTTTGAACACCAAGAACCCATGAAAATCAGTTTGTCAAAGCTTGCCTTCCTCATCCTATTATTACCTATCAAAGAACCCTACTTGTAACCTTAAGAATGGTTGATATTTTGTAACATTAGCGCATTAAAACACTTGCCTCTTGAGGATCAGGGTTCCCCCAATAAATTACTTGTCCTTTGAAAGCTAAGAATGTGTTTGTTTCACTACTCAATGCATACTCAGTGCTAAATACATACACAAAAATTAATACATGTGACATAAACTGAAAAGAGTTAACATAATGTTCAATGGGAGCACAGGAAAGGGACTGGATCCTTGCTTCTTAGACTCAAGGATGTACAGTTGAGAAAAGTCTTAGAGGATAAGGGACTTCTCTATATTTGGGTCATGCAGAAGAGAATTCCAGGCAGTAGTGTGTTCTGTCATAGTATATATATATATTTTTTTCTGTGCATAATTTTCAGTCTACCAAAGGTTATCACAAAAGAATGAAAAGCATGCCCAGAAATACAGGAAAATACATTGTCTACGTCTTCAACAACTCAAAATTCGTTTTAGATAAGTTTAAATAAATCACATTCTGCTGTGATGCTCTGGTTTTTACTTTTACATTCATCTGAAAGAGCAAACATGGTAGAGCTAAAATCATTTAGTTCAGCTCTGTTTCCATATTCATAAAAACATGAGTATGATAGCAGAGAGATCATTACTGTCTTTCCTATTTTACCCATGTTTCTGAATTTTACATAAGAATGTCTGAAAAAGAAGACTCACAAAATTTAAGTTCCATACAACTCTACTTTAGAGCATTTGCTATAGATAATCGTCAATGAATTTAGTATTTCATTTTATACCCTAAAGAAAGATATTTCCTCACATAACTCTGACTAGATGGCAGTAAAGCCCAGGTTTAATGGATTTTCATTGTCAGTGGGCATGAAATCTGGATGGTAGTAAGTCAAGGGAGGGTACAGTAAGTCAGAAACATTAACACAGTTAGGGCCATGAAGTAGAGACTTCTACAACGTGACAGAATCTTGACTTAGAGGTCACTTACTCCTGCCATTTTGTAACAGATCTCCATCAGAACAGGTATGCAGTGGTGAATGTGAAATTCAGGAGTCCTTGGTTTACTTGTAATAATATGCAAAGAGCAGACTTTGATGCTATGTGTGTCAGAATCCTGGAGATATTTGGACCACCTTCTCTAATAGTTCCATAGCTAATGAAGATTTCCTTCAGACAATACAGTCCAAGACCAGAAGGGAAGAGCCCTGTGGTGGGTAAGCTTTACAAACTCCCCCATAGTCTAAGTCTTCTCCTAACTCACAGCAAATGAACATAACACCTAAGAAAGTGGAGTAAGCAGGAGGCAAATAAAGCTTCAGCACAATGACTCTGAACATTTCCTTCCTTTGCTTCCAACCTCAGCTTGCAGTCCTGAACCTGTCCTATGTGAAGATTCTAGAGCTACTGCTGCAAAGAGTAAAAGCTCAGGTTTATTGCTGGGGTTCTATTAAATCGGATTTTCAAGATGGCACCCTGGCAGTTCTCAGAAGATTTGCTCCTGACTGAGGGCACCGAACCACAAACATCAAATACTCCTTCAGAGAAGTTGCAGCTCTTAGTTTTGGCTTCTCTAAAATATTTGTCTCATCTTTTCCTTAAGGGGTAGATTCTCTAACACAAGCACTATGAATGGAAGGTGTGGGGAGTAGAATCTGACAGAACATAAGAAGCGTTTTCCTAGAATTGATGATATCTGAAAATGAATGGACTTGTTCATAAAGCACTGCTACGGTGGATATTCAGAGGTTCCCTAAACATTTACGTTTTGTCATTTGTTTTGTTTTACGATAAATTGGCTTGGAGTGATTATAGGATCTTTTAGTTAATTTTCCCTAAGGACCTATTTGTACCCATCTCAGCCTCCGTTAGGCCCTCATGCCCACATTGGGCATAATTTCTGGTGACCTCCCAGACAACTGCAGCCATTTTTCTGATGGATTCTGATCCCGATTCTCATCCGTGGCAGAAATTTCCTCCTCTTGTGGCCCACAATTCACTTTATAAAACAGTATACACTGATCACAGTCAGAGCATTATTTGTGAATTAACTAGAGTCTCGGATGTTTCCAAGAAGTTCCCACATCACCCTTTGCACATTTCTTGTGGAGATGTTAACAGACTTCCTTCTCCCCATCTCCTTACACTTCAGACTGTCACTTTGGTCACCCCAGTCACATCTGTTTCTTATTAGGTTTCTTTAAATGTGGCTATCCATTTTTACATTACACATGTGGCTCTCATTCTATCTCTGTTGGGCAGAAAATACTGCTTTTCTATGCTACACAGAATTATTTATAATAAGAAGTCCTGTGGCAACTATTAAATCACTCATTTTCCTCTAAAATGATTTTGTAATTTACTCTCCATCTCTTTCCACAAAGGCCAGCTATGGAAGAAATTCCCAAAGTCCACAGTGACTTCCAGAATTAAACAAATGCGTACCTTTTGAAAATTTTGTTTTCTATATACAAATGTTAAAGTGTAACAAGCAGAATATGAACTGTGGTCATGGGGTCACAGGGGTCAAAGACACAGCCTGGAAGACAGAATGGGGTTTCCTTCTGAAGACTGAAGAGACAGGAAATGGGCAAATGGGCTGGGATCACTGAAAGAACCAGGGGTGCTGAAACAGGGAAAGGGGGGCATGTATAAGATTAACACAGCATGCAGTATTTTTTTTTATTTTTTTTTAATGTTTATGTATTTTGAGAGAGGGAGAGGGAGGGGGGAGAGAGAGATAGAGGGAGGGAGTGAGGGAGAGCGAGAGAAGGAACAGAGACAGACAGACAGACAGACAGACAGAGGAAGAAAATCCCAAGCAGGCTCCATGCTCTCAGCACAGAACCCGATGTGGGGCTTGATCCCAGGAAACCGTGAGATCATGACCAGAGCCTAAATCAAGAGTCAGATGCTTATTTAAGCCATCCAGGCGCCCCTTGTTTGTATTTTTATACAAATGCTATACGTGTTGCATTCTTACAGTATTCTTGAGAAATTTGCATTTATATAGGAAAATTCTACTGCAAAGATTTCATTGATGAATATTTCCTTCTTGTCTCATACAGCAGTGACAAATAATACAACAGTGATGCAGAAGTGTTTCTCCTTTTCATTTCATCTAATAGATACAAATAAAGAGACCAAGACAAGATAATTTCAAGAAAATATTATCCAGGAAAAATGCGGCCCTCAGGTCCTATGGTAAAGAAGAATTGTCCATTGAATTACCCTTGTCTGGTATAAGCCAAATGTTTTGATAGGCTTAGTTTGTAAGAATGGAAAGCTGGTTTCAAGAAGGGAGGGGGAGGGGTGGGGATGGGGTGGGATTGAGTAACCAGGAGTGGAAGGGAGAAGTAGGGGAGGGAAGTGGAAGGGAGGAGGGGAGGGTGGGGGACAGCAGGCACAGGAACAAGAACAAACAAGGCACAGGTATTGCTTCCAGTACCTTCCATGAACCTCAGGAGCACCCTACAAAGTAGGGCATTACTATTATCCTCTCTTTTCTCATCAGAAAAGTAGGAATGGAAAAATTAAGGACTTACCCAAAGTCACACAAGTACTAAGCAATAGGCCCCGGCTTACGGTAAAAGGTGCAGAGTTTCATGAACTCTGCATGGCTTGGAAACTCATAGATGTAGAGCCTGCAAACTCTTAGGGGGAAGATAGGGGCCAATATAATATTCCTTATACCTCTTTTGGCACTATTCACAGTGGTGATGATCCTATCCACTTATTTATTTTTATTTATTTATTTTTGAGAGAGACAGACAGACAGACAGACAGACAGAGGTGGGGGAGGGGCAGAGAGAAAGTGGGGCAGAGGATCCAAAGTGGACTCCATGCTGACAGCAGAGAGCCCAAAGCCAGGCTCAAACTTGCAAACCAGAGATCATGACCTGACGGGAAGCAACCGCTGAACCGAATGAGCCACCCAGGTACCCTGATCCTATTGACTTATTAATTCAAAATATGAACAAGTGGGGGTCCTGTTTATAATCTTTTGTGGGCACTGAAGATTGAAAGGCAAAAACACAATCAATATTATACCTCATCAAGCCTGGTTTTCATGGTATCCTTTAAAAGAAAGAAAAAGAAAAAATACAGATTTAACATAAGTTGTTTCTTCATCAAAGTGGGTTTCTGCTGTAGTCGTTTCCTTATTCTAGCTGATAGTCCCTATTTTTAAGCTATGTACACTGGTTGCCAAGGCATAAAAACTTATTTTAAAAAAGTATATGAAACTACCTATTCTAAGAGGAGTGCCAGATGACATTTGCTAGCTTTCACTCTCACACAGGCATGCACAAAGAAAGAATGTGTAAATTTAGTTGTCTGAAAAAGCAGAATGGCATGCTTGAAGGAATGACGCCAGCAAACCTGGATTCCCGCCATGTTCCTGATGGTGGCTGCAGGCCAGCGGTCTCAATGATTTGCCTAGAAAATGGGCTGTTGACCCTGCCTTTCCCACCCCACTGGATTCTCATGAGTTATAAACAAAATAATGCATATTGAAATGGTGCACATGGAACAACACTTGAGAAACACGTTAGCATTCAGCCTTCAGTGATGTTATTTCCAGTGTCATCTTTCCCTCCACTGTCTTTCTTTGGTCTTTAGAATGTGATTCTCAGGGCACCTGGGTGGCTCAGTCGTTTAAGTGTTCAACTTCGGCTCAAGTCATGATCTCACAAGTCTATGGGTTCAGGCCCTGCGTCAGGCACTGTGCTGACCGCTCAGAGCCTGGAGCCTGCTTCGGATTCTGTGTCTCCCTCTCTCTCTGCCCTTTCCCTGCTCATTCTCTGTCTCTCAAAATAAATAAAGACACAAAAAAAAATTTTTTTTTTAAATAATAAAATGTGATTCTCCTGAAACATGGTTTCACTTTCTACTGCAGGTTTGTCCTCAGCGCTCCAGGGAAGGTCTATGGTTCCCCAGCTCAGGCTTCTGCTCTCTCCTCAAATGGGTGCCTGAGGTGTTGGATTATTGATCTCCAGCACTAAATGTGGTTTCTGATATGGTGAATCTCCCATATAGGGTTTTAGAAAGAATGGGCCATTGGATTCTGGACTATTTCCAAGAAAACCTCCCAAGCATTGAATTGGTAAAGCAACCCTATGCGTTAAACTTTCGTTCTGGAAAAAACCAGTGGGTAGACCTACAGGGAAATACAAAGGGCATAGTAGACATGGAGATGTGTGCATTGAAGAAGCATTTTGGCAACATCCAAAGTAAAATTTTCATCAAGCCCAAAAATATGTGTTGACTACCTGATAGGCAGAAGGAACTATTCTCTGCTGCTAAGAGCTGGAAGATAGCACATGGAAGATGTAGGCCGTTTTCAAAGAATAATAGAAAATACATACTGGGGTTCAATTATTTCTGTGTAGATAACGGATGATGTTTGTGATTGGAAATGGCACTACCAAAGCCCATAAAACTTAGAATGGGGCATTGCTGATGATAATGCATCTGTGAACCTGTCAGCTTGGTGACACATTTCATCAGTGCCTAGTAGTTGTTGCTTTTTTTTTTTTAAACTACAATGCAGAGAAATATATGTCACCTAAAAAAAAAAAATCCTGTGTTGGTGAAACATATGCGTATCTCGTAAGGCAATATACAAATAGACGCAGTGCTTTGTAAATCAGATCTGGTGTTTGACTGAAAATACCTCCAAACTAAATTATTATGCATCATTCCATTGAAAACTTATTTCAAAATTATCCAGCAAATAACAGTGAGTCAAAACATGTTGCGATCTTATCATTGTCAGCAATAAATTGTTATACAATACAAATTTAATAGTAAAATACGTAACACACATATCATTATTAAAAGCTGACTCTGCTCTTTTAATGCCACCATGGATTCTAAGTATTCAAAACACTAAACCTTAGTCAGCGTCATCAATTTGGAAACCATGTCACCAGAAAACAAGGATGAATGGTATCTTAGGACAACTTGAGAGGTGTGAGCTGTTTTGTTTTTGTTTTTTAGTTTGATTTTTAGCCATTCACGTCTTCTACCAAAGATGCCAATTAAACTGAAAATCAAATACATCAGATTCTCTACAAAATAGCACAGGTCAAGTGCAAAATTTTCAACTAACTCCAAATTAATTCTGTGAGGAAAGTGAGCAACAAAAAAAAAAAAAAAAAAAAAAAAGGAAGGAAGGAAGGAAGGAAGGAAAGAAGAAACAAAATTCAGAATTGATCCTCAAAGAAAAGCCTCATGCACTGGAAGAGAGAAAAGAGGAAAGTTATGTGGTGAGGTCAGCAGACAGCTTTGACCTCACACTCTCAGAAACATCACCCATCACCTCAACTCGTGCACCTGACCAACATGACAGCTTTCCCTCACCATCAGCGGTAACGTATTACAGGTCACAACAGTCAATTAATGAGATGTCTTCAGAACATTGTCACTTTGCTGCTTTAGTAAAAGAAAATTGACTCTTCTTCAAACAACAGCGTTTCTAATACATTGCAACAAATTTATTTGTAATAAGAACTTTTAATTCACTGATGCATAAATGAAATAAATGATGACAGTCCTTTAGCAAGTGGGGTGTCACCCTGTCATCATATTTTGGCAGTGATGCATTAAGAGGGGACAAGAGCTGACATTTCACCCATGTTCCTGCAGGCACTCATGGCATTCAGCAGGGCTGTCATGCATCTGACACCACTAGTGGGATACTCCTTATGGAATCAGCACCCATTCTAGCAGCTGCCTTTCCTGTTACTCACGGGAGCACCTGGGAGCTCTGTTTTGGTCAACAAACAGAGAGGTAGGTAATAAATACATCTGTGTGCTAGGCTATTCTTTGTCTTTGGGATGTACTTTACAAACAGATAATTATTTGCAAAATGAGAACAGCTGAAAAAGACACAGAGGAAGGGAAGAATGGGGTGTTAAGAGATAATATTTGTGATTATTTAGTATCAACTTTGTAATTTAGAGTACTCTCTCATGTGCTTATGTTCTATGATAATGCTAGGAGTACATGAGAGATTAAAATTTTTTTGAAAACATGGGCACGTGGGTGGCTCAGTTGGTTGAGCACCCGACTCTTGATTTTGGCTCTGGTCATGATCTCATGGTTTGCGAGGTCAAGCCCTGCATTGGGCTCTGTGTCTGACAGTGTAGAGCCTGCTTGGGATTCTCTCTCTCCCTTTCTCTCTCTGCACCTCTGTGTGTGTGTGTGTGTCTCAAAAATAAATAAATAAACATTAAGAAAAATTTAAAACATTTTATAAGCACCAAGCTTACCTAATATATTACTTTGTTTAATGTCAGAAATACTTCTGCAAAATAATTGAGTATTAAATGGACCCTGTCATGAACAGTGTGATCTCCTTAGTACAGGAATTACATTTACTTATGTATGCCCAGTGGCAAATGCCTGGTACTTAATGATCACACAATAAAAGCTTGACAACTTTTTACGTTAATTTTTGTACAAACAAGAATATACATTCATGCAAAAGACAGTGGAAAACTAGTAAAATAATTGAAACATGTTATGTTCTCTTGGGAAAGCAACTGGCATAAATACTGATAGGCATCTGTCAGGTCTATTTCATCAACTTGTCTTCACTCTTGGGAATAAAAACAGAAGTTTCTGAGCCTCATCTAGCAGAAGTAGTCTAAAGCAATAGAAAACCAAAAAAGTAGGTTTATCATGATTGTCACTGCTTAAATCTGTTTTTCAGATTTTCTAAATAACAGGCTATGTTACAAGGGTCAATTTGGATTTGCTCTCAAATTATTATAGCCCGAGGGAATAAATGGGATGAACAACTTCTCTTTCCCAAAGAGACATAGGACAAGTTGACCTGTTTCTGGAAGATGACTGTAACTGAGCAAAGCTTAGTCAAGTTTAGACAATCCTGGTTTTTACACTGTGGCCTCCAGCCCAGCTGTTGATAGCATCTACCCACTTCCTGTTGCCCACAAATTCTTTCTAAGAGCTGTGAAGCTGGATGGAGAATCTCACATTTGTCTTTGCCTTCCCTTGTGTGTCTGGAAGCAAGCCAGAAGCTGTTCAGAGTAATCAAGCTTGCTTTCACTTTACATCTCTTCCAAAGAAGATAAGTTTCCTGATGACTTAAGCACACACGTCATTCTTTTATCATTATTATTTTGTTTTTCTTAGTGTTTGCTTATTTTTAAGATAGAGAGACAGAGAATGAGCAGGGGAGGGGCAGAGAAAGAGGGAGATGCAGAATCACAAGCAGCTCCAGGCTCCGAGCTGTCAGCACAGAGCCCGACGCGGGGCTAGAACTCACACACCATGAGATCATGACCTGAGCTGAAGTCGGAGGCTCAACCGACTGAGCCCCCAGGCGCCCCAAGCATATACATAATTCTCACTAGATGTTGTCCCCAACAGAAGTAGCTGTTTTAGCCATTTCAGTTACTACAATTTGATGGAACATCAGTATAGGAATTCTTTTTCTTAGCATTTATAATCAGAAATGACTAAAGACAAGCAGTCATTATTTTGTGATATAGGTCTCCCCCTTCCATTTTATCCAAGACAATAAACTATGACTGGAAATTACTACTTGATTTCGCATTGCCAAGTTATGCCTTCTTCCGAATTTAATATTAGACCATGCAATAGCCCCTAACCATCCTTCCAGCAGATCCTGTTTGCACAATTGGCGAATTGTCAGTGTCAAGATATAAAGAATGGATATCACTTTTCGAAAACACAGATTACCTGCAGCAGCAGGTGTTTGGAGAGATAAGTTATCCTTCATTTTTTCCCCAAAGAAGTTAGTAGGGTCTCATATTGCAGCAATAGATCCAAGAACAGCAGATAAAATTGGAATAGTGCAAGTACGTAGTATAACATAGAAATGCATAAAGTACACTATTTGTCTCTAGGGGCAATGATAATGAAATTTACCATATTAATGTCTTTGGACACACCTAGTCATGGCTAATCTTGCTGATGACTTCTGGACAGCTGATACAGAAGGGGGAAAGATTAATTTGTTGTCTCAGTCTGTGTCATTTTGGATACTCTGAGCTCTTTCCCTCATAAAAGCAGAGCCTACAGAAAACAGAAAACAATCTAAAGTGTGAAGTTGCTTTCTGAGTGCGTGGTGACTATGGCCATGTCAGTCCATGTTGTTTTAGTATTCTTGAGTCTCCAATGCTCTCCCTTTGGACCTTGGCATAGGACTCTGTAAATGCTTTGGAGTACATGTACACAAGTCCAGAGTTTTCCCCACTACTCTCGGTAACATACGTTTGAATAGTTTAACATTTTACATCCTGGTTCTGACTCTCACCCTCTTGAGGATGATTTCTTCGTATGACTGGTCAATGTCCTTGTTTTGACTTTAGTCCCTCTGTTATGGATCCTGTAGCCAGCCAATTTTATATTCCATCATCAATGATAAGACAAAGTCCAAACATGCATAGCTCATCAAGGCCATTGCATCCCCACCTTCCTGGAGAGAGAGCCATGAATCCAACAAGTTTTTTTAAAATAGAAAAGGTGAAATGAAGGAAGGCAGAGATAGGCATTCCAAGGGTCTTGTCTATTCCAGAAGGTAAGTATAATATGATGAACACATGGGGACCATGACCATACCCACCACAGATATAAGCATGATATGTAAAGCGAGAATGTTGTTGCATTTTCAGATTAGACACACACACACACACACACACACACACACTGAATTAGCCTCCCTTTCAAGAAGTGTACTAAGAAACGGTATAGAACTGTCATGAACTGTGCATGCTTGGGACAGGCAATTAACTCGTGTTCAACAAGTCGTATAAAGTACCCAGAGAACATTTTGTTCTTTTGGGTCTTTGTGGAATTTATTAATGAATGATGATTTCTATAGCATCATTATCTTTGTGGGATCAGATGTGAGAAGGCATATTTTAAAGAGGTGATTTGAAAGTTGATCAGAAGATAAAGAATTCTCTATCATGAAAACAAATTAAAACCACAGAAGAGTGATTTGAAAAGCGCAGCCTGGGGGGCCCTAGGGAGTCCCGGGGGTCCTTTCTGAAGTCTCTGAAATAAAAATTGCTATCATAACAACAGTAAGATGCTATCTGTCCCTTTCTCATTCTCTCATGAATGTACAATGGACTTTCTACCAAAAGCCGTATCATGCACAATACTACATCGGATCAAATGCAGAAGCTGCTGTGACTAATCAGCCATCTATGAATGAGGCAGTAAGAACCTTGTCCACATAGAAATCAGTGCCACACTGCTTACTAAATTGCTTTTGCTTTGGAAAAAATAGCTATTTTTCTTAACAAGGTGTTATTTCTTTGTTTCTTTCTTGTTGCCGAGTAGAGAACAATGTGTTATTTCATAAAAAATGTTATTAATATTAGCATCCAATGGATTGCTGTTATTTTTAAAACATTTTTTAAGTTTATTTATATATTTTGAGAGAAACAGAGACAGTGCAAGTGAGGGAGAGGCAGAGAGAGGGAGAGAGAGAATCCCAAGAAGGCTCTGCACTGTCAGCACAGAGCCTGATGCAGGGCTCAAACCCACAAACCATGAGATCATGACCTGATCCGAAACCAAGAGTTGCGTGTTTAACTGACTGAGCCACCCAAGTGCCCTGTGTTATTTTTTAAATTAATGAATATTTAAGAATGCATCAGTCTGCATTTTTTAAAAATTATATAAAAATTACCTAAGTAAAAGCTCTCTGTGTCAGAGTTGCCAGACACAGTAAAATCAAACACGGAAAAACAAAACAGGACATCCAATTATATTTGAATCCTAAATAAACAAAAATATTTTTAGTAGAAGTCCCACAAAATACTTGGTGATCCTAACTTAGGGACGATATACCTTTTTCAGAGTATCAGTTTGCCCTGACACCAAAGGTTTGGGAATTGCTGCCACCAAAAACCATCAGGTGCAGATTGAAAATGCAAGTTAAAGCCCACATGGAGGTTCTGCATTCTCAGCAAGGCTGATGCCCCCGCTGCTGGATGACATGCTTGGCTCGGTACATGCATCACCCAGAGTCAAATGAACACATTACTGATAATTTGCTTTGGATTTGGTGCCACATTATCCTATTTCCTCTTCACAAACCACAGCGTGAGGCTCACTGATCCCAATGCACAGAAACTGAGGCTGAACTAAGGAAGGAAGGAATACACAAGGCAAGGCAGACCCAGAATCAAACCAACGTCCTCTGACCTCAAGACATGGGATGCAGTTTACGGCTGCCCGGCCCCTCTCTGCTGATCTGGGTCAATTTACATCGATGACTACATGACACTGACATTCTGTTGTGTTTTGTTGTGCTTTGTTTTTTTAATGTTAACTCTAGAACTAGTGGACAAAACCTGGTCAAATCATCACACGCAGGATCAAGCTGTGCCGCTAGACAACATGATGAGTAGATGGGTCTCCACAGGATCTGTGCCCAAACTTACAGGCACACAATCAGTGTCGCTACCATTGATTTGCCATTTGTAGGCACCTTGATAGATGATCCCCTTATAGGCCATGTGACAATCCATTAAACAACAAAAATAACTAAGCCAGATGTGCTGTGGAATTTACTCAGGTCATCTCAGAAGCCGTAAGAATGAGAATCAGTAGCTGTTATCTCCTGGACTGTAAAGAGCAGTGGTCTTGGAGTCAGAAGACTTGGGGGTAGACTCGTCTCTATCCACGGCCACCTGCGAGTCCTTCCTCAGCTCTACTCTCTCAGGTGCGTAATAAGCATAACATCACCTGCCCCACGTACCTCAGAAAATTAAAATGAGGACATAATAAAATATAAAAGTGTTTGGGAAACGTAAAGCTTGCACAAACATCAGCTACTGTACCTCATGTTACACGGACACTGGGGTGGCCTTGCCTTCCTTCTTTTCAGGCAGACAGATGACAACTTTCTCTTTCTGACATACTGGCCTGCAATTTCTTTTCTAGGTCCTGTGTTTATTTTTTGTAAAGACTTGAATGTTTTAGAGCAGTTTTAGGTTCACATAAAAACTGAGAGGAAGGTACAGAGCTTTCCCATATAGTCTCCTCATCCCACATGAGGAGGGGAGGCCCAGCCTCCCTCGCTACCCATACCCACTGCCTGCATGACCACATCACAGTCACCCAGAGTCAGTAACTTACTTGTTTATAAACTCAGGGTTCACTCTCAGTGGCTTATGTCCTATGGGTTTGGGCAAACGTATGACAAGTACCCACCACACAGTATTTCAAGGAGCGACATCACTGCCCTAAAAGTCCTCTGTGCTCGGCCTATTTGTCCCATTATTTTTAACCTATAAACAACTTTAAGCCTATGAGGTGCCAAACGAACTTATAATGTACTCTCACCAGAAGACACAGAGTCTTTGCTCTAAAACTGACGACTCCCATGCCTCTAACTCAATACATTTTGTCTGTCACCACTGTCCTTCAGGAATCCCCTTCAGTTTTAGGTGGAGATTTACTATCACCATGTCCCTGACGTCTTTACGGTGGTGCTTGGAGTAACTCTGTGTGCAATGATCTAGTCTATCAGATTCAGCTCTACTGTTAGATACTGGTTTATAACAGTTTTATTGAGATACAATTCCCATAGTGTTAAGTCCATCCTCTTAAAATGTACTATGTGGCACTTTTTAGTGTATGCACAGAGTTTTACAGCCATTGCCACAATCTCTTTTCAGAAGGTTTCATCACCCCACTACGAAACCCTGTCCCCATTAGCGTCAATCTCTGGTTCCTTCCCCCACCAGGCCCTACCAACCGTGGCCTACTTTCTCTCTCTACGGATCTGCCAGTTCCATATTTATCATATAAATAGAATCATACCATATGTGACATTTGTAACTAGCTTCTTTCAATTTGCATAATGTTTTCAAGGTATTTCCATGTTGTCACATGTATCAGTACTTCTTTCCTTTTTCCTATTTTATTTATTATTTATTATTATGATTATATTATTTTAGAAAAAGAGTTTGTGTGTGAGTAGAGGAGAGGGACAGAAGGAGAGAGAGAGAGAGAGAGAGAGAGAGAAAATCTCAAGCAGGCTCCACACTCAGTGCAAAGCTGGATGTAGGGCTCTATCCCACAACCCTGGGATCATGACCTGAGCCAAAATTGGGAGTCAGACACTCAACTGACTGAGCCACCCAAGTGCCCTCCCCTACCCCTTTTCCTATTTTAAACACTTATAAAGTTCAGTAGTGTCCCAAGAAGCCAGACTTTGGTGGACACCACTGCTTGCTCCAAAAAACCATGTTTAGGAAGGCAGATTGTCATTACCCAAAGTCAACTATTATAGAATGTTCAGAGTTGATTCCTTCGTAAAGGCATGTGTGCTTGATCATGGAGCTACAAGGTGTACCTCCTTGGGGTGGTGAGATAAAAGAAGGCCCCCTTTCATAGTTGTCCACATGAACCCTGATGGGCAAATGCCACGGCTGACTTCTGCTAATACTCCCATCCTTGAAGAACATGGCTTGAGGTCTTTCATGAAAACAATATTCTTGGGAAATTTTTCACAGTTTTCCTAAAATGAGTAGCAAATCTAGAAAGCAGATGTTAAGGAAAAAAAAAAAAAACAACAACTACAGGTGATTATCTGGCCAGAGCTGAAATGGTGCCCTAGTTAGTACACCACAGGTCCAAAGAGAAAAGTCCTCTAGATCTTTACAAAGTATTCACAGATGAAAAACTAAAGACATAACGAAATTAGCAAGTGTTATACTTGGTCATTTTAACAAGAGTGTGCTGCAAATTTTTCTGGGTTTAATTTTTAAGTATATTATTTATACTTACATAATCCCTTTTAATTATACACTTCTAGAGAACAGATTTGTCAGTTTGCATGCATGAAATGTATAGGTGAATAGACTAATCTCCCACTTGATACAAACTTAAACTTGAGGGATGTGTAAGGACATAATCTTTGGATGTGTGGATAGATATTAGATTAGATGAAAAAGATTGGGTAATTATGATAATCCATATAATAAACTTAATGTATCATTAAGCTATCTTAATGACATTTGTCAGGACTTTGGGGCTGAAACAACAGCTAGAAAAGAACAGGGATTCACCAAGAAACAATTAATTGGTCACACCTACTATCTGAGAAATTATCCTGATTTATATGAATTTTTTTCCCACCTGTTGGCATGTTTTTAAACAATGATATTTTTACTGTAAAAGCCTACTTTTCCAGGAAGGATTAATCCATTACAACTTATTTGCATTTGAATACTGGTCTTTATTCTCTAACCAGCTTATATACCCCCTAGTTATTTACTGTCTTCTTCCTTACAGGGTTAGGTCAGAAGATACAACTTTCAAAGCACATTCTTCCACACAGGACAACTTTGAAAATTATACAATGTAGTGAAACCTATTACATAAAGAAATGCTTGAAATAACTACTTTTTTAATGTTTATTTATTTTTGAGAGAGCACAAGTGGGGAAGGGCCAAAGAGAGGGGGACAGAGGATCCAAAGCAGGCTTTGCACTGACAGCAGTGAGCCTGATGTGGGCCTTGAACTCAAAAACTCGGAGATCATGACCTGAGCCAAAGTCAGACATTTAACTGACTGAGCCACACAGGTGCCCTGCAATAACATTACTTTTAGGAATAACTACATTTTATTTTTTAACAGATTTCTATATATTTTTATGAAATATAATTTCTGCTTACCTATCTGTTGAAAAATTAAGCCTGCATTAATACTTTGTATTTATATTGAAAATCAACCATAAAATGGAAAAAAAATAATTTTCCAAAATTGCCCAAATTTGCAATTTAACTCTAATGAGGTAGGAGCAACCAACAGTCAGAACAGCCAAAAATCAAGAGGAAAGGATAAGTTGATTATCCTTAAAAATAGAATGTACACATATGGAATCATTTTTCCTTAGTTTTAGAGAAATAGAGAGAGCACCTGAAATGGGGGAGAGAGGCAGAGGGAGACAGGATCTTAAGCAGGTTCCATGCTCAGTGTGGAGCCTGACATGGGGATCTATCCCATGACCCTGGGATCATGACTGGAGCCAAAATCAAGATCTGGATGTTCAGGTGTCTTAGCCACCCAGGCACCCCCAAAGAAACATTTTATTTTCATTATTCACTGCTGTTTTTAGAATAATTAGTTCTCCAGGATCTTCCAAGGATGACCAATAGAATTCATCTGTTTACTAGACTGGTAATTTGGTTTTCTTTAGTATCATTATGAACCTAAGATGTTGATGTATTAGATGTGCTTCATTTCACTGCCACTGTCATTTTAGATGCTCAAATTCTTTTATTTGGGGGCAAGAGAAGCTCCTCAAGCTCTCTGTACATTAGCCCTCAGACACCCATGATCGCTGTGCTTTGTGAAATGCCAGTATTCTTGAATAATCTGGTTCATTTTTTGTCAAAGCCCTGGATTCAGTCATTCCCAAGGTGCCCTGATCCCTTTACATAGGAAATGGAATTTAGAGACAATAAGCTGGGGGCCAGGAGTGCTCACTGTTAATGGGTGATTGTTCCTAGGAGTTTTCAGTGGAACTATAAAAGCACATTTTTAAAAAGAAGGATCATAAGTTCATCCTTACACTTCCAAGTCAAATGTAGGATTACTGAGTTTTACTTTTTAAAATTTTATAGTTCTCTCTGTTTATACCAAGAACGAAGAAACTTAGAATATAAAAATATTAATATAACCTCTTATTTTATGTTAAAATACATAAATAAAAATCTCAATATCAATGTAAAAGTTATTAGTATTTTCAGGAATTGAAAATTTATTTAAGGTCTTTTTTTTTTTTTTTTTTGAGGGATATGCTCTACCACATCAGAAAATCTAATTACTGTATTTATGACTCACTTGACATGATTCGTTTCTGTATGGTTAAGCCACCAAATCAATAAATTACTAAGTTTTTTTTATTCCTTTTCCCATTTTCCTTTTGCTCTTAATCAATCTTGACTATTACAGAACATACAGAGATACATCACCTTTCTTTTAACAGCTGCATACTGTAAAGAACAGTCCTTCTACCAAACTCGATTGTGGGTGTGTTACTGGCCCCACAGGTGGATATGTAGGGAACATTAAAGTTGTTTGTGTATATCTTGTTCTCATAAACTGTGCTGGAATGAAAGCCTCAGTATATGTCACTGTTGCTTTCCCCACTATATATTTTGGAATAGATTCCTTGAAGTCAGTCTGTAGTATCACAACATAATGACTATGTAATTTTACTGAATTTAGTCAAATTTCCTTTTATAGAAGATATAGAGTTTATCATTCTTAACAGTGAGAAGGCCATTTCTTCCAGAATCTCACCAACAGATTCCATTGTCAAACTTGGGATTTTTGCAAATTAAATATTTTAGAAATGGCATAATTTTAATTATGAATTAAGTTATTTTACATACCAGTAGTGGACTATCTAAACTAAACTTGGCAATCAAAGAGCAATGAAAATAAAGAAATAGAACATTTTAAAATGTGCATTTAAAATCATGTTTTTATTATACTTTAGGCCCTATTATTCTTCAAAATATATTAGATTTAGAGACAACATGAATACAACAGTTTTGTTTAAATAAAGTTTATGGTACTTATACCTTTATGAATGATATTGCTAAATGATATAACAAATACTTAAAAAGAAAGATTAGGTTAAGAAAATATGTCCAATTTCTGCAGGACAACATTGTTTGTAGTTTTTGTATTGCTATCATTGTTATTTTTAATGATATTATCATCTAGTGTGTGGTCAAGACATTAATATTCCAGAATCACTGTATGTGATCCAAGAATAGTTTTTAGTTTACTCTGATTAAAAAATTAGCTTTCAGAGTCAACTGAGGATTTTGTGGCTTTGGCTTTTCTTGCACCATTATTCTATACTATGAATATCTCAAGTTTAGTACTAATTTGCATTGCTTTCAGTCTTTCTTGAGGATTCAATCAGATTGTGTTTACATAAAGTATTGATCCCTCGGCAAAGGCATGGAAAAATTGGAAAGAAGAGATGCTTGGGCTTGAATCCATGGGCCAGTGCTTACTTTCAAGGCAACATCTACCCAACAGAGTTGTATATGATCCCAGAGAGAACAGGGCTTTTGCATGGTATTGACAGATCACACAGGACTTAGAATACTTATTTTCTCATTATTCTCTTCGTAAGTAAAGCCTTAAGTACACTAACTCACCTTGACAGACCAATTTGCTTCTAACATTTGTACTCATGGACAGATACCATGCTCTACGGTTACGGGTTTTCATTTGAATTATACCACTGAATGTAAATATAGCTGTCAATTGCCTCATATTTCCAATAATGCTGATACATATTTCTGCTATGTAACAACTATCTTAAATGAAAATAACCAAAAGCCTGTTAGGTAATCATTAGGTACAGTAACCTGATGGCTCTAGGGTCACCTTTAATTAGAGATGGCCCCGTTTTCTTCTCCGTTTTCTTATATTTGGTCCCTGTACTTCTCTAGTCCCTTTGTTCTGAGTTCAGTTTCTGATCCTACCAATTAGACACACATGTTACAGCCTTTCTAGGTTCCAGATCTTCTTCTAAGGTAAAGAATGAAGAAAAAGCTGGGGCACCTGGGTAGCTCAGTCAGTTAAGTGCCTGACTCAGCCCAGGTCATGATCTCATGGTTCATGAGTTCAAGCCATGTGTCAGGCTCTGCTGTCAATGCAGAGCCTGCTTCATATCCTGTCTCCCTCACTCTACTTCTTCTCCAGCCTCTCTCTGTCTCTCAAAAAGAAATAAATATTTAAAAAAATAAAATTAAATTAAAAAAAATAAAAGAATGCAGAAAAAGCAATAGCAACTCCTACCTGATGTCAGCATTTCGGTTAGAACATGACATTCCTCCTACCAGTTAATTTTCCAAGTTGTTTAGCGAAGTGATTTTACAGATAAGACAGTAGAGAATCAAAGAAGTGACCTGCTTCAGGTTCCATAGCTGGCAAGAGTGTAGAAAGGATTTTCAGAGGCACCTCTGTCAGTTACCAAAGTTCCTCATTATTTTTAAGTAATATTTGAATCTAAAAATTTATATTGAATAGTGGTAGATGCCAAAAAAAATGTTTGGCCTTTTTTTTCCATTTAAGAAATGTTATACAATGACCTTTAGCTTACTGTATTCTTTGGAAGAAGCTAAAAATGGATTTTCTGTGAATTAGCATGCAATTTGAATTATTTTGCAGTGTTTCTGCACTCGAGGTATGCCAGAGCCATAAGTCACCAGACATTAAATACTGTGTTAAGCTTTCACATGCAATATTTCCGGAAAGTAGTATGCATATGTGAGTGTCAAATATATCTTTTGAGACACTTTTAGACTAAATGAACTTGGAAATCTCTTTCACTAAGCCCATGGATCAGCAGTAATGTTTTTGGAGTGTGCCTATAGAAAATTCATTTCACTCGTGTTGGGATTACATATTTAATCAGCCTCCAAACAACTCATGTTTGAAATTATGTGAAAAAATATTAGCAAATTGCTCCCTCCCAACTTTTCTGCCACTGAAATCTCAATTTCATTAGCCTTGTGGATGAGTTAACATGATATTTAGCAAACTTTAAATGTTTTTCTAACATTACACTGGCTCAGAGTATTAAAAGAGACTTAAGAAAAAGTGAGGTGACAAACAAGTATACAGTAAACATAAATGATTAAGTCATTGAGAATATGGCTTATGAAGACTTACAGGGAAACATTACCTTGTTCTTTCCCGAATTCTTAAGATCTTAGGGGGAAAAAAGGCTTTACCTTTAGTCATTTAATCTATAATATTTTAGGATATTTTCATTCTGGTTTCTTTCCCAAATGGGTTTAGGCTTATACTTATCAAAATTGAAATAGCTAGGATTCTGAAATAGACTATGAAATATTTTTTTCAGACTCACTTTCTTTTCTGGGTCAACTTCCACCTCAGGATATGGGCTGCAAAGAGAGGCTGAAAGCTCAGAGCTAGCTTCCTGTTCTCCCCATCCTAACCATGACTGACCACCATTCAGGTGTTGCCTGAAGTTGCCACAGGGCTCTGAAGTAACATAGCTGGCACTATTCCCTCTCCTGGTTTGCCAAGGGGGAACCTAAACATTTCTTGTGTTTTTTTCTTACTCTCTCATCCTCCAAATCCATTTAGCAGATATTCATAGATGCCACTAACAGTTTCTGAACTTTTATCTCACACTCTCCATTTTTTGGTCATTATGGTCAAGTCATGGTGCTCAAGTTTTAATTAAATAGTATTTAGATCACCCAACACTTTGCCTCCCTCAGCTTAGTGGCACATCTCTAATTTACTCTGTACCCAAGTCTAAGTTCTAAATGTTGGACTTCTATCAATTCTATGCCCCAGCATTTCTAAAAACTTCATATTGTCTACAGAGAACCAATAAACTCCTTCCCATGGAAACCCAAGTTATTCACAATCTGGGTCAGTTGGGGATTTTCAATTTTATGTCTTCACAAATGTACTCCAGCCAAATTATAGTACTAATTCTCCATTTTCTGTAAATGTTTTCTGGGCATTATTGTCCCTGTATATGTCTGTTGCTTTTATTACATGGTGTCTGTTTTATTAAGAATATACACACTTAGGGAGCTTGGGAAGATGGCAGAGGAGGAGGACTGTAAGCTCACCCCATCCCACATTTTCAACTAGATAGCATCCACATCCAAGTCAATAAAACAGGGAGCAACCCAAGGACTGCCAGAACACATTCTACAACTAAATATGGAGAAGAAGCTGCATCTGAAGGTTTGGAAAGTCAGAAAGGTGGAGAGAGGCTGCCCATACATGGGAGCTGTGTGCCCAGAGAGGGCAGAGAAATGGACCCTTACATCAGGGAGCTCATAAGGACAAGACTTTAAAAACCAGAAGGAGTGAATTCCATGCATTTGTAAAAACAGTTGGACTTGGAGAGTAGAGTTTTACTTTTTTTATTATTTTTATTTTTTTGGGGGGGGGGAGAGGCAGAGAGAGAGGGGAGACACAGAATCTAAAGCAGTGCAGAGCCTGATGTGGGGCTCAAACCCACAAGTTGTGAGATCATGACCTGAGCTGAAGTCAGATGCTTAACCAACTGAGCCACACAGGTGCCCCTTGGAGCCTAGAGTTGTTGTTTTTTTTAACTTTTTTATATAGTTTATTTATTTTTGAAGCAGAGAGAGACAGAGCACGAGTGGGGGAGGGACAGAGAGAGAGGGAGACATAGAATCCGAAACAGGCTCCAGGCTCTGAGCTGTCAGCACAGAGCCAGATGTGGGGCTCGAACTCACGAACCGTGAGATCATTACCTGAGCCACCCAGGTGCCCCGAGCCTAGAGTTTTAAATCAGTTGACAGCACTGGGCCAGCCAGGAGGTCAAGTGATAGCCAGGTTGCTGACTTTAAGGAGACAGGAGCCCATATGAAGAGGCAATATAGCAATGTCAGTTTACATGGTCCCAAGGGAAAACAGGAGACAGTTCTGTTCATACTGATTTCAGAGAGCATTGAGGGACTTCTACAAAACTGTGGGAACTGGCAGGCACCATTTTTCTCCCTTGCCCCCTAGCATAAACCCAGAGCCATCTGCAGGAGGTGGGGTTCCACAGACACTTGCTACCTAACCAGTGAGCACTGAGCCATGCCCACAAATTCTCCAGTGGACTAGCCTACTCCAACCACGCTGGCCCCAACTCTGGACTCAGCTCAAATTTTGTGAAAGCCAGAGCACACGCCCTGCCCAGCCACTGGGTGCATAGCTGTGGAAGCATGCTGTGCCCAGACACCACACCACAGCCAGCCACTGTGCCCCCAGCTGCCTTCATGCACCAGGGCCAGCCTGCCCAGCCCCTGGAGGATGCTGTGCCTAGCCTCACACCCCAGGCATGCACATCCCAGCCTTTACAGCACTTTGGTGACCTAGCATAGGACTAGAGTGTAAATTTTGCGAACACCACTGCCCAGCAACCAAATCCCCTGCAGGCATGTCTCCTCAGAGCTGTCCTGCCTGGGTCCCGCTAACATCACAGAGAGTAAGCACAGTCCACAACAGGCAGAGAATCAAAGCCAATGACTGCATAGAAACAAAAAGTGACTCAGACACAACAACAGGGCATAAGCAACATACATAGGATCCTCTCCCAAAGTGCTGAGTTCTGGTGAATGGGGGCCACTGCACTGCAGGGCCCTCCAGGACCGCTTCTTCATAATCACTACTTTCAAGAACAGAAGATATAGCTGACTTACTGAACACACAGAAACAGACACAGAGAGGCAGAAAACATGAGAAGACAGAGAAATGTACCCTAATTGAAAGAAAGGAACAAGGCCACAGCCAGAGATCTAAGTGAAACAATTATAAATAATATGCCTGACAGAGAATTTACAGCAATGCTCATAAGGATGCTCACTGATTATGAGAAAAGAGTGTAAGACATAAATTAGTCCATTAACACAGAGATAAGGAATAACACAGCAGAGATAAGGGGCTCAATAAACAAAATGAGAAACATGCTTGATGGAATGAACAGCAGGCTAGAAGAAGAAAAGGAAAAAATTAGTGACCTAGAGGGCAGAATAATGGAAAGTTATCAGGCTGAACAAAAGAGAATAGAGATGAATTATGCAAAAAGAGAATAGACTTAGGGAACTCAGTGACTCCATCAACATAATAATATTTGTATTACAGAAGTCTCAGAAGAAGAAGAAAGAGTAAATGGGGCAGAGAATTTATTTGAAGATATAATAGCTGAAAACTTCCCTAATCTGGGGAAGGAAACAAATATTCAGATTCAGGAAGCACAGAGGAGTCCCAACAAAATCAACAGAATTGGAAAAATACCAAGAAATAGTGTAATGAAGTCATCAAAATACAGTGACAAAGAAAAAATTTTAAAGGCAGCAACACAAAACAAAACAGTAACTTACACAAGAAAACCCCAGAGGCTAGCAGGATAGTTTTCAACAGAAACTTTTCAAGTCAGAAGGCAGTGGGATGACCTATTCAAAGTGTTGAATGGGAAAAATCTGCAGCCAAGAATACTGTATCCAGAAAGACTATCATTCAGAATAAAAGGAGAGATAAAGAGTTTCTCAGAGAAATAAAAACTAAAGGAGCTCATGACCACTAAGCCAGCCCTGTAGGAAATATTAGAAAGGACTGTATGAGTGGAGAGCAGAGATGAAAACTGACAGTATAAAGGTAGGAAGCACAAAATATATAAAAACGATTATTTCTGTAACAAAATTTGTCAAGGAACTCACAAAATAAGGGATGTAAAATATGACAACATATTCCTAAAATGTGGGGAGGAAAGGAGTAAAGAATGGGTTCAAACTTGAATGCCATTTGACTTAATATAGGCTGAATACCTGCAGAAGAGGTTATATACCAATCTAATGGTAACCATATATCAAAAATCACTTGGGGCGCCTGGTGTCTCAGACGGGTAAGCATCTGAATCTTGATTTCAGCTCAGGTCATGATCTCATGGTTTGTGGTTCATGGTTCAGAGCGTGGATTCTCTCTCTCTGCCGCTCATCTGTTCTCTCACTCCCTCTCTCTCTGCCCCTACTTCTCTCTCTCCTCTAAGAAAATAAACTTAAAGAATATCACCAATAAATATGCAAATAAGAAAGAAAAAGAAATCCAAAAATATCACTAAAGAAAATCAGCAAACCATAAATGACAGACAAGAAAGTATCAGAAAAAATATTCAGAAAAAAAACCACAACACAAATAATGACAATAAATACATACCTACCAATAATGATTTTGGGATGTAAATGGACTTCACGTGCCAATCAAAAGACACAGGGTGACAGCATGGATTAAAAAAAAAACAAACAAGACCCACCTATATGCTGCCTTCAAGAGACTCATTTTAGATCTAAAGACACCTTCAGATTGAAAGTGAGGGGATAGACAAGTATCTGTCATGCAAAGGGGTGTCAAAAGAAAGCCGGAGTAGCAATACTTATATCAGACAAAATAGACATTAAAGTGAAGACTGTAATGAGACAAAAAAGGACACTATATAATAACAAATTGGGCAATCTAACAAGAAGATATAACAAATATCAATATTTATGCACCTAACATATGAGCACCCAACTACATAAAATTATTAATAACAAATGTATAGAAACTAACTGATAATAATACAATAATAGTAGGAAATTTTAACACCCCACTTACATTAATGCACAGATCATCTATACAGAAAATCAACAAGGAAACAAGGCTTTGAATGACATATTGGATCAATTGGATTTAATAGACACATTCAGAACATTCCATCCTAAAGCAGCAGAATATACACTATTTGCAAGTGCATTTGGAACATTCTCCAGAATAGAGCACAAATTAGGCCACAAAACAGGAATCAACAAATTCTAGAAGATCAAAGTCATCTCATGTATCTTTTCTGATCACAGTGCTATAAAATTAGAAGTCAACCACAAGAAAAAAAAATAGGAAGAATACAAATACATGGAGGTTGCCCAATGTGCTACTAAACAATGAATGGGTTAACCAGGAAATCAGAGAAGAAATATATAAGTACATGGAAACAAATGAAAATGAAAACACAACAGTCAAAAACCTTGAGATCCAGCAAATGTTGCTTTAAGAGGGAAGTACATAGCAATATAGGCTTACCATAAGAAGAAAAATCTCATATAAACAACCTAATCTTACTCTAAAAGGAGCTAGAAAAACAACAAACCAAACATTAAGCTAGCAGAAGGATGGAAATAATAAGGTTAGAGCAGAAATAAATGATATAGAAACTAAACAAAATAATGTAATAGAACTGATCAAACTTTTAAAAACTGCTTCTTTAAAAAATATCAATAAAATTGATAAACCCCTAGTTAGACTTATCAAGAAAAAAGAGAAAGGACTCAAATAAAGTCATGAATGAAAGTGGAGAAAAAATAACCAACACCATAGAAATACAATTATAAGAGAATATTATGAAATTATATGCCAACAAATTGGACAATTTAGAAGAGACAGATAAATTCCTAGAAACATACAAACTACCAAAACTGAAACAGGAAGAAATAGAAAACTTGAACAGACTGATAACCAGTAAAAACACTGAATCAGTAATCAAAAATATCCCCCACCCCCCAAAAAAAACCCAACAAACAAACAAAAACAAAACAGAAGTCCAGGGACAGATAGCTTCACAGGGCAATTCTACCACACACATTTAAGGAAGAGTTAGTACCTATTCTTCTCAAACTATTCCAAAAAACATAAAAGGAAGGAAAACTTCCAAATTTATTCCATGAGCCCAGCATTACCCTGATACCAAAGCCAGATGTAGACACCACTAAAAATGAGAAGTACAGGCCATTTCCCTGATGAACATAGATGCAAAATTCCATAACAAAATACTAGCAAATGAAATTCAGTAATATGTTAAAAAAATCATTCACTGCAATCAAGTAGGATTTATTCCTGGGTTGCAAGGGTAGTTCAATATTTGCAAATTAACCAATGAGACACATTACATCAATAAGAGAAATTAGAAGAACCATATGATCATTTCAATATGTACAGAAAAAGCATTTGAGAAAGTACAACATTCATGATAAAAGTCTTCAACAAAGCAGGTTTAGAGGGAATATAATTCCATGTAATAAAGGCCTATGAAAAACACAGAGAATACATGATCCTCAATGGGGAACAACTGTGAACTTTTCCCCTAAGGTCAGGGATATTACAGAGATGTCCACTCTCACCACTTTTATTCAACATAGTACTGGAAGTCCTGGCCCTACCAATCAGGCCACAAAAAGAAATAAAAGGCATCCAAATCTATAAGGAAGAAGTAAAACTTTCACTATTTGCAGATGACATGATACTATCTATGGAAAACTCAAAAACTCCATCCCAAAACTGCTAGAACTGATAAATGAATTCAGTAAAGTCATGGGATACAAAATCAATGTACAGAAATCTATTGCATTTTTATACACTAATAATGAAGCAGGAGAAAGAAATTATGAAAACAATTCCATTGACAAGTGCACCAAAAATAATAAGATACCCAGGAATAAACCTAACCAGAGAGGTGAAAGACCTGTAATCTGAAACTGTAAAACACTGCTGAAAGAAATTGAAGAGGACACAAAGAAATGGAAAGACGTTCCTGATCGTGGATCGGAAGAACAAATATTACACATGTCATTCTGTGGAAAAGGCAGGTAACCCACTTTTTCTTTCAATGATGTTAGAATTTGGGGGAGGGTGGCGAGATGGATATCTACTTCAACACTTCTAGCATGCTTTTCCAAGGTTATTTCCACGTACTATTATCTGTGTACCCTATATGAGCTGCATGAATGTAAAAAATATTGGCAGTTATGGTGGGAGGTGAGACGCCACATACACCATTCAGTTCAGGAGTAAAGAGTTTGAAGTGATTGGTTTTGAAAATCCACTACATGTCAGACAATATGGTAGGTTCTGGTCATACAAAGGAGAATAGGGTATGATCCCGACACAAAATCACAAAATCAAATGGGATGGGCAGAAATGGAAACATTATTTTAATTAAATAAGTACTTTAATAAAGGAGAAAATACAGATTTGGAAGTGCCATGGAAAGGCAAATAAAAATCATCAAAAGATCAGGAAACACTTGACCAAGTTCATGGAAAAGTATGAGTTCATTTTAATTGCTGACATTTATCAAGCCTCTAACATGTGCCAATGCTAAGTACTGTCCATTCACCTCACACAATCTTGATAGCCTGGTCATGTAAGTGTTGTTCTTCCCATTTGACAGATGTTGAAACTCAGACAAACAGAGGTAAGAACTTGTCCAAAATGCAATAACGCAAGCAGTCTGGCTCTTAACTATCATGCCCTTTTGTCTTTAATGGTATGAGACCCTCAGATAAACAGGTTCAGGTCCTGTGTTACATGGCATCACTAGGATAGATAAAGGTCCTGGGGAGTTGGAAACATGAAAAGCTACAGGTCTTCAAAAGCTTGAGGTTACTTATATTTTCCACAGATTCAACTGTTTTAGACACTAAGAACATATTTGTATTATCAAAAAATACTATCAGTAGAGTGGAGAACTATCTGAATTGATTTTAAGCCAACTGATTGCTAAACACTGGATTAAATTTCATTAAATTAGAATGTATTTCTGACCACTCATCTAGGGACCCAGACGTCAGGCCCGAACTGTGCCACTAAACAGCCTATGATTAGAATACACCCATTAGCTCCCTTGTCCCCTGTTCCTTAATCGGCCACGATGGGATGTTGATGAGATCTCCTTTATGCAGTTATAACAAAGACTTTTGGTACTGATTTTGCAATTCTTCTTACTTATGTTAAAATGCTTTCATTTATTTTGTATGTTTTGCTTGAACTCTTGCCCTTCCAAGTGGGCTCCTCTGGGATCAAGGTGTCACATAAGAAATCACTTTCATATCACCTGGCTTGACAAATATTAGCAGAATTCTCAATAAATCCTGACACAACTGCCTTGCTAGCCATATAAAATTCCAAAGGTGGCTGGAAACACTTTACCTGTAGTTGTGTCGCATCTGTTTTTGTAGTATTAATGTTGCCACGCCTGGGTGTCAAGGTGAGGACCAACTGGATGTGAACACAGCTTGCTACAGACCTTGCCACATTGCCACATGAAACAAATAATGTGCCAGAGAGTGGCGTGCCCGCATGTGGAATGAGGCCCTCCCTAGTTCTTACCAAATGAGATACATACTCTTTTCTGGGTAATGGACTTACCACTTTGGCAAAGAATTACTATAGAGAATTCAAATCTTTACAACATTTAGCTCTAAATCTTTCTCAAACTGTGTTTCTGAATAAAAATATACCACAACACAATTTATGGAAAAGAGATTCAAATTCAACCATGTTTTTGGGGGAAATATTAGGATAAACAAAGCCACATAGAGCCACTACATATTAATATAAACTGTCACTCTCCAAAAAGAAAATTGATGTTTCTAAACTTATTTTTAAATTTAATCATTTTCTTTCCTGAAGAAAAACCATTAAAAATCTCACAGTTTGGGGAACAAAGGGATAGAAAGTACTCTATATGGTTAATAAGAAAGAGCAAGAAAAGTAGAAGTTGATTTGACTGCTAATCAGTTCTTCAAACTCTCTCTTAAATACTCTTCTCACTTTTTTAAGAATGGTACTCTAAATTAGAAGGAAAAAGGATGGTATCATTTTTGTCCAGTCTTTTATGTGTATTATCCAAGACAAGTTGGTGGGGATAAATATAAGTCATTATATATCAATGGTATTTGGCAGAGTAAAAGACAGTTTGAATCAATTAGGAACAAGTAAGTAATTATTTCTATTAGAAATAATTCAGTGGATAGTCATGAGAAAAGAAGCACAAGATAAACATTTGGCAGCTATAAATATTTTAAAATGTTATCTGTAACATGATATTACTAAATATCAACAAGTTAAGAAAAGACAACGTGATGCATATTTCTACAACCTTAATGCTAATATATTATCGTGCTTGTATATTTCTCTAGTGTGTTTTCAGTTCACCTGACTCAACATAGTTGTGACCATAGAATAGTCACAATTTGTAACTCACTTTTGAAAAACGACTAAGCTATTTTTAGAACAGATTTAGGTTTACAGAAAAATTAAGCAGAAAGTAGAGTTTCCATCCAAGAATCTGGCCTTTATATGGTTACTATTATTAGCATCCTGCATATCTGTTACAATTGATGAGCCAATTTTGATACTTTATTACTAGCTCAAGTCCACAGTTTATCTTAGAGTTCAATCTGTGTCCTACGTTCTATATGTGTTGCCAAATGTGTAACGTCCTGTATCCACCATTACAGTAGAATTGTGTCATTGATGTTTTACTGGCTCCATAGCTTGATCTTTTCCAGAATGTGATAGAGTTGGAATCACACAGAATAGAGCCTTTACATACTGTCTTCATTCATGTAACAGAATGTATTGAAAGTTCTTCAATGTCTTTACGCAGCTTGATACTTCATTTCTTTTCAATGCTGAATACTATCCCATTATCTGCAGGCAGCACACTGGGTTTATCCTTTCACCTACTAAACAACATCTTGGTTGCTGCCAACTTTTGACAATTATGGATAAATTTGTGATAAACGTGTGTGCAGATATCTGTGTGGCTGTACATTTTAAACTTATTTGGGTAAATACCTAAGATTCCTGGATTGCATGGTAATATTCTGTTTAGCTCTGTAAACAACCAACCAAACAACCAACAAAAACCTACCAAACTATCTCCCAAAGTGGCTGTGCCATTTTGTACTCCCACCGGGACTGAATGAGAGTTCCTCCTGCTCCACATCCTCGCCAGTTCTTGGTGTCCTACTTTGGACTCCAGCCATTCTAACAGGTGTTGTTTTGATTTCAAATCCCTAATGAAATATCGTGTGGAACCTCTTTTCATATGTTTAGTTGCCACCTATGTACCTTTTTTGATGAGACATCTGATATGTTGCCCATTTTTAAATTAGGTTGTTTACTTTCTTAGTGTCGCATTTTAAGAGTTGTTTGTGTATATGGAACATAGCTCTTTATTAGAAATATGTTTTACAAATAGTGCTCCCAGTCTGTGTCTCACCTTTTCATTGTCTTAACACTGTCTTTTTCTACAGAGTAGAATTCTACAGAGTAGAATTTTAATTTAAAGTGAAGTCCAATTTTTCAATTGGATTTCATGGATTATGCTTTTGGTATTTTATCTAAAACATCATTGGCAAACCCAAGGTCAAGATTTTCTCTTATATTATCCCTTAGAAGCTTAAAAGTTTCACATTTTACACTTAGGTCTATGGCCCATTTTGAGCAAATTTTAGGAAAAGTAGAAGATCAATGTCTAAATTTTGTTTGATAGAGGGCGCATATGGCTATCCAGGTGTTACTGAATCAAATTCTTTTTAAAAAAACACTGTTAGCCCTAGTAATCATAATTGTAATAGTTAAAAATGTTCTAATACTTGTGTAACTTATTTTTTTCTTGCAATCTGACACAAAAATTATCTTTAGTTTTTGCTTATATTGCATTGTGATCAAATGGTGATAAAAGAAAAAAGCTAATTTAAAAAAAAACAAATACACAAATTTCTACCTAGAAATAAAAGAATATGCTTTAACTGCACTTGGTAAGATGTATTCATATGTTCTATGCCAACTTTAAACCAGAGTGTATTACCATGTATCCATTAAAACTCATTCTTGGAAATGTCTGGGTGGCTGAGTCAATTAACTATCCAACTTCGGCTCAAGTCATGATCTTACGGTTTGTGAGCTTCAGCCCCATATCAGGTGTTCTCTTGGAACCATGGAGCCTGGTTGGGATTCTCTCTCTGTGCTTCCTCTGCTTGCTCTCTCTCTCAAAAACAAATAAACACTAAAACATAGAAAATAAAATAAAACTCCTTCTTGGATATGGAGTTATCATAATATTAGAGAAAATCCATTTCTTAGAAATATCACATTGGTCTTCAAGTTTCCACTCCTGTTAACTTATAATTAATTATAATTTATAATTTTCCATTTTTTTAGGCACAGGTATAATGTGTTTTACTGCTTACTCATTACACACATGACATCTGAATACATATATACATTTAAATATGTATATAAAATGATGTTGTTAGGAGGGAACATGGCATAGGTTTTAAAATCAAATAGACTTTTGTTAAATCATAGTTGCAAGCAACAGCTACGTGAACCTAGGCAACAGAGTTTGAGTTTTATCAACTGTAAAATACGAGGAAATTTATAGTTACTCCCTGTAGTTGGGTGGAAATGTTCTCAGATGCTTTAATAGACTATGATCTCTCAAATAATGCCAGTGTCATTCATAACTGTTTATCCAGGGATATAATATATATATCCATATATATATATGGATATATATTATTCGATGACTGTTACAAAATGAACTGAGTTCAATATAAGAAATGGAGAAAAAAAAGTCTCATCTAGAGTGGAAGCTCTAAGCAGGTGATTCAGATAAAAGTGATTTTGAAAGTAAGTTGAATCTTCAAAATTGAACCTTCTGGAAAATAGAGAGCTCATAGAGCAGAGACAAACAGAAATAGTTATGTTTTGTTGTTGCTGTTGAATGGGGATTGGATCGGATATCCCAGCAGCATCTGAGATAATAATTCAGTCATGACAAAATAAAGGCCCCAAAAAACAATCTTGGTTCAGGTCTGGAAAACAAAGGAAGAGTAATTGCATTTATTGAGCAAATGTAGGTCATGCACTCCCAACCAATCTAGTACCCTCTCCATAAAGCACCATGGATTTTAACCAAGACTTGCAATTTATTAAATAATAGGCACAGTGTAAAGAAAGAATTGGAATTCCTCTTAGTTTATTTGCCACATGATAATGATGTATTGGGTAGTGCTGAACTTCTAGGACGATAGACTCCCATGAGAGCCAATGTTGAGCCTACCACAGCCCCATCAGAAACTAGTATTTAATAAATACTTTATGCTGGGTACAAAAGTGAATGATTACTGCTAAGAAAACCATTAAGAGAGATACACTTTTCTATTTATTCCTGTATATGTCTCATTTTTATTTTAATAATACTACCATGAGAAATAAACTATCTTTTCTAGTTGCTCATTGAATATTTATGTTGCTCATTTAGATGCATAGTCTCTTACTTTGTTATGCTATAACATTTCCAACTTTCATATAAATATAAAATCAATCTAATTGCATTCGTATAAAGAGATAAGCTCTCAGAATGGAAATTCTACAGAAAAAATGAATGCCTTTTCTTTCATGCTGCAAAGCATCCGCTCTTCTTTTTAAATATATAATTAAATATGATTTGATTAGTAATAGATGTAAATGGATTTCTCCCCCCACTGAATGATTTAAAAAATCATTGCAATTAGGTATTTGATTTTCCATCTACCTGTCTTCAAAGCATTTCTCTCTTTTAACTGATCCCCGATTGTCAGTGTAATTATGGAGCCATTTTGAAAGCAGCTGGATTCCCAGGTGCATTCCTGATAGTGCCCATGAAATCACAGAAAGACCTCCTCCACTTGTACAACTTATCAGTCCCAGAATGTATGCGAATGGGAGAGCAGGTCAGGAATTTCCTCACACCTTAGAAAAACAACCACAAGAATCCAGTAACCTGGGACATTTATTTCACTCCAAATTTCCCCCCAGAGAGTTGATTTTTACATGAAGCTGTAATACGCAATTTTCCCTTGTATTTTCAAATTTATAAGATTACGAGCAATTAAGTACATTCTGTTCTTTTCTACTCTTTTTAAGTTTCACAACAATTTTTAAAACTTGCCTAACTTTGGGGGTTAATAAAAATAAATGCACATTAAAACCAAATCATCATATCCCAGATATCTTCTTCAGACCACCTGAGTCAAGGGGAACCCCCTCTGACAATTCCAGGTTGGCCGGGAATCCAAAAACTGCCCTGTTGGTAGTAATAAAATTCCATCAATTATATTGCTTTTCAGAACGTCAAAAAAATACAAATAAAAATGGAAGACCAAACAGCTGGGGGTCTTTAGGAGAGAGGGAAAGAGGAAGGGAGAAGGAGAAATCACCCCAGAAATAAGAAAAACAAACTCTTGGTCTTATAACAGAGTATATGAATTAATTCAAATGAAGGAAATTAATTACACTTTAACTGGAGTTTCTTCCAACTTACCTTCTTTGGCTATTCTAAGTGCTCCTATGAAACAGACTTCCAGTGACTCCCACACTCCAACAGCTGTTCAAGCTACAGATGAGTCTATCAAACCCCACCTACCCAAGAAGACAAACAGCTATGTACTCGCCTTTTGTTTTAAATAATGTTGGTGTTCTTTGGAACTCCGAGCAGACACATATCTGTGCTGTGGGATATTTACAACAAATTCTTGCAACAGCAGCTTTCAAGCAGGCTATGTTAATCTAGCATAAGAGTGGAACAAAAAGATGGTTGTACCATTTCTTCATATCGTTCTTTAATAGCGCAACATTCTCAAGTGTTGCTATGTAAGCGGCCACCCAGTTAGAAACTAATTTTTCCCCAGCTCTCCTTTTCTCCAGGTGTGGCAATATAGCTAAGACCTCATCAGCAGAACATCATAGGGACAATGTCCACGATTTCTATTTCTCTCAAAAGGATTTAACTTAGTCTCCACATTTTATTTCTTCCCGTTTCCAGGAATGTGGTTTGGGAGCATTTCTGGTCATACATTAGAGGAAAACACCCTTTGGGAATGGAGGGACCACAACAGAAAATGATCTTGGATCCCTGGATGGCCCATGGATTGAGTATCTCTGCCAGCCTTGGATGGCTCATCTGTGGACTATTATTTGGAGGAAAAAGAAACTAAAGCCACTGTGTTTTTTAAACGTCTTTTGATATATCCTAATTAACTTATAACCTAATTAACTAACTAACTAACTAACTTATATCCTAATTAAGAAAGATATTAACTAGAATCTCCAACTGTTTTTGCGGGATATATTTTACTTATTTTTTTTCAGGTGACTTGATAAATCAGAGACCATTAAAGCAAGTGATTTTTTTTTAAGTGATAAACCATAGACACTCGGATTGAAAAGGAACTCTTTAAGAGCCTATCCAGTCCGCAATGGCAAATACATAGTGTTCTCCCTTCTCCCCTTCTCCATTGTCCTGCCCGTGGTGCCACATACTTAGAATCAATTTTGACAATTTTCCCTTCGGAGCCCGAGGGCAGTGTTATCATCATTCCCAACACAGTGCTTCATGCAACGACCACTGATTGACTGCAGTAGGTGTAGAAATTGAAAACTATCTGCTCTCTCTGAAACGGTTTGATCTTGTCATTTTACATAGGAGAAAATGGAGAATGACAATTCAGTTCGAATTAGTTTCTTGAGTTTCTGAACATGGGTATAAAAAGCATTTCATCATAAAAGAGAAACAGACCAAAGTCTGTGTGAATGGATAGCTGGATCTATAGAATTCTGATTTTTTGAAACAGCTCTTGATAAACTCTCCAAACTAACCTCACCTTCTGGGAACATCTGGGCCCTGGATCTGGCAACAACGTGGTGATCTTCCTCATCTGGTGCTCCACAAATCGACAGTCTGGCTCCACCTACATGCCCATGACCCTGAAAATCCCATAATCCAGAGGTCATGCTGTCGTTTTACATTGCAGATGAAATTGGTTCAAGGCCTGTTCGTATTCTTTGTGGCTAGAGCCCTTTTTATGTCTTCTCTCAGATCCTCTTACACTTTTCATTTTGTGCACTTACTAAAACAAATTTTATTGCAGTACCATCGACATATAACATTATGTTAGTTTCAGGTGTAGAACATAATGACTATATTTGTACTACTGCAAAATGACAATGTCAGTAAGTCTGGCTGACTTTTATCACCATGCACAGTTTCATATATATATATATATATATGTATGTATATGTATATATATGTGTATATGTGTGTGTATATGTACACATACTTATACACATATATACATATATTTTTTATACATGTACATATATTTTTTTGCTTATGATCAAAAATTTTTAAGATATAGTCATGCTTTTAAAATCCTCTCATACTTTTTCAAAAGGTTTGGACTGATGAGGATATTTTAGTTTGCAGACAAACAACTTCAAAGTGAATACTGGCCATCCCAGAGGTTGACGGTCTTGGACTCTCACCCCCCCCATGGATTTCCTACTAGCTGATGTTCCTTCGCCCCTCCTTCCTGACATCACTCCTCATCTCCAGGCTGCTTGATTTAATACCCAGGGCAGTGCTGGTCACAACACTTCTCTGGGTCACATTCTTATGTGTTATAGAGCATCTGGAAGAAACTATAATAATTCAATTTTAAAATTACTGTTTCCATAGTTTCCAGTATTGGCATTAAATAGCCAAGTATTGTACTTTCTGATTTTTAAGGCTACATCTTAGAAGGCAGAGGATCTCACATCTATTGTTTTAAACATTATTTTTCTTTGTCTTGAGAGGCTAACTCTATGATCATATTTGACTAGACCTATATGTGCCCCTCCCTTTCAAAGTCAGAGATTTGACTTTTCTGTTTCTGCTCTTGAAAGACCCAGAAAAACCCTTCACTAACATTTCATGCATATCCCAACAGTAAGATTTTTAATCCTTTGTTTTGACTTCAGTGGTCCTTAAATAAGAGCCAACTAAAGGCCAAAATGCTGTCTCAAAGTGCTTTGTCCACTGGCACTGCTTAAGTTTCAGCCCTGGGGAGGGGACAGCGGAAGTGCCGGGTGGACCTCTTCTAGTTGCGCATCACCAGGAATCTCGAGAAGACAGGTGCAACCAGCCGCCCATTGCAGGGGAGCATCAGTATCGACATTCACTTCCCCTTGGGAATCGCAGCCAGTTTCAGTGGGTGGGGGGGGGGGAGTAACAGCTGTTTTCTGAGGTGCCAGGCATAGCTGTATATCTTAATGATGCAGGTTCATCCCATGACCACAAAGAATTCTCAGAAGTATTAAATTTTAAAGGGGAACTAGATAGCCACCATTTGAACAATTTTCTCACGAGTGCTCTAAAGTGCTTTTTCACTTCCAAACGCACGGCCGTAATGCAATAGCCCATTTGAATCATATTTCAGTTGGAAGGATGGAGAAACCCAGCCAGGAAGTTCTTCTTTTAAACAGTTTCTGTGGGAACGGCTTTTAAAACATCAAGTTCACATTCTTTTAAAGAGCAAGGTAGCCCCTCCCCTTCTCACTCTGCCTGCTCTGCCCCTCAGTCATCCCAGCTGGCTACTGGTGGCCTCTCATAAAATCAGAAAGTGAAGCACATAATCAGCTTATATTTTAAAAATAAAAATCAGTGACACTCTCGAGGTCCAGCCTACTTCTTCCAAAGATAATTTTCTAGGTGATTTTTCTCCCTTTGGCTTAGAATAGCAGTACTACTGCTATGGGTTTTCCTTGCTGCATTCTCCCTCCGATGTCAGACAAACATTACACTCAGCATGAAAGCCTCCTCCCCTGCATCAACATTGGTCCTCTGTCCCTACCAGTAATTCCTTCTTCCATCGAACCCTGAAGTTTGGTAGGGCATGCATGACCTGTTGGTACTCCTGACTGCAAAGCTGCCCCACACTAGATTGTTTTCATTAATGACACAGGCAAGGCCTTTCTAAATAAAAAATAAATTTTGAAAAACCTGACAGGCAAAGCAGACTATTCAAAACCAAGAGAGGGAGAGACAGGTAGAGAAAAAGATAATTTTTATTCCCTTCATGTGATTAATATTGTAGCTATGACATTTAAGAGCACTTTAACAATTCTAAATTAGATTATTTTGGACTGAGCATGTTAGAGAGCAAGTTAAGCTCTACCAATCCAGTATGGAAAGCGTCAGTGAGATCATAACCTTAAACTCGTTCCCTGCAATCAAGAGTGGTGTTCATTTGGCCTCATGGCGGTCCTCTTACTGTATAGAATTTTCCTAACTGGTCAGAGTAGCATATTTAATAATAACAGTTAAATTGTATTGAAGAATTATGTGACATGCTCTTCTATGTGTGTGTTGATTTTACCTTATTTTAATGTTAGCATATTCTACATTTGCCTTAAACAGAGTGTGGTATCATTAAATAGAGTGTGGTATCATTATGAATGTGTAAAAATTGGATTCCCAGGAGTAGCTCTTCCTTTGTTGATTTATTCAAAATCCAGTAAATGATAGTCTTTGGTGAGGCCAAGTCATGAGCAAGTGAAATGTCTTTACCTGGCCTGTGAAGCAGTGAATTCTTTAGTGTGTTAGTAATAATGGGGTTCGACACTCAAAATAAATGGAATGTAAGGAGCCCAAGTGGTGATAACTGTGCACATAATCATGCATGTGAGATGCTGTTTTCCATGAAAGATGATGATAAAAAACACTACCACTACCATGTTATGGAGCCAGCCTAGCCCACTGGAAGGACCCCCATGGCTCAAGAAGACCTTGGAACCAGGGGGCAGGTGCAGGAAAGGCAGAAATGTTGGTAAGAGCAAGATGATGCAATTCTCAGGAGGCCAAAGCAGGGATATGGCTCTTCATTTTAAGATGAATGGAAGGGTGCCTGGGTGGCTCAGTCGGTTAAGCCTCTGACTTAGGCTCAGGTCATGATCTCACATTCATGGGTTCAAGCCCCATGTCAGGCTCTGAGCTGTCAGCACAGAGCCTGAAGCTTGCTTTGGATTCTGTGTCTCCCTCTCTCTCTGCCCCTCCCCCTTCTCATGCTCTGTCTCTGTCTCAAAAATAAATAAAACATTAAAAAATTAAAAAAAAATAAGATGAATGGAATGTTGTTTAAAGTTTATTTTTAATGTTTATTTATTTTTTGAAAGAGAGAGAGAGAGAGAGAGACAAAGCATGAGTGGGGGAGGGGCAGATAGAGAAAGGGAGACAAAGAATCCAAAGCAGGCTCCAGGCTCCGAGCTGTCAACACAGAGCCTGACACGGGGCTCGAACTCACAAACCATGAGATCATGACCTGAGCCCAAGTTGGACACTTAACCCACTGAGCCACCTAGATGCCCCTAAAGGTTTTAATCAGTGAAGAAGGTGGTCACTGTCACGTTTGGAAGAGATCATTCTGGTTCAGTGGCAGACATATGGGGTAGGGGTAAGCACAGATTCTGGAAGACCAGTGTATAGGAAATTGCAGAAATCGGAACGGGCATGTCCTCGGATGTGAAAAGGCTGGTAGAGGGGGGAAACATAAGCACACGGTGACCTTAAGGGAAAACAAGTGGACACTGGATGTGGTAGGGAAATGGACATGAGTGGTGAGGAGAGAGTCATGGGTGACTCTGGGATTTTCTGATGGGTGACACTGAATAGAAAACAGCTTGGTTGTAGTTGGGGGCACAGCCAAATCAGGGGTAGTTCTGAGATAGATGAGGTGTGCATCCCCTCAGGGAGGGGCTCCTGTCCTCTCCACCTGCACCCCAACTTCTCCTGGTACAATTGTCTCCAGGAAGGATCCCTGTTATCTCGGTGTTTAGATGTGTGAGTTACTTCCCTCTGGGTTTTCTAATTCTTCCCGAGGAAATGCTACTCTTATCAGCAGAACTCAATCAGCGAAGACAGGAGTCTACTTCAGCAACCAAGAGGTTTCAGGAGCCTGTAATTCTTAGTGGCCTAGACTTCTGAGTCAGATTCAACAGGAAACATATGCTATTCCAGTTCACAAGCGTTAAAGAATATTCTCATATAAAGAAAATAAATAAATAGAAAAGCCCACCATTCCCTTTCAGTGTAATTTCAACCAGAGTTATGGAAAAGAAAAATCGTAACTGTGTGTGACTAAGATAGTCTTGTTCATTTTTTTCTCAACATGTTCAACAGAATGTTAATAGTGGAGTACAAACCACAATGTTGCCACTAAATTTATTTGATATAAATACTAAGCCAAAAACTATTTATTTGCTTTATGCTGACTTAAGTTAATATGCATTACTAATTTCTAAAATTGGGATCATGTAGCATTTTTCAAATTTAACTTCCATGAACCATTTTGAAACAGAGTCACTCATGAGTCATGAAACATGCTCTGTAAAACACTGCCATCATGCAATTCCTGACATACCCTGGGCAATTAGAAAAGGTCAATTTTGCTTTTTCCTGCCTGGGTTAACTCAATTTATTACACCTTGTTGATGACTTTGAGGTCTTGAGTTCACAACTGACATGGGAAAACTAATGTTCAATTCTATTCTTATAACTTCTCAGTCCTAAAAACTAAAGGTATCAAACTGGTCTATATTTATATCTATGAAAATCAGTAGGTTCACATTTTTTAAAAGAAGAAGGAAAAGAAAATCCAAGATATGCCTTTAAATGCCAAGATAAAATTGAGTAGCATTTTCTTAGAATATAAGAAATTATAATCCACCTAAAATCCTTTTTGAAATAAAAGGACATATGATTTTAAAAGGTACATCTATTCTATCTTTTAAACTATTGCATAAATATTTTCAGTGGAGAAATGAAATGAATCTTTTACAGTATGTGAATGAAGTCAGTAAAGTGACAATACAAATATGCTTAAAATTAGAGCAGGGGTAAGAAGATATCTGAGGCCAGGAAGGAAGGAAGGAAGGAAGGAGGGAGGGAGGGAATGAAGTAGGAAAGAAGACTGGTTGGAAGGAAGAAAGGAATCTGTATACACCAGAGACAACGATGTTTAAGTATACAACTGGCCCAGCACTCCACTTTGAGATTAGAGTTTCTTTCTTCCTTTCATCCCTTACTACAGCCCTATTTTATACTCACAGTTTATTCAACATGGAGCAGGATTCGGACAGTGGAAAAAGGGTTCACGTTTGGTGCTTTTATTTATTTATTTTGTACTCTATCTTAGAAAATCTACGAATACCCATTGGAAAACTCAAAAACAGTAAGGAGGCATCGTTTGCACTAAAGAGGACTAGCTGTCTTTGGCCCTAAATACAGATCCCTGGGCTGAAGCTAACACCACTTTATATTATACTGAGTGAATAATCAATTATTTCAACAAACATTTGCTGAAAGCCTCCTGTGGCCCAGGTAGGAAGGCCATTATACATCATAATGCCTAGCTTATCTTATGGGCAAAGAGGAGCCTTAACAACATCCAAGTGGGAATATAAGGTGGTAAGGTTTGGCCAGTAATCACTACCATGGTGAAGTTTAATCAGTAAAGATAAGGAAAACCTGGTGAGTATCCACTCGTATAGGCACAGTAAATACACACTTTCGGAGTATTTTCACCTAAAAACATGATTCCCTACTTTTTACCTATTTTATACCTTCCATATAATTGTGTTATGAAGTCCAGTCAATCAGTAACCCTTAAAACTTCTCCCCTTTTAAACCTAATCATCAGCTTAAGTGCCCATTGCAGTTTGACTAGAAAATACAAAGTGCCTAGTTTTTTTATGAGGCTCCATTAATGCATGAAATATCTTTAAGCAACCACCGTTTGCAGACAAGTCCCACCTTGGCCTAGGGACTTCAACCAATCCTCGTATCTCTTTCTCTGAACTCCTTTATTTGATTTTGCCCAAGGTTAGTTACTTGATGAAGATGCTGTTGTTTCTTGAGTTTATATGCATGGGTCTTGAAATTCTTTGTATACTTCTGCTCAGTACCTAAGCTTGTATTTGAGAAGCAGTGAACAGTGCATGCTTTACCCCTCCATGTGAATACTTTACTGGCAGCCAAGTATTTAAATAGGTACTTGCTTATGACCAAGGTATGAACTCTATATTGTCACCTTATGAACATATTGTCTTCATTGTGTATTTATTTATTTATTTGTTTATTTAAGAGCTAGAAAGACTGCAAGTGGAAGGGGGGTCAGAGAGAAAGGGAGAAAGAGAACCCCAAGCAGGCTTCACGCCCAGTGCAGAGCCCATCGTGAGGCTGAATCTCATGACCCTGAGATCATGAACTGAGCCATCCAGAGTTGGGATTCCTAACTGACTGAGCCACCGAGGCACCCCAATTCTGTTATTATCTTAAATCAAATAAACTTATAATTAGGGGGAAAAAAGTCTAAAAAATGAATGTAGAAATAATAATTCTAAGTTGGATCCTGGAATTCTAGACGATTTTGCAATTGCCAGTTTCTGCTTTTTGGTTATGTCATAAAATTATTTTTTGAATCTTCATATAATTTTATAACAATATAAGAAAATATGACATTTGGTAGGTTGTATTAACAAAGAAGGTGTTAAGAAAATAAAGAAGGGGTGAAGACATACGGTCTTGGAAAAGAAAAGCAAGAGATAGAGTATCTTTAGGGAAGTGGAAGGAATGAGCTCATATTAAATTCCGGGAAACTTGTATCCAGTTGTGTTAGAATTTTTTTTATGTTACTGATAGGAACTTGCATAATTACCTCAATGTTGTATAAAAGTTATAACCTCTATGTCCAAGGATATAATGAAGTTATTAATAATTCATATTTATGTAACTTACACTCAAAGGTCAATAAATTTTACAAAGCAAAGATGCTGAGTATAGATTTCCATCAATCTTCCTGGTCATTCACAAAGAGCTCAACAGTCCTTGTTGTCAGTGCACAATTTAAAGTGAAGACATCCCGTTGCACATCAGCTTTATGACTGGACTTTCTTACCTGGCAGCAATTATTTTCCTGGCAGAACTACCTGGAACTCATACCCACCCAGGTCATATAGTCAGATAACAAAATCCAACATGGTATATTTAAAATCCATCTACTGAATTCCAATCCACAGACCAAGCTACTATCATTTCTTCCTTGACCCAAAAATTCTTCCATTTGGTCATATCCCTCTTCAATCCACTCTCTACTGATAAATGGAACGAGTTTTACCAAACCAAAATGGACCAGGGAAGTAGATCTTAGGTAAATGGATCCGTCTGGGTCATCTGAGAGCCACATGCCAAGATGGGATCAGATGTAGGAGAATTTTGGGGATGCTTCTTGTGGAGGATAGAGGGGGAGCATACAGGACTAGTTAGGAAGAGCCTTCAGACTACATGCAGGCCCAGCACCTGTGCTAGGACAGAAGGAAGAGAAGATTGGGCAGGAAAAGGCTCAAACCACAGAGCAGCTGTGAGTAGGAGGTGAATACACACTGTACACAAGGCGTTGCATAAGCATTGGAAATGCAAAGGCGACAGACACTGTGTGTCACATGTACTCAACTCATACTTATTAACATGAATTAAAAACTTGGATATAATGAAAATTATATTATTAGAATCAAAGAATGCTTATTCTTTTCCAGACACTGCACTAAGCGTTTTACCTATATTCTGGCATTTGATCTAGTAAGGCAGGTGTGGATAAGGGTATACCTGTTTTATAGGTGATGGGATGGTGTCACAGAGAAATAGGGTGACTTTCTCAAAGCCACAGTCAATACATGGTGAAGGCAGGGTTATAACCAGTGCCGCATATCCACCAATGTCAGGCTTTATACACTTGCCAGCCCTCCCAGGTCCCATCCCGTCAACACAAAGAATTAAATGTTTTAAAATCACATATGAAAAAAGAGAAAGGCCATAACCATTTAATGTAGCCTGAAAGGAGATGTAAACTATCTAGGAAGATGGGGGAACATTTCCCTGACAGAGCAGGAGAGGGCAGAGTGCAATGCTGCTGGTGGAATCAACCAAGAGAAGCAAAGAGTCAGCTAAGTATCAACAGGGGACACAGAGCAGGAAGAAATCAGAAGCCCTAGAAATAATCCCATTTCAGTTTTCCACAGAGGAAATCCACGGGTTTAACTACATTAGCAAAGAAATGTCATACTCCTCAATGGAAGAATCAACAAGGTCAATGGGAGACCTCCAAGAAATGGAGAACAGGAAGAGAAAACAGAAGCCAAACGAGTGAGACAAACCTAGCTCCCAAATTAGTGAATTATTTTAAACTTTAATCAAAAGAATCTGAGGTTGTAAATCAACTCATCCTGTTATAGACAAATGTAACCAGAAATTTATTTAGCAAGTATAGAGTCACTTAGGGAGCAAGGAGTAGTGTAATTATTAAATGAGAATATCAGAAAATGAAACAAAAATGTGCATACCTTGTCTATGAATTAATGCTTTAAAAATATCTAAGTTTATGAAACTTAGGACAAGGGCTCTGTAGGTTAAACATCTGACTCTTGATTTCGGCTCACGTCATGATCTTATGGTTTGAGATCCCACATCAGGCTCTGTGCTGATAGAATGGAGTCGGCTTGGGATTCTCTCTTTCCCTCTCTCTTTGCGCCTCCCTTGCTTGCATGTGTGCTCTCTCTCAAAATAAAATAAATAACATTTTTTAAAAAAGAAACTTAGGACATGTCAGAAATACCGATATAAGGAGATGCAACAACTAATTGGTGTCCAGCCCCAGACAGGATATCCAGGTCACAGGCAACCAGCAATCTTACTCTGACCTTTAGACACCATGCCAGAGCCCACTAGCAAGTCAACATTAGTCATTCCAAAAAAGGTATCATGTAAACACAAAGTCAGCAGACCATTAATTGTTTTAGGATATCGGGAAAAATTTGTGTGCCTTCCAAAATGCCCAAAGTAAACTCAGTCAATAAGCTAACCACCTTCCGTCAAAGTAAAAATAAATGTATATTAAGAAATTGATTCTTTCTGGTGCAGAAGTTTTTCACATGGAGGAAAAGTCTGTCCAATAAATGTGGTATGTTCGACCTGCATAGTGAAGATTCCTAAGGTGTTTTAAACACCATTTGATTTGTTTTATCCAACTTAAAGATTGGGAGATTTCTCATATGAACCCAGATTTCTGGAATCTCTTAAACAATAGCCACCTCACATAAAACAATACCAGGGCACAGTCTGCCTCTCTCCTCGGTTGCTGAGTGATTTCCCATTTGTCACCACCCTGGCCAGGCTGTGTTCTTGTAAATGAGCTCAAGTCCATGAAGTGTTTCTTGGAAACAATTAAGTCTTTCTTTACTTAAAATGTAAAACCTAAAAATGGAAAGAGCTAGCTGCATGCAGCAAAAGGTGGAGGAAAGTTTTCCTTCTTTAATATGTAAATTGTGACTGTAGAATGTGTGGCTTGTTTACATATTCACATCAGCAGACCATCCTGGCTTTGGAGTTTGTGGCCCTGTCCTAAATGTTACTAAGAATAAGGATGTCTAGGATCCCTGCCAAGAGCCTTTGAGCTGGGAAGTAACAAAGAGGAGTAATTTTATTTAAAGTGTTGCTTCTATAGCGCAGCTCCACAGAATTAATTCTAGCAGAGCACTAAATACATTATCTTGTTTTAGCTGGCTCCTATCTACAGCTTCCCAAGTAAACTATGATTTCCTTCAAGGCTTGTAACAATTGTAGCTAAATTATCCAACATGCCTGGGACATGTGACCTATGTCAGAAGCTTGTTTTAAATGAATGGATGAATACATCTCTTCCGACTTTTATACATATGAGATGAATATACAGCAAAGGTTCAGAAGATAATAAATCCCTGGTAAGCTTTTTAAAGCTCCTTCACTTCCTTCCCTAGACATTCACAGTGAAAACAAACACAATATCCTTGGAGACAATATTTCCATACATTTTTAATTTTGTTAAATTTTTAATTAGCATAAAAGCAGAGAACATTTTAGAGTTTGTATATTATAATTGCAATCAGATGTTGGAAATGTATCTATTTCAAATTTTAGACTACTATAAAGTAGTAGTGGTTAATATGAAAGGCAAGATATGGAACTCTAGGTCACAATTAATTCTGTTGCACAAAGAAATTACATTTTGCTGGAATAAAGCAAGCTTTGAATTTGCTTCTCTCAGGAAGCATCTAATTCTAAAGTTCTATAGGCTTGATTAGCCTTAAAAAATGCATGTATAAAGAAATAATATGAAGGACATTTTGATATATCTGAACATGACAACCACCATAAGCATATTTCCAAAAAAAGTACTAGGAAATATCAAACAATAATTTCCACCCACACCCAGAACTTAAAGTGTTTTTTTTCAATTATAATGGATCCAAAATTCACTTTGCTTTTTTCCCCCCTGTTTTGTTTCTTGATGTAGCTTAAATTACTCCTATTTCTATGTTATAATCGCTACTTTCTAACTCAATGAAGTTTTGGACTGCTATGCCCAAAATTAAAAAAAAAAAAGTGGGGTTGCAGAGCATAGGAAACATAGGAGTTACTGTAATGATAGATGTTTCCTGTCTTCCAGAAAACACTTTGAGGTCCATATTTAAGATATGCACAAAAGAAGTACTTTCACTGTTTCCTGATGAAGAACCTTCTTACTTTTATCATATGTACGGCTCTTAATCATTTTGCATCAGCTTGATTTAACTTGCTTCCAAATGATGAAAAATAACAACCATGGCAATAGCTATCCTACATATGTGCTATGTAATAACTTCAAGGAAATTAAGAATGCCTCATTGACAGTATTTTTGGAGAAAACTGAGTGTGAATGCATGTAGGTCTATAATTTTCTAAACCAGTCTTAGGCAGCTGTGGCTAACCAGTCAGCCTAAAAATGGCTTCTAACAACCATGTACAGCTGTGGTATGCCCACACCTACCTCTTCATTTTCAACTGCAGTGGAAGTAATTCAGTAGAAATTTTCCAAGCAAATATAGATTTTAAAGCTAATTTAGTCATTCTAGATTTTCATCTTGTTGGAAGACATATTAAATTTTCCTATTAGAAATAGTGTTATTGTTACATTGAGTAGAAAATTATTCTTTTCAATTTTTCACAGTATAGTCTATATTTGGATCAACCCAACCCTGAAGTTTTTAATTCCAATTTATACATAGGGAATTTAGGAAAACTATTATAAGGATTTTGCTTATGTTAATGTTATGTTAATTTTAATGTTTAAAATTAAACATTAATTTTAATGTTTAAGGCAGTTATCCAAAATTGTACTTTCCAAAAACATACTTTATGTCACCTGAACACAAGCAAGCACTTCATTATAGTTACTGAACAATGTTATAGTTTCATCAAGGATAGAACATTCTAGTCAATATATAGAGTTTCAACAACACAGATATGAAACCTGCCACTAAAACACTGGTAACTAGCACCATCTCATAAGATAATGACAAAGGAAATATTTTTTAAAAATATGGAATGTATCTGTTCTAAAAAGTATAACAGTCAATTAAAGTCGAATATTTTATGAGAAATTTTAGTATTAGAATCTTAAATATGGGGCACCTGAGTGTCTCAGTCAGAAACATCAGACTGGTTAAGCATTGAACTTCGGCTCAGTCGTCAGGCTCTATGCTGATAGCTAGGAGCCTGGAGCCTGCTTCAGATTCTGTGTCTCCCTCTCTCTCTGCCCCTCCCCTGCTTGTGTGCTTGTGCTCTCGCTCTCTCTCTTTCAAAAATAAACATTAAAAAAATAATTTTGAATTATATATATATATATATATATATATATATATATATATATATAAAGACTGGTCCAAATATCTTGTGTGGAACATTGAGTCTAATTAATATAACTATATTTTAAAACCTGGTTACCAATTTACTTGCAAACCATGATGTCAAAGATCTCTAGGGCTTATTGTTTACATGGCTCAAAACTTTCCTTCAAAATATATTTATGGGCCTGAAACTTTCCCAAGGTTGAAAAAAATGAGTTTGGGGATATCTAATACCTTTAACTCTAGCAATAGTAATACTTGAGCAAACCATAGAAAAAACATGACTTTTCCAAATGAAATCCTGTATGCTTTATTCAAAGAACAGGTGCTTTTTTGTGAAAGGAGTAGAAAAAGAGTTTACAAGAGTCATTTACAAAAATTAACCTAGACATAAAAATATTTATTTTTTTAATGTTTACTTATTTTTGAGAGAGAGAGAGAGAGAGAAACACGAGCAGGGGAGGAGCAGAGAGAGAGGGAGACAGAATCCAGAGTAGGTTCCAGACTCTGAGCTGCCAGCACAGAGCCCGATGCGGGGCTCAAATTCACGAACTGTGAGATCATGACCTGAGCTGAAGTCCGATGCTCAACTGACTAAGCCACCCAGGTGCCCCCAAAATATTTTGTTTTAAAGACAACCCACAGCATCCTGGCCCCACTCACAGCAGTCCGTGAATACTTATAAAATTATGTACACACATATCTTTTGTTTTATTTCATAATGTATTAAGGCATGAATGGATGAATAAGTATTTTATTAACTACAATGGTAATAATTGTGTTATTTTTCAGAGATGGTAAAATTAAAATGTTTATTTTAATATTAAATAGACAATGTTTATTAAAAAGAAAACCAACAAGAATATAATCAGCATTGAGTTGGAAAAGACCAATTTTATTCCAGAAACTCAACACAGTTGTTTCAGAAGGGGAGATAAAGGGGCCTCCTTTACTCACCATGTCTCCTGAAAGGAAAAAAATAAATGAGCAGCGCCACCTTCCTTTTTTTTTTCCCATCTATAACTTAGAAATCACAGATAAACTGTGAAAATATGCCTTATTTTTCAACTGCCTGAATTTGTTACTAAATTGAGCCCTAAAACCCCACAGAAAGAGTGCTTTCAGCAATTATTGTGAGATTATGTCCCAGTGTTGGCCTGATGAAGTATTAAGGTTCTTTTGGCCAGACATTGATTTCACAACACACTTTAGCTAGATCGATTGTAATGTTAATAATATGTATAATCTTCCCTGTACTTATTTTAAAATATTGCTGGTCATAAAATTATCATATACCAGAAAGGAAAAAAAAAGTTAGACTGCATGAGCCACTTACCATTTGCCATTAGTTCAGATTCCACATAAATGTGCTTAGTAAGAGTTTTTATTCTTCTTCTTTTTAATGGGTTCAACTATTCAACGATGTAAATTACCCTTTTATTTCCACCTGAGATTGCCAGGGCACAAGGACTCTTACTTAATTTTGGGTCTCAGTGCTTTGGGTAGCGCTTGCATAGAGCCCATTCTGAAAGTGTGTTAATTACACAAGTACAGGTTTGTAAAATGTGACTGGCTAATGGAAGGAGGATTCATATTCAAAAGCATGCTCATATTTAAAATGCTCCCTGTGCCTTTATTCATGTGTTTGTGAATACATGAATAGGAGCCAGCTAAAGAATTCTAGATCTATGAACTAGCTAATTTAACTAACTCTTCCAGATTTGTGGGAGAAATAGTCTTCCCTCCAAAACTAACCACTGCAGTAGACCATCATGAGGTATACTGAGAAGTCACAATAAAAACAAGGCATGCAGTCTCTGTATTGTGCCTTCTAAAATCAATGCAATGCAAACTGGTGCAGCCACTCTGGAAAACAGTGTGGAGGGTCCTCAAAAACTTAAAAATAGAACTACCCTATGACTCAGCAATTGCACTGCTGGAATTCATCCAAAGGATACAAAAATGCTGATTCAAAGGGGAACGTGAATCCCAATGTTTACTGTTGACAGCAGTCAAATTATGGAAAGAGTCCTTTTTTAATTTTTAAATTTTTTTAATGTTTTATTTATTTTTGATACAGAGAGAGAGCATGAGAGGGGGAAGGGGCAGAGAGAGAGGGAGACACAGAATCCAAAGCAGGCTCCAGGCTCTGAGCTATCAGCACAGAGCCCGATGCGGGGCTTGAACCCACAAACCGTGAGATCATGACCTGAGCTGAAGTCGGAGGCTTAACCGACTGAGCTACCCAGGCGCCCCAAATTATGGAAAGAGTCCTAATGTCCATTAACTGACAAATGGATAAAGAAGTGGTACGTGTATATGAGTGTATACATACATGTATCTACATATATATGTATATATACACACATATATACACAATGGAATATTACTCAGCAATCAAAAAGAATGAAATCTTGGCATCTGCAACAACATGGGTGGAACTAGAGTGTATTATGTTAAGTGAAATAAGTCAATCAGAGAAAGACAAATATCATATGATTTCACTCATATGTGGAATTTAAGAAACAAAACAGATGATCATAGAGGAAGGGAAGTAAAAATAAGATAAAAATGAGAGAGAGGCAAACCATAAGAGACTCTTGAATACAGAGAACAAACTGGGGGGTGCTGGAGAGATGTTGGATGGGGGGATGGGCTACATGGATGATGGGCATTAAGGAAGGCACTTGGGATGAGCACTGTTATACATAAATGATGAATCACTAAATTCTACTCCAGAAGTCATTATACCATCTGCTAACTAACTTGGATTTAAATTTTAAAAAAATAAAAAAATAAACTCAAAGCCAAACAAAAATAAAAACTTTTAAATTCATGTGCCTTTTGTTACAAAATATAATCCAAATGAAGCTTTTGATGATCGAATACCATATACACTTTTAATATATTCTTTCAATATTGGCTATTCATAAACCATTCTTAATGACCTCCATAATATTAGGGAAGTGAAACTTCATTTTAGTAGCATGTTTCATCAGTAACTATCAGGAAAAAAAATGGCCCCTAGAGAACAAAGTTCTTCAAAGTATAGCCAGGATTTATCAGAGCATAGAATCTGGCCAGAATGCATTAATGAGCAAGGTGCATTTTTCATTCTTCCATTCAACAAATATTTATGGAGCACCAACTCTCAACCAGTACGGCCAAGAACCCTATCTTTTTATTTCACCTCTTCCAAGGTTACTTATGATTCTCCTGAGCATGCAGTTAGTGTGTCCTATTGCAATGAAAAGATGAAGGTGATTCTCATTAATTCCACAAGTATTTGGTGTCACTATGCTCTTGTTTATGTCATGACATCATTCTATACAATGGCAAGAAGAGGATGCATCAGCACCTGAGGTAAGAAACGGGGAACTTCAGAAATATACATCCTGGTTGCAAAACCGTCTCCACTATTTAGTATCTGTTTATGTGACTTTTGGCAGGTCGTTTAACTTTTCCAAACATCAGTAACATAAGAATGGTATCTTGAGGAAGGCATTGGGGTGCAAAGGAAAAGCACGCACTTTGCTGTCAAACCAACTTTCAGCGTGAAAACTGCCTCCATTACTAACTAGCTCTGACATGTTGCATAACCTATTTGAACTCTATTTCCCTTGATTATAAAATAAGAATAAAATTGTATAAATGCAAGGGCTGTTCTGAAGATGTAAAATATATTGATGTAAGGGACAAGAGTCCTATTCTTTTCTTTTTTTTCTCGCACTCCAGACCCACCTAAAAATATTCTTGTTGACATTTTCCTTCAACTACCATCTTGGTCCCAAGCCATCTCAGTCTTTCAACTAGGCAAGCTCAATAGCCTTCTGCTGGCAAGCTCATTCCTCTGCATTCCCCCTTCTCAACCACAGTGGCTTTTAAGTATACAAATCAGATAGTCCTACATCACCAAGTTTGCAAATCTATTCACTTCCGCCTACATCAGCACCTCCTCAGTTCAAGCTGCCATTCTATCTTGGATGGACACTGGAAATTATTCCTTAAGTGACCTTCCCACATCCATTAATGTCCACTCATTAGATCTTCCCAACACACTATGATTGGACTGTGTCTGCTCTTTATTTCTCTCTCATCTCTCTTAGACACAGGCAAAGGAAAAGGGACGAGATGACCCTGGAGCTCTGTTGAAATGCCCCACTCTGTAGCATCAGGCTCATCCTGTCCCAGTCCCTACCCCACCTGGGCTCCAAACACTTCCCAGCCCCTCCACCCAAGTACCCATCTTCCTTTTGCTTTGAGGTTTTACCTAGAGTCCCTCTCCTCATTATTTTCTCTCAAATTCACCCTTGTCCATCCTTCAGTCAAAAGAAGATGTCTTTCCTCATTTCACTGCCTGGACTAGATGATCCCTTCTTGGTCAATCTTCTCATTGCATTTCCTTCATAGCCCTTAACACGGTTGTGAAGTATACATATATTCACATAGTGTCTGATCTTTCCTTTTGGTATTGTGGAGGTATCACTGTATACCAAATGTGTTGAGCTTCAGTTTTATATGCAGGTACTTATGGTTTTGTTTTGTTTTTATCAAAGTATAATTAACATTCAGAGTTTATCAGTTTCAGGTGTAGAACACACTAATTCAACAACTCTATACATTACTCAATACTCGCCATAAGAAGTGTGGTCTCCATCTATCACCAAGAACCATTATTACCATCTTATTGACTATATTTCCTATGCTATATTATTTCTGTCACTTGTTTACTTTGTAACTTTTTGAGTTTGTGTCTCTGAATACCCTTATTTATTTCACTGACCCCTCCGCCTCCCACTGGCAAACACCAGTTTGTTCTCTGTATTTGAGTCTTTTTTTTTAGGGGGATGGGTGTCTTCTCTTTTGTCTATTTTGGTCAAATTCCACATGAGTGAAATCATATGGTATTTGCCTTTCTTTGACTTATTTCACTTAACATTATACCTTCTAGGTCCACCCATGTTGCAGCAAATGGCAAGATATCATTCTTTTTTAAAGCCAAGTAATTTTCCATTATACACACACCCCACATCTTCCTTATCTGTTCGTATATGCATGGACACTTGCATTGCTTCTGTAGTTTGGCTATTATAAATAATGTTGCATTAAACACAGGGATGCATTTATCTTTTTGAATTGGCATTTATTTTTACATATAGGTACTTGTATGCTTTAATAAATGAAAAATATATAGAATAATTGCTTTCACTTTTAACTGCCAAAAGATGGAAAATGACTTCCCCAAATTTACCTCAACTTTTTATAAATATATGTTAATATTTATCCACATGCATCCCAATTCAAATATTAAGATACTTACAGAAATTTACCTAAGTGTTAAGACTTAAAACAATCTAGTTTTATCTCCTGTTTTTCCACATGGGTTTAGTTATATATTTCAGTTATGATTAAACATACTTTTCAAGAATTAACCAGATGATTATTTAGATTTATGCATGTATAAATCCCCAAAGCTCTCAGCTAAATTTTCTAATTCAATAAACACAGTGTGGACCTATTTCCATGGTGACAGATATTAAATCACAAATTTTTATTTCTTTAGTATCGCCTTGCTTATTATGAACAGGTCAAGGATTACATGATAATCTGTATATTTATATATAACATGCATAAAATATATACTAATTTTCTGTTCTTTAGCTTCCTTTTGTACTAATTTTATTTCTCAATTTCAAAATTCCTTTTGTAAGGATCAAAATCTACACGAAGTGAGAGGGGAAGTTTTCACCCAATGGACCGTTAAACACTTTACACTGGCTGACTTCATCAGAGCTGTCTTTGTGGGAGATCTTATAAATTATTATAATAATGATGCCCCCAAATATTTTGGAGTCTCTCCTTTAGAATGAGCTGCTGAGCCAGTGGTACTCGCTCTGAGTGCCTCCTCCAAGGAGTGAATCTCCTTTCTCTGCGGGTTTTGGTTTCTGACATAGATGCATGGCTCTCAGTTATTCATCTGAGCTCTCAGGATGCAGGAAGCCCCTGATCACCCAAGTCTTCCTCTCACGACCATCGCCAGCCTGTCCAGTGTTCAGCGTGGTGTGCCCCCAGGCAGGCACCAGGATCTTTTCTTCCTCAGCAAGTGAGTCACACTCATTATTCACAGCTCAGTGTAAACCTCACTTCCTCTCTGAAGGTTCTTCCCTGAACTCACTCTAAGGAGGACAAATTACTCCCTCCAAGCACTGCCTCATTGTACCTTCTTGGAGCATTTCCACGTGTATCTTATTTTATTTGCCTACACTTGACTGGAAGCTCACTGAGAATAAAGAATAGGTCTTTAGAACTACATTCCCTGACTTGCAAATTCCCTGGCTCAAGGCAGACCCGGAATAAATATGAATTTAATGAATAAATATGGTACATTTATCCAGTCACAGGAAACAAGCATCGGTTCAAGTATGGCACTTGGTGGCCAGCGAAAAACCGAACGGATCCAGTTTCCCAGCAAGTTTTGGACTTTCAGCGATCAGGTATTTGATGAACCATGAACTTGGCTATAGAACTGACCATTAATCAATGCCCATAAAAAAAAGTCTACTTTGCAAATGCTGACAAGTTAACTCCAAGATTGTTTCCAGCATTTTTTCCATCTATGATCGAAGTTTCTCACATTTTATCATAAGCTGGAATAAAAAGCATATTAAAGGGGGTAAATGGTGTTCTCCAATGTGAATTTAATAAACAGACCATTTCAAAGACATTTAGAATATTACTCATTTCCTATTTTGTTTAAAATCTGTTGCTATAAGCTGGAGTGGAGGAATGTCAGAAAGCCCATTTACTAGATTTTTTTCAGTTATCTTGTAAAAACTTTGCAAAATATTAGATTAATATGCTTAATTATAATGATTTCCTAACCTTCTAAAAGAACACCTTCTCAATTACACTGAAAAATATATAAATATTTTTAAATTTTAATGTTTATTTATTTTTGAAAGAGACAGAGCACAAGTGGGAGAAGAGCAGAGAGAGGGAGACACAGATTTGGAAGCAGGCTTCAGACTCTGATCTGTCAGCACAGAGCCCAACGCAGGGCTTGAACTCACAAGCTGTGAGATCATGACCTGAGCCAAAGTCATATGCTTAACCGACTGAGCCACCCAGGGGCCCTTGAAAAATTTATATTTAAATGATCATCATCTATAAGGCCGTTTAAGACACTGAAAGGGATTTCTAGATTTCCATGCAAATAGGTTACAAAGAGGAGGGAAGAGAATATATAGAAAAAGCTCTAGATAGAAAAAAATGAAACAAAGTGCTCTATGTTTACATCATGCAGAGAAGAGTTTGGAAAGAAGAATTTGAGGATACTCTGAGGGAATCAGGAAAATCTTCATAAAGGTGGTTATCTTCAATCCTGTTTTTTAAGGACACCTCTGTAGGAAAACACTGTGGAGAATTCATTGTCCTGATGCCAGTCTGAGTTCTCAGTCTTAAATCCATCACTGCCCTGTTCTGTGTTTCTGTCCAACTCTGTGACTCAAATCTCAGTTAAAATTTTTCCAACTGCATATATCTGCCTAATTTGTATAAATTTGCTAACTGTATACCTACCTGTATAACCCTGAGTGCATGGCTGTGGCCACATCTTGTAGGTTGTGTATATATTTTTTAATTATCTTATGTATCTTATGTACTGCTCTATCCTTGTGAGCGCTTTACAGTAATGATTTAGCTCAATACATACTTGAATGTGTTTTCCCATTTCTGTGTGTGCATGTATGTATGTGTGTGTGTGGACAAAGATACAAAGAAAAACAAAATATTTAGTTTCTAAGTTTATCAAACACTCATATGGTACTTATTATATACCAGGTACTACTTTAAACCTTAATGTACTGCTAAGTCATAAGTACTGTTTCAGTCACCTTCCAGGTGAGGAAACAGAGGCACAGAGAAGGTATGGAAATTCCCTACCATCACACAATTACTAGGTGGCAAAGCCCATGTTCAGGGTAAGGTAGTCAGGTCCCAGAGTCTGAGTTCTTAGCCACATCTGAGGTCTCACACAAGTTGCTCATCTTGCCTCTTCCAAATTTTACCCACACCATCTCGCTCTCCCCCTGGTTCTCCACCCGAACCATTAAATGAGTCTTCTGCTTTGGTTAACGACAAGGCGACATGTCTTTCTGACGCAGTGTTACAACTCTGCGAAGCTGCCCCCAATTATATCAGCCAAAATAAGAAGTCTCTTTCTCTTTGGTACTCTTCTAACACTGGATTTCCTTACAATGGCATTAATTATAGTTCACTCTCTCTTGTACATCTCATCTGCTCTAGACTGGATTTTCAACTCAGTGGATGTGGATAACTTGTTGCATTTTTCCTTGCCATCATGCCTGGCATCTCCTTGGAGTCACAATTAAATTGTCAAATTCACTTCAGGTGTTCAGAGAGAACATAGTTGGCCACCTCAGTCTTTGTGTTCCCAGGACGTAGCCCATTGTAGACACCTGATCAAATACTGGGCGAACTAACCCGTGGAACAAGGAATAAATGGAAAATCATTTTAAAACATGTAAGGTAAAATGGTACGATGATTTTAATTAAGCAATGAAAGGTAGAAAGAGGTTTTTTTCCAAGGATAGTGTTTATGAATAATAAATTGTGTTTGTAAATTTAGTTGACTTGCTGATAGAGGCGGCCTGGCAAGGAAAAAATTGTTCTATATTAGATTTAAAAATACTTAGACATGGCACAATATTTATTTTATGTACAAAAAGAACAAAGCAAACAGAAACAGAGGGAAGTAATAAAATATTGTGAATTTAATATATTCTTATTTAATTAAACTCTATTGCCTGTCAATATAATTTTTTTAACTATATGTCTAAGACAGGATGCCTAAGTTTTAACCTTTTCAGCTTGGCAGATCTCATCAGGAGTTGTTTTCTATTTTGTAAACAGAATGGTGTTTGAATATGAGATCATCTTTTATGTAAAATGTATGACATTCATGTATTTATTTAAAAATATTAGATTCATTTTGGCAAGCACTGTATCAACACTCAATATTCCATTAAGATTCATATTTTACAGGCACCTGAGTGTCTCAGTTGGTTAAGCGGCTGACTTGATTTCAGCTCAGGTCATGATCTCAGGATTCCTGAGTTCGAGCTTCACATTGGGTTCCACACTGACCATATGGAATCCACTTGGTATTCTCTCTCTCCACATCTTTCTCTGGACCTCCCCGTCTCATGCTCGCTCTCTCTCTCCCCCTCAAAGGAAATAAAAGTTGAAAAAATTTTGTAAAATGACTCGTATTTTAGAAGGAAGTGTATAGAGGAATTAATTCCCCAGTTTAATTTTTTTAATTTTTTTTTTACATTTACTTATTTTTAAGAGATAGAGTGAGACAGAGCATGAGTGGGGAGGGGTAGAGAGAGAAGGAGACACAGAATGTGAAGCAGACTCCAGGCTCGGAGCAAGCAGTCTGCACAGAGCCCGTCACGGGGCTCAAACCCACCAACCGTGAGATCATGACTGAGCCGATATCGGACGCTTAACTGACTGAGCCCCCCAAGAGCCCCTAATTCCCCAGTTTTAAAATTGAGTTAGTTGAAAAGGGGATTCTTGTATTCTGTCTGGGCTCCCACGAGGGTACCCAGGAGCAGGAGACTTAGAGCAACCATCTGAGAACTCTCAGTTCTCAGTTCATTGTCACACCAATGACCCTGGAAGTGGCCAGGAACTCGCACAGCGGTGACTGTCATTGCTGGGCTCTGGGCAAAGGAGCCAGGAAGCCTGGGTCACCGAGCTCCCACCTACATCTAAGCAATCTCCTGACAGCATCAAACCTGCTCCAAATGGCCCCCAAATCAACTTCAAGTGAATCACATAGCACAGTCAGCCAAAGAAAGAGTGTGGTGTGGGCAGTCTTAGAGGACAGAGGGCCAGTACAAGTTCAAATCCAGGGCAGGTAAGTGTTTGGAACGCTAGCATGGTGAGATGCTAGCACACTGCAGAGGCAAGGACCCACCTGGGTCTGGCTTCTGAGCCCGTCACTGTTACTGAGTCGCTCTGTTAGCAGTCCATGAGTACTGACTCCATCGATCCATGCCTGTAGTGACAGTGGACAGACATGATGTCTGTCCGGCAACTGGCACATCATAAGCACTTGAAGTTGCTGCTGTAGCCACAGAGGACTGACTTGAAAAAAGTCACTCAGTTCATGTTCTTTGGCTACAATAGAACAGCTTCTATCAAACCAAGACTCCCGCTGAATTCAATTAGGAAACCTAGATCAACTGTATATGAAGATAATGACTGCTTTGAAGGGATGGGTGGATTATAAACGCAGTGACAACTTGAGGAATGAAATGACAGGGGGAAAGAAACCAGGGGTGAGCTCAGCACAGCTCCCTCCCACCCTTGGCACCGGCCAGTCAGTAAACATCTACTGAGAAGCTAACCAGTGTTCCTGAAGTCTCACAGGAGTGAGGAAAAGAATGGAGTTTAAGGTTCATGAAGGAGGCTTTTAGTCAGTGCTAATCCCTAAAGGGCTTTTGGTCAGGCGCTAACCCCATTAAGGCCCCACCTGAAACAGACCTGTGCTCACAAAGGCTGAAATCCAGTTTATAGCTCAAATTTAGATTGTGTTAGGTGGCCTGCTGGGGTTGAACTAGCTGTTGGAAGGAAAATTAGACCCTCTCCAGGGCAATCTAGCATCATCCAGAATCTCAAATGATTCCTATAGTCTTTTATTCAGAGGGTCCTCTGGTCAAATTCATGCATATCTATCTCCAATATCTCCAGCATTCCAGAGGAAAAGCAAATGATCACAGAGTGAATGGAAAAAGGAAGACTACAAAAAGATTCATGGGAAGTCCAGATACTGAAGTTATCAAAAGTTGATTTTATAATAACTGTTATTAATGTGCTTAAGATAATAGAAGACTGGATAGAGGAAGTCAGGGGAGAATTGGCATCTATAACAAAAAAAAAATCAAAGTCTGCAATTGAAAAAAGGCAATAACTGAAATGAAAAAAAATAAGTAAATTGATAGCAGATTAGGCAAAGAAGAAGGCATTAGAGACCTAGAAGAAAGGTCAGGACAAAATCCCCAAAGTAGAGAAAACAATGGTAAATGAAGAACGGTTATCCAAGAAGAGGGGTAAGGGGAGAAATAGTAAATGACATCTCTCCATAAGGAGAAAAGAAAAAAAATGGAGCAAAAGCAATATTTGAAGAGACCATGGCAGGTGATTTTCCACAACTGATTAAAGACATTAAGTAACACAGAAATTGAAAGGTGGGATACATACAGAACAAATCAAACTACAAAGGAAGACCTTAAAATCCATCATCTAGAACAGATTGTCCAAGAGGCACCTAGGCTGAGGACAGATTTCTCTTCAGAAAAATGGAAGCTAGAAGGTAACCAGTGAGATCTTTATATAAACTGTAATAAAATGATTGCCAGCCTAGAAGTTAGTCCTTGTGACAATCCCTTTAATACAACAAAGCCATTTTCAGATAAACAAAAACTGGGGAAATCCTCATGGATCTTGCAAGGAGAAGACAAATGGCATCATCTGGAAGCATGGAGATGCAGAAAGGAGTAAGGAACAATACACAGGATAAGCCAACGGGCAGATATAAAAGGACACTGACTATATGTACTGATAAAATTAATGTGCCATGGGATTGCAATATATGAAAAACAAATCAATTCAGCAAACTTTTGATGAGTATCTGTATCATGGCTTGAGTCACTTCTTAGATAAACATACACTTCTTTTATATAGAGTTGATTTAACAAGGGCTCACACTACCGAAGCCTTAATCTCAAAACTATTTCTCCCACCCCAATATTCACTTATAAAAATATGCAACAGTTTTGAATAATAGGAGTTGTAGTAAGATATGGTCTCTAAATGATCTTTAGTCTTTGCATTAATGATTCTCAAGTGAACATGAGAGAGAGAGAAGTTTCTATGTTCACACAAAAATTATAAAACATTTAATCCATTAAATTATACCACGCAACTCTTTTTATACTAGTACATATCTTTCTCCATCTGTTCAATCAGGTTTCTATATATGAATGCAGAATTTACTGGCTTAATGATCAGTAAAATCCTTTTTAAATATTTATTTTTAGTTTTATTTTTTTGAGAGACTGAGAGACCGAGGGAGAGAGACCGAGACAGAGCACAAGAAGGGCAAAGAGCAGAGAAAGAGAGAGAGAACTCCATCCCACAACCTGGGATCATGACCTGAGCTGAAATCAAGCATCAGGGGCCTAGCCAAATGAGCCAGCCAAGTGCCCCAACACCTCCTTTTTAAAAGATGACAATAGTTTGGCACTTTTCCAAGAATATTTTTAGGGACATATTCTTTTAAGTGGTTTATGGCATGATTTCCTCTAGGACCTTTGGACGAAGACTGTTCTCTGTTGGTGAATTACAGCATTAAAACAGTATGACATCCCTTTTTAAAAAGTTACCAACATTCACATTAAACAACATTACACCATGTTCCATGGAGCAAAGTGACAAGGAAAGAGACACTTCTTTGAGAGATGTGCATTTCTCCACGGCATCATATATGCTTCTCCATGATGATATTGTATTGCAGTTGCTTTCCATGCAGGTTGATCTTTCTATAGTTCTATAGCAAGTTTTTCAACTTGGTGTGTCCAGTACTTGGTGTAAGATGTGATAGAAGAGCTTAATGTATTTTGTTTAAGGAATAAATGAGGAATTGCATGCATGTGCAATGTATGGGGTCCACATCAATAAAAGAATGACTAAAGAGTAATGATACGGATACTTGCTAAAAGTTGGCTGAATTTTTAATTAGTTTTACAATTTTAATCCCACAAAACAACTTTGACATTGTTATATATAGTCGATATGCTATGAAAGTCAATGGATGGGGATCCCTCTCTTCCACATTGATTTTTTTTGGCCATGGTAAATAACCAGCAAATGGGTACTTTTTAAGATTATGTAATACCTTCAGGAAAATGAGTTTTCTCAGTCTGTCTGTTGTACTACTAAAATGAGTACTCAAGACTGATATACAGTGTGAAAACACTCTTTACTTTCCCTGACAAAAATAAGATGGATAATTCAAATACGACCAGTTTTGCAAAGGGTTGGGAGTTTTTGAGAGATATACATATGCAAAATTACCTTGTTTCAAGTGGTTCTCATCCTAAAAAAAATTCATTTTGATACAGAACATTTCCTAGATGTGTAACGAAGATTTATGTACAAATAACTACCCAAACTCATGACTGTGATCGCATTTACTGACAGCAAAAGTGCCTCATAAGCTACTGCTTTCCTAAGCACTGGCTGAAAGACTTTATCCGTCTCTATCTTCCTTTATAGAGGAAAAAGACTATGTGTAGAGAAAATGTTAATCCAAGCAGTTTTCACATTATGGACTTGTGGATGTCACTTTGCTAAACATTTTACCTTACCACACCCTTAAAAATAATAAAAATAAAAAATAAAAATAAAAATAAACAGCTTCTGTACTTTATTGCAATGTAAAAATTGGAATCCCCTTGGAAACCTGAGAGAAAAACAATTTAAAACTCACCTTAAAACAATTTAAAACTCAGTGAAAGCCTGACTCTAGATTTTAATTTATTTTCCCGCATAATTTAAAGGCAACCATACCCAGTAAGCACTAACTAGATGCTTCTCTGAAATATGAATGTGCCATCATTTAAGCAAGAATATTAAACAAAAAGAAGGTAAAGCGTATCTAATAAATGTTTCATATTCTGAAACGCCTCTGGGTTTCCTCTGTCTATAGTAGCTAATGACTTTTTAAAGTCGAGATCCTTGTAAATGACATCTCAAATACTGTGACATACTCTCTTAGCAGTGAATCCAAATAGACGGAGATGAAATGTAATGCTTATACTGACAACAGATACGTGGCCATCAGAAGGAGGAGAATGATTGGTGATATTTAGGGTTCCACTAAATGCTGATATTACCATAAACGAAAAATGAAGCAAAACATCAGATCATCATTTCAAATGCACGGTAGAGAACACACCTTGTGTGGTTACCCCTGGGGTGGGTGGGGACAAGGATGAACTTCCTGATCCTTTCTTTCCACAGAGGGTGCTCACGTTTTCCCTGACAGGGAGTGTGATGATGGACCTCAGAGGGACACCATTCCTTGAAAAGTATACTTATGCACAAATATTGTATCCATATACTATAGTGATGGTGGATCATAGGCATTCACAGGTTTCTCTGTCCCCTGAAAAATGTATATACACACTTCTAATGTCTATGTAGTAAAACACATTATGTGATATTAATGTAAAAATAGAGAAATGGAAAACATCATCCTTATACTATCATTAATTTGCAATGTGTTTAAAAAACAAACTGTTATTTATTATGGCTCTCAAAGAGCAAATGAAGTACAGAGTGAAAAGGGGAATGATATAACCTTATCATGGTCATCTGAAAGAATACGTTTATTATTTGAAACTCAATACATTTAATTTTGTATTTCTAAACTGCTACTTTCTCCCTCTGCCTACAATGTCAAAATGTTACCTCAATTATCCTTATACTTTTTTCCCCTACCTATTTCAAAGTATTAGCCATATGATTTCACTCTTCTAAGGTTTTTTGAACAGAAAAATCAATCATAGAAATAGAAAATTTCTGTTTTTGCAATACTAACAATTAACAGGGTAACTTAAAGCTAATGTGCTATCTGCTTATCAGTGCCTGGGGATGCACAACCAAAGATCAATTCACTACTCAGTCCCAGGCCATGATGTACAGAACAGTTTATTAATCATGACTTTATAATAGGAAGAAGCTTGCATATACCGTTAATTGCTAGCTCATCACTCACAGCACAGTGAAGGTACTCACTGTACAATACTGTGAGGCATGTGTGCTCACACAGCAAAGACCAGGTATAAATAACCTCTGTAATTTTATTTATAATTTTTTAAATGTTTATTTACTTTTGAAGGAGACAGAGTGTGAGTGGGGGTGGGGCAGAGAGAGACAGACACACACACACAGAATCTGAAGCAGACCCCAGGCTCTGAACTGTCAGCACAGAGCCCTACCCGGGGCTCGAACTCACAAGCTGTGAGATCATGACCTGAGTTGAAGTTGGACGTTTAATTGACTGAGCCACCCATGCATCCCTCTTCTATAACTTTTCTACATTGCTGGGATTACGGCAAAAAAGATAAAAGATTTGAGAAGCCAAGGAAGGACAAATCATCTTGGATTGTCAAAGAGTATCAAGACTATTTTAAGTTTCCAGAATGCAGTGTGCAAATGATTTTGAGAATGTGACAGAAACCTGGGTGGTGCTAAGCCATACCTTCTGAGACCATATGAATACATGACTTTGGTCCAATTCAATACACTTCATCGGGAAACTGAGGCTCCTCGAGTGAGCGCATGCTTCTCATGCTTCTTGTTCTAAACAGCAAGTTGCCTACAAATGCTCATTTTTTATTTTATTTTTTTAAATGTTGTGATTATCTTTTGTGGAACCACATGCAGGCACACCTCCGAGATACTGTGGGTTTGGTTACAGACCATTGCAATAAACTGAGTCAAATGAAATTTTGGTTTCCCAGTGCACGTAAAAGTTACATTTACTGTACTATAGTCTACTAACAGTACAATAGCATTGGGTCTAAAAAATAATGTGCACAGTTTATTTTAAAAATACTTCATTGCTGGGGTGCCTGGGTGGCTCAGTCGGTTGAGCGTCTGACTTTGGCTCAGGTCATGATCTCACAGCTCTTGGGTTCGAACACTGCAATCGAGCTCTGTGCTGACAGCTCAGGGCCTGGAGGCTGCTTTGGATTCTGTCTCCCTCTCTCTCTGCCCCTCCCCCACTTGCAATCTGTTTTGCTCTCAAAATTAAAATTTTTTTAAATTTAAAAATACTTCATTGCTAATAAATAACCATTATCTGAGCTTTCAACAAGTTATAAGCACTGATTATATATTGCCATAACACATACAATAATGAAAATGTTTAAAATATTTTGAGAATCACCAAAATGTGACACAGAGACACAGGTGTTGGAAAAATGGCACCAGTAGCCTTGCTCAATGCAGTGTTGCCACAAACCTTCACTTTTTAGAAAAAGTGCAGTATCTAAAGCACAAGAAAGTAAAGCACAATATGACAAGGTGTGCAGAGATTTATGAAATGTATGATCACAGTTATACAGGTGCATCTATGATAACATGCAACTTCTTTTTGTAACACATGTGAATTTTCACAATTATTGTTTATGCCATGTTTTTAAGATGAGATCCACATAACTAATCTATGCTACTTATTACCGAGGGTGCCATCCAGCCTCGTCCTTGAAACCAGAAAAATGGTGACTAATCTAGATCAAATGCCCATATCCCTCTAAAATTGTTCAATGGAGTCCGAACCCCCAACATGATGGAACCAGGAAGGGAGGCCTTTGGGAAGTACTTAGGTCATGAGGATGGAGCATCACGAATGGGATGAATGTTCTTACAAGGCGGACCACACAGAACTCCCGCACCTCCTCCGCCATGTGAGGGGGACAGAGCAAGAAGATGCTGTTTAGGACATTGGGTCTCACCAGACATCAAATCTGTCTGGTGCCTTGTTCTTGGATGCCAGCTTCCAGAACTGTGAGAAAGAAATGTTTACCGTTTATAGGCCACCCACTCTGTGGTCTTTTGTCATGGCAGCCAGAATGGACTGACAGTAACCATGGCAACACAGAAGTTCTGGGAGACAGACATGAGCAACAGAATCCATTTCAATGAAAATAAAAGTCACATCCAGAATATGTTAAATTCCAACATTTGTATATTTATTCAATACTAAGTTATGCAAAGTATTTAGACTTATTGCATTTATGTTATTGAACTGTAGTTGCTCAAATGTGCTAAATAATTAGATTGTTCTATATAGAATGCCAATAAATTTTATTTCATATATGTAACATGCCCACCATAGGGCCTAAAATTATTTTGTCTGTTCTCAATATATGTTGTTAAACATACATATATTGTTTTATATTAATATTTACTATTAATATTTAATATGTATATATTATAAATGTTACTGAATATACATTTATATATTTAAAAATAGAAAATATTACTAACAATATATGTTTCTACGGGTAGTTGCTGACTTCTACAATATGGATAAAGTTACAGACTCAAATTTTAAGAGAGTGCGAAGTTCAGGATAGCTGAGTTTTTTCTTGTTAGCTTGCCTATACAATTGTCATTGTGTATACAGGAGGATACTGTTAAAAACTAAATTTTTGGAAGAGTTTTTTTTTTCCAAGATGAATTAAAGATTTTTTTTAATTAAGAAGACATAGGGCACAATTGAGCTTTTCCGGATGAATCAAGTTTACTTTGCAGAACGGAATTGGATACATTTCTGTAATGTAATGATGTTCCCAGGTCTTACTAAGCACTACAGAGCTAGTGACCCCTATAAAACACCAGGGGCTTATGATTGAGGGTAGGGGTGGCCATCTTATCCAAGTCCTCATATCTGATCCTCTAAATCTTCTGTGCTGCCCAAAGTATGTCCTCCTGCTGACAGTCTTCTGGTCTCCAGTAGACACTTTCAGAATGTGGTACTCTACTTTGATCTCAGCTTGTAAATATTCCACCAGTATTGAAAGTATTGAGTGCTAAGTGCATGTCTTCTTCAGGTGTCTACTCTGTACTTACTATTTGTCACACACTATTAAGTACTGACTGAATGGTGGAGTACAGATAAAGAAATAAGCAATGTTCTCTGACCATAAAGAAACTTACAGTCACCAAGAACCACCAAATACAGAGAAAAAAAACAAAACAAAACTGAGTGAGAACACAGAGGAAGAAGTTATAAATTCTTCTTGGACTATGCAAATCAAAATCACAATGAGAGATTAACTCACACCTGCCAGAAAGACTAAAATCCAAAACACAAGAAACAATAGGTGTTGGCGAGGATGTGGAGAAAAAGGAACTCTCTTGCACTGTTAGTGAGAATCCAAACTGGTCCAGCCACTTTGGAAAAGGTATAGAGATTCCTCAAAAAGTTAAAAATAGAACCATCCTATGATCTTGTAATCACACTACTGGTATTTACCCACAAAATACAAAAACACTAATTCAAAGGGATATGTTTATTTCCACACTATTTGCAATAGCCAAATTATGGAAGCAGCCAACATATGCAGCAACTGATGAATGGATAAGAAGATGTGGTATGTATATACAATGGAAAACTATTTAACCATAAAAAAAGAATGCAAATGCATCCATTTGCAACAACATGGATGGAGCTAGAAAGTATAATGCTATGCGAACTGAGTCAGAGAAAGACAAATACCCTACGATTTCACTCAGTGGAATTCAAGAAACGAATGAGCAAATTTAAAAAAATAAAAAGAGAGAGGCAAACAAGAAACATTCTCTGAACTATAGAGAACAAATGGGCGGTCACCAGTGGGGGAGGTATGTGAGGGGATGGGCTAAATAGACAATGGGGATTATGAAGTGCACTTGCGATGAGTACTGGGTGATGTATGGGTGTTGAATCACTGCATTTTACACCTGAAACTAATATAACTCTGCATGTTAACTATACTGGAATTAAAATAAAATTTGTAATAAAGAAAAGCCTTCCTGCACTATGTCAAGACGAATTCACAGAGAATCTAGTAGAATGACGGCTTGACTTCTAGATGAGATTATCCTGGGGGACAAAGGGTGAAGGAAAAGAGCACTGGAAACATAAGGAAAGCCTAAACAGCTCTAGGAGCTACTGTAACTGCATGGGGCATCTGTGAAAGTCTGAGTCATGTAAGATGGGTAAGGACAGAGTGAGTGGGACAGAGTCAGCTCTGTTATGACAGTCTCCACCTGAGTTGGTCCAACTAAGCTTTTGGTTGGTCCCAGAGTAGTAGTGACGGCAGATCAGGACCTTCCTCTATTGGTAGGAGATGGTGCAGTCAAGCAAGTTAGTGTCCGACTGGGACAGGCCTTAGTGTCTGTGTAAATTTCTCGGAAGGTTACAGAAGGCCGAATGCAGTTAAGTGAGGCAACAGCCTCTAGCTCTGAAAATACCTGTGATGGTATTGAGTGGAACTTGTTCAGTAGTGAGGCAGTGGCATCGGGAAGACCGCCTGGAGGCCAGGTAAACAAGGCACATCAGAGAGTATCAGCAGAGTAACTGGGGACGGGAAAGGGTACCTATTTCTGACAGGGCTGAGGAGAAGTCAGAAGAGGCAGTCGCTGGTACAAAGGTCCATATAAATGGCGATGATGGCAGTGGTGAAAAGAGGCCACAGCTGACTCAGTACAGCCAGGAAGGAAACCACGGGAATTTTATAAAGGCTCCATTGGAGGTCCTCAGGGACACACAGGCATACACATCTAGCAGTAGTGGTATGCTGGTAACTATCTAACAGTCAGCTTTCGGGGGAGGGGGCATCCCTGATGTTCAGCATTTGGCAATTTCCATGGTGTAAATTTTCTCACAGTGAAATCATTCTGCTGTGCCCCCTAAACATTACATAGTCCCATATGCTAATTAGATCTCAATAAAATTGGAAAAAATGTAGAAAAAAATTCTCCATAATTAATTTCAAGCTCCCAATTAAAAAAATATGTATCTCTTCCATGGACTATTACTCAGCCATACAAAAGCAAGGAGACCTTGCCATTTGCAACAACATAAATGGACCTAGGAGATTTATGCCAAGTGAGATAAGCCAGGCAGGGAAAGACGAATACCATATGATCTCTCTTATGTAGAATCTAAATAGCAAATCAAATGAACAACAACAACAGCAGCACAAATAGCCCCATAAACACAGAGCACCGGTGGTTGCCAGAGGGAGTGAGGTAGAGGGATCGGCAAAATGGCTGAAGGGGTGTGGGAGGTACAGGCTTCCAGCTATGGAATGAGTAAGTCACAGGGGAAAAGGCATAGGAATGGTATCATAAGAACCTTGTGTGGCGACAGACGGTGTCTATACTTGTGCTGAGCACAGCATAATGAATACAGTTGTGGAATCACTACGTTGTATGCCTGAAACTCATGTGACCTTGTGTGTCAACTATACTTCAATTTAAAAAAATGAACATTTCTAGCTCTTATTTGATTCTCTTATGGGCTGCATTAATAAACTGGCTGCATAAATACTCACCTGGAAATAATATAAACATTTCAAGGTGAGTATTACATTAACAGTAGCCAAAATGGTATATTTCTCTTTAACTAGAATACTCTGGAGGTATTCCAGTAAAATCGCACTAATATTTTTTAATTATCCTCTTCATGTTATATTTGACTACCTTTATAAAATCAGAAATGAGTGCTAAATTTTATTTTAAAAGGTTATAGATATAAATTAATAACCTACTGATATTTTGAATTTTCTGTTATGTAATCCAATGTAATATTATTGAATCTCCTTTACCTTATATTGATTGTATCCCAAATTCTACAATGTATATTTAGAAAGTTTTAGTCAGTACTTATAGGTTAGATTTGCTTTCTATGTGTGTTTACCTAGGTCTTTCATAAGTGTAAAATTCATAACTATATTTTAGTTTTATTTTTAAAATTTTTTAATGCTTGTTTATTTTTGAGAGAAAGAGAGAGAGAGAACGCACACAGAGGAGGGAGACAGGAGAGGAGGGACAGAGAGAGAGGGAGATACAGAATCCGAAGCAGGCTCCAGGCTCCGAGCTGTCAGCACAGAGCCTGACACAGGGCTTGAACCCAGTAACCTTGAGATCGACCCGAGCTGAAGTCGGATGCTTAACCAACTGAGCCACTCAGGCGCTCCCATAACTATATTTTGGAAAAATTGTTTGTCTATGTGCTAGAGGAATTTAAAAAACTTGGAATCTTAAGTCTTAGGTTTCTCAAATCATTCACTCATTCCAGTCCTTGGTCTCGTTACATTTTCAGGGTGAGGACAGTGAGTTTGCACAATGTGGACACAAGCAGGTGTTCACTCCAAGTGAACACAAATGGGCACAGAATTCCCCGCTACATGCTGTTGCTGAAAAACAAGGTTAATAGAATTTCTGCAGAAACATGAGCATTAATTTGATTTCCCCATTTATTCCTCCTCCTTTTAACATGTACATGGCAAATTAATTAAATAGCACTGCAGCCTGGCAAAAGCTTTGTTATTGTCATGATAAAAAAAATTAGCGTAATCATTTTGGTGCTAATTATGCATTTTTGGCAAACTGTTTCATCTCACTTAGAAATACCCTCAAGCATGGGAGAATGGCGATTTAATGGAAGTGCAGAATAAAAGAGAATGCTTTTAGAGTCTTGGATTAATTTTCAATTATAAATAGTTTATAAAGTGTTTGTAGCACTTAAACTTTATACATAATCACACTTCATAATGAAAATAGAAAATAACAAAAACATTTTCATGTTTTCATGAGTTTTTTATGATCAGGATTCTTAAGGCTCTGAAAATACTTTATTTTAAAAATACCCTAGTGGGGCGCCTGAGTGGCCCAGTTGGTTAAGCACCCAACTTCTGATTTCAGCTCAGGTCGTGATCGCACAGTTCGTGAGATCAAGCCCTGCGTTGGGCTCTGTGCTGACATCCTGGAGCCTGCTTGGAATTCTCTTTCTCCCTCTCTCTGCCTCTCTATCTAAATAAAGTTGAAATAAAATAAAAAATAAAATTATCATAGTAACAACTTCCATTTATTATACACCAATTGTATACAAGTTGTTCTGCATACAGCATATCTTTTTCATTTTACCAAAAGATTCCCAGCTACGGAACACCATTTCCACATTCCAGAAAAGTTAGCATGCTCAAGAAAGATAAGTGCCTTTCTCAAACGTCTTGTAGAAACTGTCTTCATTTGCTAGGCCTGCCTTAACAAAGGACCACAAACTGATTTGGCTTAAAACAACAGTAATGTATTGCCCCACAGTCATGGAGGGACAAGCTCCCTCTGACAACTGAAGGTTTGCCCCTCCCAGCTTCTGGTGGTCACCCGCCCTCACTGGCGTTCCTTGGCATGTGGACACACATCTGCACCCTTCCATCTTCGCATGGCCCTCTTTCCTCTGTGCCTGTCTGTCTGGGAGACTAAATCCCCAGTTCTTACGAGGATAGGAGTCCCACTGGATTAAGACCCACCCTAACAACTTCATGTGAACTTATTCCTTCTATAAAGGCCTATTTCCAAGCAAAATGACATTATGAGTTACTAGGGATTAGGATTTCAACCCATGCTTTTTAGGGGAAACACAATTCAACCATAATAGATAAAAAGCAGCAAATACATTTCAGCCTAATCTTTCATCTTCAAAACCTGCATTTTGCGCTTCTGCTCATGTCATCCTCTTACCAAAACAGCATTTGTGAAAATTTGTAGTATTATTTGAAAGTGTCAAATGCCAGTTTGCTTGAATGTCTATCCTCCTAGACTCTGCTCTTTGAGGCACAAATATGATTGTATCCTCCTTGCAACAAGTAAGCGTCCTGTGAGTCATTTCTCCATAACTATTTATTACGCTAACTAGAACTGGTTATTGTAAAGAATTTCAGTATTTATAGCTTTCTGAATGTTGAGATCACCTATTATAATTCAATGATTGACTCTTTTTTATACTGTAAGCCAAAGAAATGAGATGAAAGGCCATAAACTTTGGCCCCTGTGATATATTGTGATTTGTTGTTGGAACCTATCAACAAAGTTCAGAACAGTAAATATAGGTGTGGCATTTCTTTACAGCTTCAAAGGACCTGGCATTTAAAAGCCTGAGGAATTCTGGAAAACTTTTCATTTCCCAAAGTAAAAGAGTATTATTCAATTCCTGAAACATTCTAGACATAGGTCCATAAGAACAAAACTCAAGTTGGCTTGTGTGGGTTATTGCTGAGAAAGAAGGCAGAATGTGCAAAATGAAAATACAAGACTCTACAAAGGATAATCATGTTGACCATTTTTATTTTCATTTCTTTATTCATACACTCATCTAATTAATTTTGTTGTTGTTGTTCATCCAACCATCCAATCATCCATCTACTAAATTCTCATAATATGCTCACAACCATGGGAGGGGCTGGGAGGCCTCTTCCGATCCTGGAGCTTCCTACTGAAGCCTTTTTAAGCAGTGGTTTTTGTTTTTTGAAATCTCTGACTACCTTAGACTTAGACTACCTTAGACTTATCCTGGCAAGGCAGCAGGGGTGCCTTCTCTATGTTGCTTCCAAAACACTGTACTTTTCTCTACTTAAAAATACCCCCAAATATCATTCTTATTTCAGTTTTCACCACTGAACATGGTAGCACCTTTGTGTCTCCACTGTTCTTTCTTTCTTAGGTACTTGAAATGTCTACATGGGCATCACCATCTACCCGAAACTCTTAATTCGTTGATCTCTTTGGCATCAAACCATCGTGCACTCAACCACCCATTCTTAGGGTCCTCCCCATTACTGTAACGGTACCACTTCCAAGTCTCAACTTCAGACATCCCACATCCTCATATAACCTAATCCACCATCGGACACAATTCTGCCTTTCATGCTCCCACAATGGACCAACTGTCCCTATTCCCATATAGTTATGGCCAGCTTCTCTGTGCACTATTGCCAGCACACCATGGATCGAGTTATGGGTTCTCAAACTCTGAGTTTGAGGGTTGAGTAAATCTGGAACATATGAATTTCCTGGCACCAATGAATTTGGTTTTAGTGGGAAAGTTGGATTAGTAAAGACAAAAATCACAGTGCAGTTTCTTAATTATTATGGAAGGGATAGCCAATCTAGTTTTCAGGATTGCCTTTAGAAAGATTTCAAAAGAAAAGGTCTCAAGAAAAATTTCTTGAAAAGTCATTTTTAGACAATCCTCAGAAATTTTCTATTCTCTTCCAAACAATATCGAGAGTTTGGCAAGTTATTTCTATTACAGAGTTATAATACCTAACATTGTACGTACAAGGCATGAAACGTTCCTTAATGATAATGATTTTTGTAAACAAAATATTTACCTGCCTTTTAAAGACAATTTTATAGTGATTAAGAATTACCTTTCTGTCTTTGTTAACTCTGTGTAATCACTGCTGCTACTTCCTTTGTAGAATGCCCACGCATGCTGTTTCCACACTGGGTCCAAATGCATTGCTTTCAAGAAGAGAACATTTTGAAAGAACTAAGCAATAATTGAGATACAAAAAATATTTCCATCTCTAGCATTTCGAAGCCCACACAAGCATTTTCTTTTCAGCTGACAAGTGTAATTAATAAAATGTTATGCTGATTGGCTGAATGACATGATGAACTGCATGGTTTCTACAAATGGTAATGGTGATCTGGTATTCCAATGGCCTTTGCCTCCTAATCTGAGAAATCCATGTAAATGTATTATCTTAGCAGACCCTTGACATCACCCTTTCAAACAGGAGAGATGGCCCTTCCATTTCGCAGACTGAAAGTAGTTGGACATACATTGACCTGACACCATGGTTTATAAACTCACGCTCCAAATCCTGGTTCACATATTGCTTTCAATATGTTCTTTTTAATGGATTTTTATCTTCATTACATTATTGGCTTTCTAAAAATAAACATACACTTGACCATTTCCTTAATTTGTATTTTCAATTCCATTTGAAGAGAAACTTTTTCTAAAATTATGCAGCATCAAATGAAATATAGAAATAATAAGTAAGGGGGAACCAGAGTGGCTCAGTGGGTTGAGTGTCTGACTCTTGATTTCAGTTCAGTTCATGGCATCAAGCCCCACACTGGGCTCCAAGCAGAGCATGAAGACTGCTTGAGATTGTCTCTCTCTCTCTCTCTTTCTCTCTCTCTCTCTCTCTCTCTGTCTCTCCTCTTCTCCCTGACTCATACTTTCTCTCTAAAATAAATAAATAAATACATGAATAAATAAATAAATAAAATGATCAGTAAAATTTGGATCTAAATTATGTACTTTTAATATCTTCAGCATAGATCACAGTGAGCACATACATTTTGCTACAAAAAAGTATCTTTAACTTCTGTGGACCATCATTGCATATTCCATGGAAAATGGCATATTTTGGCTTATCTTCTATTTCACCTGAAAAATTACTGGATGTCCCCATAGACCTGTCACTGTGCTCTTTACTAGACAAATATAGTCACCCATGTCCCTGACCTCACAAAAGCTTACAGCCTCGTGAGAGGGACATAAATTAATCACATAAAATCTAGATAACAGAGTAGCTAAAAAAAAAAAATCACAGGGAATCTTATGACAAACCTAAGTGTCATCACTGATAATTTTTAAAGATACATTTTTTATAAAATTATATATCTGTACAAAATTACACAAGTGTTTATTTTTCTTTTCAATGTTTTTTTTTTTTAATTTTTGAGAGAGAGAGACAGAGCTTGAGGGGCAAAGAAAGAGGGAGACACAGATCCTAAGCAGGCTCTAGGCTCCAAGCTGTTAGCACAGAGCCCAACACAGGGCGCAAACTCATAAACCACGAAATCATGACCTGAGCCGAAGGCGGACACTCAATTGACTGAGCCATCTAGGCACCCCTAGAGTTTCTTTTTGTAAATATTTAGTTATTTATTTTGAGAGAGAAAGAAAGAGAGAGACAGAATTCCAAATAGACTCCAGGCTGTCAGCACAGAGCCCAACATGGGGCTCAAACTCAACAACTGTGAGATGATGACCTGAGCCAAGATCAAGAGTCCAGGAGTCGGTTGCTTAACTGACTGAGCCATTCAGGGACCCCACACCAGAGTTTCTTTATACAACTTCTCTGTATTCACAATGACTTGTGTTTAATGAGACACTTAAGATAAACTAGGAAAAATGCTTCCCCAAATTCCCCCTGGATCACTTTACCAATCCAAACCCAATCAAAATGCACATTAGATAAGTGAAGCTTTTGTAAACGGGATTATCCTAGTTGTACGGATTAATATTTAGATGCCCAAGAGCTGTCTTGTCTAATTTGTGCTACATCAGTCCTGCTCTCACACACAGTGATGAGCTCTATTTTCTACTTGAATTATAATTGCTATCCTGTGCACTTAGCACTATGAACAGCTGAAAAGAGTGTTGGATTTGCTGGAATAAATAGTGTTCAGTTATCAGTCATGATAGGTGTATATAAGGTAATACAAGTCACCACCACTAGCAGGAGTTTGCACTGTTTCTGTGGTGATGGTGGCTGCTTTGTGTCACCACAGACTACAAATGCAACCCCAGCTACAAGTGTGACTGTTCTGTCACAATGTATCTGCCAACAAAACTCAAGGAAAACTTTAAAGGCATTAAAGATTATAAATGATCCATTTCAGATACATTTCTTTCCATACTGAATAATCTCAGTAAAAGTACCTGCACTAAGAATCCAACCACCTGATTTTGTCTGCAAGATTTAATGAGACACTTAAGATAAACTAGGAAAAATGCTTCCCCAAATTCCCCTTGGATCACTTTACCAATCCAACCCCAATCAAAATGCACATTAGATAAGTGAAGATTTTGTAAACGGGATTATCCTAGTTGTACGGATTAATATTTAGATGCCCAAGAGCTGTCCTGTCTAATTTGTGCTACACCAGTCCTGCTCACACACACAGTGATATGTGGATAAGAAGCACTCATGTGAGTGGACAACTGATGGAAGCCTGTGTTGACGGAAGCAAAATGGAGCTGCAACTACAATATGTATTATTTTGAATCACAGAGCTAGGGTGAGTTTTGAACAGAAAGGATTTCACTTGACTAACTTCATTAAAATAACAAGTAGCTATCATTTCTCAGGAGAACAGGACATTTTGTCCAGATTCAGGGAAAGTTTTCAAATAACAATTTCCATTGTAGATACACCAATATTAAAAATCCAATTAGTCTTTCTGGGGCGCCTAGGTGGCTCAGTCACTTAAATGTCCAACTTCGGCTCAGGCCGTGGTCTCATGGTTTGTGAGTTTGAGCCCCACATCAGGCTCTGTGCTGACAGCTCAGATCCTGGAGTCTGCTTTAGATTCTGTGTCTCCCTCTCTCTCTGCCCCTCCCCCGCTCATGCTTAGTCTCTCTCAAAAATAAATAAAAAATTAAAATTTCTAACTTTGCAGGTTAGAAATCTGCAAGAAAAATGTTAAAAAGATTTCTATCTTATTTTGCCATTCACTTATATCTAAAGCAACCACATAAGATGGCCTAACTCCATGCAAACTCTAATGTTAGAGTTAAAAGACTAAGAACACATCTATATACTAAGATCTAAAATAGAATGGCAGTCTGTAACTTTAGAAAGACACTAACACATTCAACAGAAAAAAAATAAATTAACAAACATGATTCAAAGACAATAGAATGAGTTTAAAGAATTCTACCACATGCCTATGGCAAGGAGACAAATTGCACACTGCAAGGGATCATGTGGTCACATCACTTTGTGCTCATCATAAATTAAGGAGACACTTCAAGCAAGAATGGCCTAGTGATCCTGAGGGAAAAAATCCAATGTTCGTAGTTGGAATAGACTCTATGTCATTAACAGAAAAAGAGTAGAAGTTCATTTTTGAAGGGACCTTCTGAGTCCTATAAGAACACTAAGCTTTTGGGGCACCTGGGGGGCTCAGTCAGTTCAGTGACTGACTCTTGATTTCAGCTCAGGTCATGATCTCAGGGTTCATGAGTTCAAGCCCTATGTCGGGCTCTGCACTGACAGCATGGAGCCTGCTTGGGATTCTCTCTCTCCCTCTCTCTCTGCCTCTTCCCCTCTCGCACATAGGTTCTCCCTCTCTCTCTCTCTAAAATAAATAAACATTTTAAAAAAGAACACTAATCACTTCACACTAAAGAGATTTACAAAGCAGTAAACATATAAAATTAGAAAACCCTGTTGAGAAAATAGGTCAGGATAGAAAAGTGTATTCCTCTATCTCACACTTCTTTCCCCTCCATTTGGTTATTTTATGTATTTGGCTACTTGAGGAGATGATGCTCAAAATAGTTAGCCACAAACATGGCTCACACAATGACCAAAGAATTGGCCAGGTTCTAGCCATTTGCACAGATGCTGAAAATGGCCCATGAGTACTTAGTAGACAACCACAACACAAACAATTATCACTATTTACCAAGTGGCTATTGAGAGCTAAGTGCCTTTCATATAGCATTTATCATAACAACCCTCTCAAGTATGTAAATTATCTCTATTAGAGATAATTGAAGTTATATTCAGAGAGATTTCCATAAATTTCTAAAGGTGATCTAACTAGTAAGTGGTAGGTTTAGGTTTCAAACCCAGACGGACACCCTCTACCTCCCCCAGAAGGAGTTTCACATGTAATACCTGGAAAGGAAGGTTTGGGTTTTGGCCTCTGTAGCAAAGATCACCAAACATCCACAAATTGTTTGTTCCCCACTTTTATAACTGGGAAGTAGAAGCGTGGGTAGGGACTCCAGTCCCCAGAACCTCTTGTTTAGTTGGGATCCTGTGGCTAAGTTACACCCAGCAGAATGTGGGTGACAAACACCATTTCCATATCCAACAGCCTATGAAAACCTCCCACAGGGTACTCCATCCTCTCTCTCTCCTTCTACCAGCTGGATTTTACTGCCAGGATAACCTTGGAAGCTGTAAGTAAAGGGTACATAATAGGGATAGATTTTATTATAGCTTTAGCTTTGTTACAGAATGTGAGGTCAAACATATAGCTGTCAGCATTAATGTGAAGGCATAGATATTGATGAATATGTACCCTGTTTCAGAAGTAAGCTCAGCTGATCATCAGTGTCTTTTCCTAAATTCTGTTAACAGATACAACACGCCAAATATCTATATCAGTATGTGGATTATAACTAAACCTGGTGAAATAACTCTTTCCCCATGAGTTTTCCAAACTAAAAAAAAAAAAAACAATTCTATGGTTTGAATTCACATTAAATATAATTTGTCAAATTAAGTACCAAACATTTCCATAAATGAAAAATTGATAAAGTATTTCACACCAAAAAAAGAGGGATATTCTTTTCTGCTCATAGAAATTAAAGGTGTAGGCTTATCTGCTCTTTATGGAAATCCATGAGTAAGGATAAGTTGCTAGTAGCCTCAAATTTCAGAAGAAAAATCTCTCAATATTGACCAGTTTATATGTCTGAAAGATAGTCTGCCTCACTCTTAAACAAAAAGTTTCCTTATCACTACATGTCTATTGATTTTTGAGGAGGTTCTCTTACTAAAACTAAATGATGACACAACGTACAAATGTGTCCCAAGAAAATTTCTCACTTAGCTAAAAAGCATGAGAACAATACAGGGAGAAGAGAAATACGGAAAGAAAAGTTTATGGGTATTCTTGGGGAATTTCACCAATTTTTGAAACTCACAGTCTGCGCCTTGTCCCTTTTAGAACAATGAACTGTTCTGCTTATTTAAATTGCTTCTTATGTACAAAAGGTGGCCGCAGCCCTCCTCTTTGCCTCCATTTTACACATCAGTGTTAAAGGAAGTCAGTCATTGGGGTCTGGACTAACGTGGGGGCGGTCTACCAGTGAGTCCCAGAATCATCTGACAAAGTTGGTAGTTTCCTGATTTGCTTTTGTACGGATCTCCTCCACCTCGAATGCTCTCCCACAAATAGTATCTCATTAGGTTTTGAACCCGGGTAACTAGTAGGACATGTGTGACATCCCAAAAGAGGAAGGAGGCATAGGGACATTACAGGGCATCCTACAGATGTAAAACCGACAAGACAGAATAGTAATTGTTGGATTCAAGTTCAGTACTGCTCTACCAGCCCTCAAAATTTGCGGATTACTAAATGTGGGAGATGTTGCGCTTATTTCTACCCACATTCCCTGCAAGAAGAGGAGGAGTTCCATTTATCAGATTAGGACTTACAGTGCCTCCTGCAGGCAGAGAAGGTGCAGTTGCCCCATGAACTTGGCCCAGTGGAAAGTGGATGACCTCGACTGTCTAGGTCTGAGCACAAACTCTGAGAGATGCCATGATTTTGGGCCAATTTGTCTTCCCTTTTTCTTTGCCTGGAGAATGGCACATCCCAAGTGTAAATGGCAGATATGAGGTCCTGGTGGTTCTTCACCCCTGGTTCTGGATGAGAAGCTATGGGGCTGGAGCAGGATGTGGGCTGGAGCATGACACTGCCTTCCCCCACATGAGCAAGAATGGACCCACTGTTGAAAACAGTCCACAGGTGGAACAGCAAAGCCTCCACAGAGTGAATAACTGCACTCCCTGAAAGTTTTTATTTTTACCTTCAACATGACATTGGCTGGCAGGCATTCTCAAAGCAGCATGAACATAGAAACAGATAAAGAACGTATCTGCAAAGTAACCAATTGCATTCATTGAGATAAGAGCCTCAGGAAAGCTGCGGTTTTGTTCTCCATGTTCCCTGAGGCGAACTGGCTTAATGGGAAAATTATTTTCTCTTATTGCATGCCTGGAGGCATTGCATTTCCACCGGATGTCATTGAAAATTGAAGTTGTCGGAGGTTGTTTCATGGGAGGAAGATTCTCCTTAGCGAAGAAAGGGGCCCTGCGCAGGTGAGCGACTTAAGAGGTCTTGTACCAGACCAGATGACAGGTAAGGAGGAAACAGAGGCCTATGACAGCCAGTAGAAACTTATTACTAATCTGTATGTCTCAGATAAAGGACACAGGGACACAGTGCTGATATGTTTGCAAGGAGCAGAGCTGAGACCTTAAGAGAGCCAGCCATGTCTGGAATATTATGAAGTACTTATGCATTCAGAGAATAAAATTGTAATAACAAATCCTTCCCTTAATGTTAACAATTATTGAGAGAGGATGGGGGGATGGAGAACTTCATAAGGAAAGGAACTTGTGTGAAATTCAGATAAATTGGAAGATCTAATTTCTTTTCAGACTAGAACAAGTGGCACATACTTCCTGACTTGAAATGTTTTGTCCTAGGATCTATGTGGTGGTAGCCCAGGAGGAAACCACCAGTGTTTTCTTTAATGTTTATTAATTTGAGAGAGAGACACACAGACAGACACAAACAGAAGGTGAGAAAGAATCCCAAGCATGTTCCACACTTGGAGCGGAGCCCAACACGGCTCTCAATTCCATGAACCCATGGGACTTGATCCCATAAACCGTGAGATCATGACATAAGTGAAATCAAGAGTCAGATGCTTAACTGGCTGAGTCACCCAGGAACCCCAGGGGCCATGAGTATTTAGAGAGAGCTGCTACAAAAAAAAAAAAAAATATATATGTAATAAGAGTATTCTAGGTGATGCCCTATAATCACCATTTTGGTGGAAAAGTTAACTTTATCCTGTACTGATGAATAAAGACAAAAGAGATCATCTTTTAATCTTTACTGTGGTGAGAAATATGTTAATAGAAGAGAATGAAACACCATGATATTCAAATTATTTAATGATTTACTAAGTTATTTAATAAATACCCTTGATTCTCTAATTCAAATTCTAAAGAATTAAATAAAAGTATGATTCTAATTCTATGTAACTAATGGAAGAATGAGGATTTAATTATGATGAAATAAGTTGGAGTTGAAATTTTTTATGGAGACATTGCTACATTTATGAATTTAAACAAATATCAGTTGAATCGCATCCTTAAAAATACTGCCTTACGCCCTAGAGCAATAGATGAAAATTCTCTCTTAAACCATGGCCTACCATGAATATTTCATATTTTTTTTACATTTCAAATTTTGTATTCGATTCTTTTATCTTAAAAATTTCAATTTATCAACTTTTTAAAAACTCCTATCAAAGTCTTATGCACAAAGGTGAATTTCCATTTGAAATCTATGTTAGTTAACCAGCCAGATTCCTTGAAATTGTGTGTAAATAATAAAGTATTATTCCATTTTCATAAGAAACCCTGTGAAGAAAATTAAAACAAAAATAACTATTATGTGATCTCACAATCTCTTTTAGGTAGCCTTGCAAAATATTTAATGCAAAATGTGAAAATAAAATGAAAATAATCATCTCAGTCAAAATTATCTCAAAATGATGTGGGCTGTCTGTCATATCAAATATTATGATTTTCTTCAGTGTTTAAATGTTGGATAGCATTGCTAGTCAGAAAGATTTATCTTTAGGAAAAAGATAAAGAATGATTTGTGTTTGATTCAACAATAATTTCCAACATTTGAAAGAGCAACATGTACTTTAAATATCTTGTGGAAGAACACATTTAACTTACAAGTACTACTTTGGAGAATTTTTTGCATATGTTTTAATTTTCTAAATGAATATTTATTAACATAGACTTATATATGTGGTCCTAAATCATTTACAAAGTTGACATATTTTATAATCTGTTTAACATCTTAGTTAATTTTTAGAAATTGGAAGGATACATACCAATTAGTTGACAGTTATTAACTGTGGGTCATAGATTTATAAATGATTTTTATTGTCTTTATATTTGCATCTATATTCTAAAACATTATATTAGTTTTACAGTTGTAAACCAATTCCAAAGTCCTTATATAATCAGAATAGTAGACATGACTATTCTGTCGTTAAGTGTTTAGGCTTGAATATCTTTATCATAAATGTACATAAGATAAAATCCAATGGATGTAAGACCTTAGTGTCTATATGATGAAGCAGGAATCTGCATTAAATTTTCTTATATGCATAAGATATTACTCATCAAGACTAAAGATTAATGCCTCTAGGAAGAAGGATCAAGTTCATATGATATGCTGCTGACAGGGGTTCATTTCTTCATATCATTATTAGCTTCTACCTTGACTATCATTATAAAAGCTGTAAATAAATGAACTTTAAATTTTCTTAAATCTTCAATCTATCAAGAGAAAACCTAAAATCTTTGGTAAGTATTGTGTAGATTATGCCTTACTTATTCAGAAATGAAACTAAAATAATGGGTCTCCAAATACTTCCTCATTATGACTCTGATTTGGAACAGATAATGACACATGGATTTAATGGAAATATTTAAATGCAAACGTTATTTGCAGTTAAGTTTGTAAAATTCTATGATGAAATGATCCTTGCTCAATCTTTAGTTATATCTCCTTTTTCCTCAGCCTGGCATCTGTAAAGAATGGAAGATCCTTGATAGCAAAAGACAATTATTCAAGATTTACTGTGGCCTCTGATTGTGTATGGGGCTCACAATCGCTCCTGCACTCCTTAGACTCTGCCAGATTTGTGATTTGTCCTTGAGGGTCTGTGCCAGAAATGAAAAGACTCTCCCGCAGTGCTGTCCAGAAAGCTTAAGCAATAACCCTCATCACGCCTCATGGCTGGCCACCAAAAGTCCTACCTAACTCCTGCTGAGCTAATGTGCACTTTAACAATTACTTTTACATATTTTATACATAGATATATAGATGTATGTACTATACAGATGTATGCATATATGTACATGATGTATGTATATGTATATGTAAGGTACATATAAAGACTGAAGTGAGTATATCATTGGGACCACAACTTCTAGAAAAGGGAGAACATTTTCGAATATACTCTAAATTTAAGACAACAAACATGGGTATGTTAACTTTGCAAATAGGGCAGTAAGCCCAGAGGATGTTCAATAGAGCATACCTTACAGATTTTTCACAGGGTTGGCTCTCTTTGAACCTGAACCCAAACTGAATTCTGTCAGCAACACTGCAGTCTTGCAGTAAGCTCAATGAGACGTCCTTACAAATATCAGAAAAACTGGATCAAGGTGAATGTAAGAATCTATGACATCTGTTCTCAGCCGTGTGCATCAGCAGTTACAATCTGTCCCGTATGGCAGCCCATGTTTTGCATGACTAAGTCCCATTGCAAAGGAAAATCTGTGACCAAGAGGAAGGAGTCCACACTGGGTGTTTATGGAAGAAAACAAGGGGCATGCATGCATGGCTTTGTTTTTCCTGTGTTTGTGCTCAAACTGAACACTGAAAGCCAAATAGAGGCTGAGTCCTCTAAACCTAATTATGTAGGAAGTGGAGGAGCACTCAATATAGAATCAGCCAAGAATCAGTCAATAATGACCCCCGGAATGGTCCTGATTGTGATCATGCATCTCAGCTTTATTCCTTTCTATGAATCTAACTAATTTACCACAAAGTCTGAGTAGTTAAATTGGAACTCAACAGCATGCAACAGAAAAATCACAGTCACAAACAGGATAATGATCCCGTCACTCAAGGGACCGGGGAGCAACCTCACTAATACTCAACCAAAGCAAACCTGATGTTTTCTGCTACCACATTTGGCTTCACATTTTTCTTATAATTTTTAAATATCTGCTTTTACTCTGTAGTCCGGGGAGTACATAAAAATAGTGGTTCCTTGGCTCCATGGCCTCAGACTCCTCATTCTGGGGATGAGCAAAGACACCCCCACCCTCTAGCAGGTAGAATTTGATGGTGGTGAAGCTCTCACATTGTCACTGCTGTGTCAGAGCATGGTCAGATGAGTCTGGAGAAGTGGCATTTGGAATGGTCTCAAGACCAAAGCTGGGAGAAGGAAACGTGGGTTTTGATTGGAGTACATCCTAGACAGGCAGGGGCAGAGCCAATGGAGAACATGGCACTGGGAAATCGGGAGCCAGACAGGTGCCTCTGGGCTCAGTGGGTGCCTTTCTATTCTGGAAGCCCCCAAAAAGAAGTGGGAGGGGAGGCCCTCCCCATGCACAGCTGGGTGTGAATGACTTGCACTAATGGTTCACACTTGCACTGTGGTTCCAAACCACAGGACGTGGGACTCTCTCTCTCCTTTGGTCCTTTCCAGCTCTCCGCCCTTTGCATGGCTGAGATTTAGAAGGAAGAAACAGGCTTCCACTTAGAAGTAAAAGAGAACCTCAGATGAGGGACTAGGTCTTAGAAATATGGTCTCTGTGAAAATGATTTCTTCCTGAATTGGCAAGGAAACAGTCAAGGAAAGGGAGAGAAAACAGAAGAGCTCCGTTCGGTGCCAGAGGCACAGCTCCAAGCCTGTCCTGGGCTTGGTCATTCGGCAGTGATGGTGGTTCTTTCTCTGCCGTGCTCACAGCACCACCTGACGCTAAGCCCTTCCCACGCTCAGTTGTGCGTATGGCTCGATACGTGGCCAGAGGAAGGTGGCCATTGGCAGCAGGTCTGTGAGCTGCTGAAAAACAGCGAGGTCCTCCCAGGGACCAGATAATACTGGAGAGTCCCTTGAAAGAAGCCAAAGGAGGCAAATGTGGGCTGAACATTGCAGTAAACCCCTAAGTGCTTTGATCACTTGGACAACTTCTGCATGTGATCTTTTGTGATTGATCCCTCCTCCAGTTTTACATCCTGGAGCAGGAGTAAAATGGGAAATAATCAGAAAAGAAACAATGTCATTTCCAAAAAGGAAATCCAGAAATATGATGCTTCCATTCAAAGTGAGCTACAGATTCCTCAGACTTTCTCTCCAGTATGCTAACAATGCCTGAGTTTATTGTAGGTAAAGTGATCGTCTTACATGTGAAATGTATAGGAGCCTTGGTGGCTCAGTCAGTTAGGTGTCCGACTTCGGCTCAGGTCATGGTTCCTCAGTTTGAGCCCCATATCTGGCTCTCTGCTGTCAGCATAGATTCTCTTTGGATTCTCTCTGCCCCTCTCTTCTGCCCCTCCCCAACCCATGCATGTGCTCTCTCTCTTAAAGTTAAAAATAAAATGCATACAATTTTGAAACTTGCTAAGATGCCAGTTAAATTTTTGTGAGGAAGTGTCATATTTAAAGCACATCAATAATAATGCTTAAAAATAGAATATTTACTCTTCAATTCTGTTATTTTTTATTCACATATATATTCATTTACTGGACCAACATTGATGGATGCTTATTAGGATTGCAAGCACTTTTTTTAAGCCTTGGGAATACAGTGAATAGAAAAGACAAGACCAGTGCATTGAAGAAACTTAAATTCTGGTGGCCTCAGGGCTGAGGGGTAGATAATGAGCAAACAAATAAGGGTGAAATAATTCTGTTGGTGAGAAGTATAAAATATGAAAGAAAATATGTAACATAAATATTTGATATTTTCAGAGTTTGAGAGCTTGAGAGCCAATGAGGGACAGATGGAGAAAGATAGAGAAGGAGAGAGAGAGAGAGAGAGAGAGAGAGAGAGAGAAAGCCCATCAGGCTCTGTGATGTCAGAGCACAGACAGATGCAGGGTCTTGTCTTTTCTATTCACTGTATTCCCAAAGCTTAAAAAAGTGCTTGCAATCCTAATAAGCATCCATCAATATTGGTCCAGTAAATGAATATATATGTGAATAAAAAATAACAGAATTGAAGAGTAAATACTCTATTTTTAAGCATGAACTGTGAGATCATAACCTGAGCTAAAATTAAGAGTCGGTCGCTTAACCAACTGAGCTGTCCAGGAGCCCCAGATTCTGTTTTCTACAGTGGCCAGGGAAGGCATCATTAACAGGGTGACAGGTGACCACAGTCTAATGAAAGTAAGGGAGAAGGATGTTCCAAGCGAAGCCTCCAAGGAGTCTACCTGGTGTATTCAGAAGGAACAGCAGAAGCAGGGGTGGGGGTGGTGAGGAGGGAGGCAACACAGCCTGGATAGAGGAAGGAGGAGGACGGCATGAGAGCAGGTCAGACCCCAGACTCTGGAGGGCAAGGTAAGGAGTTTGGCTTTTCCTTCAAAGACGACAGAAAGCCATGGAAATGTTTTGAGCACAGGATCCCTGATATGATGTCGGTGGTCAGAGACGCTCTCTGGCTGCCACCGTGAGCTGTTGGGCACAAGGGCCGGAGCAGCGAACGGTAAGGAGGCTACTGACAGGATCCAGGTGAGCCGTGCTGGTGGCTTCACTGTGCCTTAGCAGTAAAGGGAGTGAGAAGCCACCATGTTCTCAATCGATGTTGAAGGTTCTCTTAGTCTGTCCAGGCTTCTACAACAAAATACTCCTTGGTGAGTGGCTGATGAACAACAGAAATTTATTTCTCACAGTTCTGGAGGCTGAAGTCTGAAAGCAGGGTGCTGGCATGGTCAGGTGAGGGCTGGTTTCTAGGTGGCCAAACCCTAGCTGTACCCTCCTATGAAGAAGAGGTGAGGGAGCTCTGTAGGGCCTCTTTTGTAAGGGCACTGATCTCATTCATGAGGTTCCACACTCATGACCTAATCGCCTCCCAGTGCCCCACCATCACCTTGGGGGTTAAGATTTCAACATATGAATTTGGGGAGGACACAAGCATTCAGACCACAGAGGTAGAGCCAGTGTGTTTGGCCGATGGGTTGAATGTGGTCTTTGACTACAAGTCAAGAAAATGATTTATTATTTGAGGTGTTCAAGTTGACTCTCCATAATAGACAACAGAATTGTAATTAGAATATGTTTTCCCATGATCAAGGTAAGGAACACTAGTAATTTATATTATTAATAATTATCTTAGCAATCGTCACAGTAAATTTTTTAATTATTATTTATAAAAAAAAAGTCCTAAAGTCTTCCTTGTGGAATAATGGAAATTATCCTTCATGCATTCATAAAATTGAGCATGCTACAATGGATGTTCTCTTCTGAGTTAATATACTTCTTTAATTAGTTTTCTTTCAGGAAGTTGGGAAATACCCAGTTTAATTTGTAATGCACTTGATAACAATGTAAGGATTAGGAGTGGGAGAACAAGCTATGTTCTACACCAGAACTGAGAACCAGAACATTCATTTGTTTTAATACACCATTTAAAAATGTATCTGAAGATAAATACTATGAATTTCCTTGAACTATGGGAAATTGTAACATACTTTTTCTTGTTGGTGTGCTATAAGGACCATGGCAAGCTTGAACAACAAGAAATCAGAGGAATCAGATTAAAAGCCCCCACTTCCAATTTTTGTGCTTTAGTTTTCTTATATTTAAAATGAAGAACTAACTGGTGACCCCAAAGGTCCTTACTAGATAATATTTTATTATAATAATCATTATGTTAATCAATAATCTAGTAAATAGATAGTCAAAGACTTTTTTTCTATATTTTACCAAACACTGTATGTAAAAGTGATAATAAGCAGCTACTGACATTATGGAGAATGAACCTACTAAAATTACATCTTTTTAAATTATTATTTATTTTGAAAGAGCAAGTGTGTGCATGTGCACAAGCAGGGGAGGGACAGAGAGAGAGGGAGAGAGAAAGAGAGAATCCTAAGCAGGCTATAAGCTGTCAGCACAGACTCCAACTCAGGGCTCAATTTCACAAACCATGAGATCATGACCAGAGCCAAAATCAAGAGTTGGATATTTAACTGACTGAGCCACCCAGGTGCCCCTCAAAATGACATGTTTTAAAATTCTATTCTTATAAGTTGAGAAACTTGCAAAGATTTTATGATTGCTCATCTTATAAGCTGCCAATACCAGAACAATTAAAATAAAAAAACCAAAACCAAAAACAAACTATAAAGGGGTGTGAAGTATTACACCAGAACCAATCAAACAAATGAATATCAGGTGGGAATGCATTCTAATTGAACATCAAACAAGGTCCTGGGACTGCTAATAGCTATGGTAAAAACAGAAGAGTGATGGGATGTACAACTTTTATCATCTAAAATAAAAGGAACAATCTCATTAAAAGGCAATTATCAGGGCAACTGGGTGACTCAGTTGGTTGAGCCCCTGACTCTTAATTTGGCTCAGGTCCTGGTCTCACAGTTTGTCGCAAGGGTCTGTGCTCAAAGTGTGGAGCCTACTTGGGATTCTCTCATCCTCCCTCTCTGTCCCTCCCCCGCTCATGCTCTCTAAGTAAATAAATGTTTTAAAAGGCAATTATTAGTATGTATTTATATGAAGGGAATAAATACCTTACATAGCTTTGCAAATGCTACAAGAATGACCATGGCTTCGTGTCACGTTCCACTCCAGGAAAAAAATAAAAGATGTCCAATTTTCATTTCCCCTTAACTTCTTTACTGTAAGGATAATCCGGTTTCTCCATTGTTCATCCAGGAAAAGCATATCATTTAAATCCTAATAGGTTACCGTATTTTTCTTTCCACTTTATATCATCCCATTTGAAATTAGGATGCAAACAGGACTTTGGAGAATCTCTAGATTAAAGTCCTAGCAGTGAAATTCTTTACAGAGATCAAGAGGGAGGTGCCTGAAACAGACTCTGGAATCCGTGAAATTGGGCAACGTCCTTCTGGCATTAAATGCAAAGTATCAGGCACTGTTCTAAGCATGTTACATGCACTGATCCCTTAATCCTTCTCACAGTTCTATGCAGTAATTTTCAAGTACACTTTCATTTTACAGATGAGGATATAATGACACAGGGGCCAGGTGTCTTCCCCAGGGACCCATAGCTAATACAGAGTGAGATTTCAGCACCTGAGACAGCTGCCCCACACTGCAGGCTCCAGCTCTAGATAACTGGGCCGCACTATTAGAAATACCCCATAAATGCAATTTACTTGCTGTTTTGTCTCCCGTAGAGTTCTCCTCTGTTTTGGTAAACACATGATGACTGAAATACATGGCACTGAATCTCGACATAACCAGTTATAGATAGACTGTTTGATTCATCAACGAGACAGCTTTTTATTCATTCAAAAACTAAGGTCTATGGTTTCAACAGCTTTTAAAATGGCTCTTCTTGACTCAACTGCCAAATATATGTGACTTAATCTAATAATACTCCTTATGTTGCTTTTTTACAAAGATTTGGGATGGCATGCACACCTACAAATGAGCAATTGCATGGATAAACACCTCGATTTTGTTTGCAAAATAATTTAAATGATATTTAATTATCCATAAAAAAGTGATACGAATAGACCCCTGTCTTGGAATGGACAAGACATTCATTCCACTCAATGAAATTTTGCTTATCTAAACTAACCAGGGCATACTCCTTTTGGAAAACAGCAATAATTTCTCCTTAAAAAGTAACTAGTTTTTTGTCTAATTACAAAAACTTCAGATAAGCAAAAGTAAACAGACCATTGTATCTTTTTCGTAGAGATAAATACAGTTACTATTATTTGCTTATATGTCCTTCTCCAGGTCTGTCCACAGATCTATGGATGGGTCTACATGTGCATAGTCCTAATTTTTAAATATAAAGGACATTTTATTATAAGTATTCTTTACTAATATGCCTTTCACTTAATGAATTGTGAAAATCTTTTCATGTCAGTAACAAAGACCTTTCCCAATCTTACAGACATCACTACCCCTCCTCTCTATGATAGCACAGTGATGCCTAATGAACACCTGGTTTGTTCACAATTATTTCATACTTTTTCATTTTTTTAATGTTTATTCATTTTGAGAGGGAGGTAGGGAGAGAGAGAGAGAGCGAGCACAAGTAAGCCACAAGTGTGGGAGGTATCAAGAGACAGAGAGAGAGATGGACAGAGAGAATGAACCCAAAGCAGGCTCCATGATGTCAGTGCAGAGACCAACATGGAGCTCAGTCTCACAAACAGTGAAATCATGACCTGAGCCAAAACCAAGATCCAGACACTCAACCAGCTGAGCCCCAGGTGTCCCCACAATTATTTCATATTTTAAATACCACTGCAAGAAGCTTCTGGAACATCTATCTTTTCCAAGTTTATTTACTTTCCTTAGACAAACCTAGGTTTGAAATTTATGAAATGGTATGAGTTTAATAAAACTTTTCGTACATGTTGCCAAATTGTCTTCCCCAAAACATTTACTTTTCCTTTAACTCTCAGTAAACATCTGTTGTTTTGTAAAGAATAAAAGGGGGGGGGGTTCCCATTCATTCAAGGTATATTTCTGTCGCGACTCAAGTTACATTAACATTTACTGTAGCTTTATTCTTATGATTCTCTCTTCAAAACATAACAGAATTACTCAATACTTCCCTTTTGCTTTGTCCAAATATTCTAATTTCATCTAGTAAAAAATGGTAATTCCTCACCAGGCATCAAAGACCCTTACACATTTGTTTGCAGCTTAAAGGTCAACTGGAAATCAGATATCCATTTCACATTCTCAATAAATTTCTCATGAATGTATTCTTGAAGTTGGCATAATTTGCTTTTCTTTGCCTTCTGTGAGCTCAGTTCTGAATTTAATAATTTCCTCTGACTGAAAAGAAGGCCATATTTCCCTGCTTCTCCATCGGAGATGAAGATGGAAAAGGCCTGGGAGAAGGTCACCTGACCTCTCAGGAGGTACTGTCCCACCTAGGAGCGACATCATCCTTTCCAGGAATGGGAGGAAGAGCACACGGGCACTTAGTGCTGGATGGTGCCTGCAGATCCACCGCTTTACTCTTTCTTTTTTCTAATCACTACATTTCCAGCAAAAGCTTTCTCCGCATTGAGGACATGGACAGTGAGTTGCTGAATAAATGGATGTGTGGACCTGGGCCAGCAATGAGGCCAAAACAGTGAGGAAACCCAACCCCCAAGGCAATGGTGTTAGGAGGTGGGGCACTGGAAGGGGGTCAGGTGATGAAGGGGGAACCCCATGGATGGGGTTAAGTGCCCTCATGAAAGAGACCTCAGAGAGCTCCCAGCCCTCTTCTCCACGGGAGGACACAGCTTGGAGCAGATGACCATGAACCAGGCAGCAGGCTCTCACTAGACACCAGATCTGCAGGCACCGTGATCTGGGACCTCCCAGACTCTAAACTGTGCGAGATGCAGATCTGTTGATGAAACTCGCCAATTTGCTCGGCTGTTAGAGTAGCCCAAGTGGACTATGACAGAGTAGCTGATTCTTCTTTGATGCAATTAAGAGGCTAAGCAGAAGCCTAAGTCTGCTAAATCAGAGCACACTAGAATATGTGCTCACAGCTTTCTAAATGTGACAGGAAGACATCTTACACATTAATTAGGTGAAACATTGATGGCATGACAGTGGCCAAAGATCTAATTAAAACAAGAATTCCTCTAGGAACACGAAATGGATTCCCCTTAAAATTCCAATTAGCCATCTTTGTGTGGGCTAACATGTTATATAGCAGGTGTAGATTTTTGTTTGTTTCTTTTCCAGGCTTTTATTAGAGCTAAGACACACACACACACACACACACACACACACAATTCTTAAACAGAAAAATTTTGCCCTTTGCATAAGAGAATAAGAACTACTCCCCTTGGGGCACCTGGGTGGCTCAGTCAGTTAAGCGACTAACTTCAGCTCAGGTCATGATCTCACGGTTTGTGGGTTCGAGCCCCACGTCAGGCTCTGTGCTGACAGCCCAGAGTCTGGAGCCTGCTTCAGATTCTGTCTCCCTCTCTCTGACCCTCCCTCACTCACAATCTGTCTCTCTCTCTCTCTCTTAAAAAATAAGTAAACATTAAAAAAAATTAAAAAAGTACTCCCCTTAATTTAAATAACATCCAATTGGTGACAAGGGAAGCAATTTAGAGTACAAAAAAATTGTTTGTAATTAATGACAAAGATTATGAAAGCATGTAACTAACTAGTGTTTCCTATACATTCCCATCTGCAGACTGGATACCACAGTAGGCAAGGACAAACACATGCCATATTTCACCTCCACACTGACACATATAGTAAACCTAATGAGAAGCTAGGACTTGGTTAAGATCAGCCTGCTAATAAATTCCATTTCAAGCCTGGGTCTGCCACCCCCAGGCTCCAAAATACACCAGCAAGTTCACCTGTACCACAGAGCATATCGCTGGAGAACACAAGTGCAAACCAAATGCATCCACTCACACTGACTACAAGTTATGTAATAGCTAATCAGGTGCTTGCTTACCCCCCTTCCCCAGTCTCTTTGTTAAGTGATTTGAGCAACGTTTGCCTGACAACCGTTAATGAATTACCTGCAACAAGGCATCAATTTTCTGTCAAATGGCAGTAGTGAATCATTTACACATGCAAGAAGGAGAAGTCTGAGGATTAAATCTGGGTACTTAACTGACTTTCTCTCTCCTAGTACAGAACCATAGAGACATGGAGATTTATATTGGAAATGGTGCAATGGTGGTATTATGTTTGAAGGCAGAAGGTCTGCCTGATACTAGAAAAACTCCCTCCATCCGTCTACTTTTGCACCAGTAACTTAGCATTGGGGAGTGTTTCTTCTGCATATGGATTAATTTCCAGGAGTCCTTATGGAAAAAAAGGAGAAGAGAAGCCCTAAAAGTATTGTATGAATAATTAATAGAGCACAGACTTGACAGACCATATGTGAGAATTATCAGAGGCAGTAAGGCCAATAAACATATGGGTATGGACAATAAACAGAAATCAGCTGCCTGAGAAATATATTGCTTAGGAAGAAAATGGGCATTGGAGGGCAACCAAAGGCATTGCATCTTTAGGATCTGGGATCAAGGACTCATTTGTTCTCCCCTCATTTGAGTTTGGGGCCTGAATAGACTTCATGCAAAGGTTAAAACCAGGTGGAAAAGATTCTTTCCTGGAGGAACTATCCCCACAGTCATCACTGTAGCTCATACAAAGAGGAGAAGGGGACAGACAAGAGAAAGCTCAAGACTTCCGTCAGCCCCCATCATTTGCTTCCTATTCGAGCCTGAGCAAATTCTTCCCTGTCTAACCTGATTTTCTCATTTTTAAGATTAAGATACGAATGAGGATTTTGTAAGAGGATGCATGCAAAGTATCTAGAACATGGAAACCACCAACTGAAAGTTAGTTGAATAGATTCCACGCCCCCAGACACCTCCAGACATACATGCACACCTGCACATTCGCACACGCACACGGATAATGGGGTCAACATTTTATTAAAATACTCAATTGAGCAGGAAAGATGGAAGTTTCTTGTCTAAAAGGATATTAAAAAAAAGAATATATCTACAGCATTTAAAATGCATTAATCTTACGAACAGGAAATAAAATATTCACTTTTCAAAAATTTTTAGCCTTATATGGAAACTAAAAGCTATCAAATCTTTTCCTTACAATAAAAATCATCCCATATCTGATAATTTTCTAAGACACTACTAATTTTCTCTGATTTATCTGAAAAACAATCATATTTGCAGCACAAAGTAATTTAACCTGAAAATTAGAATCCGTGGACTCTAATGACTTCACACTCATTTTCAGATAAGAAAAATTTCCTATTTGTCTTAGATCCACAAACTCATGTAATCTATTAGTGCCTGCATAACACCATGACAGAAAATAAATGGGGCACAATGAAAAGGAAAAGAAATTACTTATTTAAAATCTATTATCACCCTTAGACTCTTATTCAGAGAGAAACAAAAGTGAGCAGGAATGTGAAATCAAGTGTGCAAAGCTCCCACGTGCCTGAGTGCCCATACACATGCACTCGCCATGTTAACTTCTCTAAGTTCTATGTTGCAGATCACAATCAGTCTCCTCAGGATGGACTGGCATGGCATTTCCCCTGAAGATTGAAAAGGCTGTCCAGTACAGGTGACATACAGGACTGGGGCTTATTCCCAACGTCTCCATGGAGAAATTACAGAAGTAGCGTACATGGGCTTATGCAAAGAAAGATGGTTATTTAGAAATGCAGAAGAGGGGCACCTGCGTGGCTCAGTCGGTTGAGTGTCCGATTTTGGTGCAGGTTATGATCTCACGGTTCGTGAGTTCGAGCCCCGCGTCGGGCTCTGTGCTGACCGCTAGCTCAGAGCCTGGAGCCTGCTTCAGATTCTGTGTCTCTTTCTCTCTCTGCCCTTCCCCTGTTCATGCTCTGTCTCTCTCTGTCTCTCAAAAATAAATAAATGAAAAAAATTAAAAAAATAGAAATGCAGAACAATTTCCTGACTTAGATCATAGTAACTTACTTGCTTAAAAATGTCCAATTTTGGGGATGCCTGCGTGGCTCAGTTGGTTAAGTGGGGCAAGTTCTGGCTTCCACCACACAGTACAGCTCAAGAACTTTGGTTAATTTTTATGAGAAAAAAGTAATTATCTTAAGCTGGTTATACACATGTTTTTCATGCTCGCTCTCTATATTGAAGACACTAAACTATACCAAATACAAAGATTTTCTCAGTCCTATATTTCTCCAAAATATCACTCTTGATAATGCTCAATAGACTACGTTAAATCTCTAAGGTACATGAAACAGGGTCCAGCAAGTAATGAGAGCCTCCAGTGGACACCCCATAACCTGAGGGTTGGGGACCATTGAATTAGCTTTACTTTAGGGGCATCATGATTCATCTGTGATTTACCAAGTGGTAAAGATCATTGCTGTTTTCCCATAATACTAGAACAAACGCACGTCTACCTTTCATTATCTTGAGAAACCAAAGGGAAATATTAAAGTTCATTTTCTCTTTTGAGCTGCATTGTTCTTTTCCCTGATATTTGATCTACTCTTAGGTTATAGCTTATTTTAATCTTAGGTAGCACTAATAATGCAGTAGGTCTATTTAACAGTCAACTGCAGATCTATTCAAGGCAGCATTAGTTTTGCTTTATTTTACCTAATGTGTTCTTAACATTCCATAAATGATTTCTAATAGGCTTCTAAATTTTTAAAAAATTGGTGATAGTTTAGACTTGTTTTAGAAATAGATTTATGAGTGCAATTATATGACTTTAAAAATTTTTTTCACATGTTTAAAATTTTTATGGAAGCTAAGACAAGTTGTATTTTTATTATTGCCATCTGCTCTGTCATTTTTATTCAAGCTACTGTTGACACTTCCATACAGATAGATGAATAAAGAAAATACAAATAAAATCTCCAAGAGCTTTTAAGTTCTTTTCTTTGATACAGTATAAAAATTGATAGAGATTTTACCAAAAATGTTCAAATTTCAAATGGAAATGAAATAGAAACCAGAGCTGGTTCCAAGAGTATCTAACAGCACCAAGAACAATATAAAATTGTCATTTCTCCAGATTTCTAAAGATGTAAACCTGACCTTTTGGTAAAGCAAATACCTCGCCATGAACACAGAGTGGAAACATCCAGGTGAGAAAAATACCAACTGAACTCTATTCTGATTTTCCTAGCACCACTGGAAGGCACTCTCTCCCTGCAGGTGGCCCATCGTGGGGATAACCAAGTAAGCCATGTTTTAGAAATAAGAGCCTGGTTGTAAAATTAGCTCACTCCCTTGCCAGCCACTATGTGAGGACACCCCCATTGGAGAGGCTCTTCCCAAAATCACCATGTAGTTCATTCCTACTATTTAGGCTTTGGCTCAAAGGCCATTCCCTCAGTGAATCTGGCCTTGGTCACCCCAGTTATTCTCTACCCCATTACTTGGCACTCATTATTAAAATACTTGTTCATTACTCATCACTGCTGTGAGATCTTTCACTCAACATCAAGGGCCCCATTGCTTCCCCTTCATCACAGTACCCACCAGGACCTAGACCCACACCAGTTGCCTTGTTCCTACTCAGTCGCTATTTGTTAACTGCATGAAAAAAATGCAGTATTCTTCTAAGTTTTCATAATGTGGCAGCTTCTTATTTTAGTAAGTTTTCTCATTTGTTTTTGCATAGCTTTTAGTTTCAAAAATAAATATTTTAGAACATGCACAATGAGGACAGATCATCACAAATACAAGTTGCATTTAATTGTGGACAAACTGCTAAAGTCGCCAATTGCCACATGAGGGGTCCCTGCCCCCCCAAAACAAAAACAAACAAGCAAACAAAAAATCTGGAGACCATTCACTCGTAGGTCCCATGCCATGTGACCAATCCTCCCATCTAGAAATAGCCATCATAAAAGGCTCAAGGACAGATCTTGTGAATATCCTTCCCTAGTTATCCCTTCTGAGATAGTACTTAATTCAGGAATTTAGTGTTCTGCCTTCGAAGCAGGAAATCCAGTGAATGAAGCATTGCTGGATAAACAGACTTTTCTTAGATGCTTCATAACCGAGTATTTTAAAATGCAGAAATATTTTAGAGGTCTTTAAGCAGAAGAAAATAAAAGTGGGCAAGATTCAGATATGGTGCTATTACGGAGCCAAAGCTTAATTTATATTCTGGTTGGGAGCCAAACAGAAATCTCAGGATAGGGTTTTCTTCAGAAATAAATATACACATAGAGTTGGATTCTTCTTATCTCCCACATAGGCATCTCTCCTATCCAACAGAAGCAGGTTTTTGATGTTTTTCTGAGCTTCATAGCCAGAAGCTTTGCCATGGGAAGAGGTTAAGTTTTTCACTGTCTCAATCAGGCATTACTGTAGCTAAATTTATAGATCTAAAATGCAGTTTACAGACCATCTTGTTGTTTTTAAAATGGGGGGTGGCGGTAGGTATGTTTTCACTACCTTTCCAGTATCATGAAAAAGCCCAAAATGTATTTTTTATTTCCCTTTGCCAAGAAAATGTCACAGGATTTTTCACTTTACCTTATAGGTAATCTATGGCATGTAAAGTACAAGAGCCTGTATCACGGAATAGATACAGTTGGCTAGGTTGAATTCCTCACACACACGCGTGCATGCGCGCACACACACACAGCCTATAAGAACAAGTCTGTAGTATCTTTCTAGGAGGGATAAAAAACATTTAAAAAAATTAGTGTTAACATTTTTGAGAGACAGAGAGACAGATCATGAGCAGGGGAGGGGCAGAGAGAGAGGGACACACAGAATCATAAGCAGGCTCCAGGCTCTGAGCCACCAGCACAGAGCCCTACAAGGGGCTCGAACCCACAAACTGTGAGATCATGACCTGAGCTGAAGTTGGAAGCTCAACCGACTAAGCCACCCAGGCACCCCAAGATAATACTAATTTTAGTAATACTAGAAGGACTGTAAAAAATGCAATTCTGTTTCAAAAAGGATTTACCTATTTAACTCTCCACTTAGGCATTTCCTCTCCATAGGGATGCCAAATAAATATTAAATGGTAAATAACTTTGGTGAACTTCACTAGTCTTCTGTCCTGGATTTAATTCATGAAAAAAATGATTCTCCCCTTACTCTTTTTGGGGGAAGCAGCAGAGTATCAGTATGTTTTAATCCTGCTGAATATATGGACATGATAAAATTAATACCACCTCGCATACTCCAAATGAACTTAATGTCAATTTATCACTCAGGGTTTGTCAAGGTTTAACATCAAGATGGATTTTTCAGGTCTTAGGGCTTGCCTTTCCTCCCATGAAATAGCAACCATACACGGTGGCTTGGGTGATGGTCATGGTGGTGCAGAAAGCATGTGGAAAAGATCTTTACGGCTGTAACACAAGCCCAAACTCTACACTACATTTCATTGCATCTTGCACTGACATGCCAAGAATTCATGATAGATCCACCCAATATAGACATTCACATTTCCCACCCTGTTCTAGTCACGTGGGACTCCGTGCCATTTAAGTAACAAAGACGTGAATCTAAAAAGGTCTTCAGACAGATGTTCTCTTGCTTTAATAATATGTCTTCTTTCTCTCTCAAGTGAGAGTTCCTGGAACACCAGGCATGTCCTAATAATCTTGGGGTCCACGTAACTTAACACAATGTCTTGTGTAGGTTAGTTGCAGAACATATCCTACCTGGAATTAAATAACTTCCTGTAAAAAACTGTCACTGGCTTAACTAAAGGACAAATAATAGCATAAACATCAATGCTATGCCAATCAAATCTAAATGTTAAATATTAGTAATGGATTTACATCTACACACTAGAAAATTAGCATAGACTACTAAAAGAGGCATAATTATAAGTGTTCATAAATTCTATTTTACATACACATTTTATTAAATTATAATCACTGTGAGTGAATTAAATCTTTATTAATAGAATTTGTTTTGCTACTCATATTCATATGTACAGAATTATATCATTAAATATGAGAATCTAAGTTTTTCTTTTTGCAGTAGTAGGTCTATAAAAACCTGTCCCTATTGAGTTTGGTGTTCAGAAACTAGTAATTTTAGAAAATATGCAGAAATGTTTGAAATACCAACTACTGAATAAAATTAAGTGTGTTAATAAAAAGTACTCTATAAAAGTCCATGTTTTAAGAAATATAGATTATATACACACATATATGCATACATAAAACATGCATTTATATGCATATCAATATTTACATACCTTGAGAAAATTAAGGGACTTGCCCAGAGTCGGAAATTTGCTAAAGGATCATGGGCATTGCTTCCCCCTATTTACTAATGGCTAAAGTATGGAAAACTTCTTGTACAATGGAAGAAGATGAAACAGTTTTCAATAATTGTAAAAGGATACAAATCATGCCAAATATATGCTCTCACTATAATGGAGTGAAATAAGTCAATAGCAATAAAATTGCTGGGAAACCCCAAATATTTGAACTCAAACTCTATTCTTCTTAGTAATTTACATGTCAAAGATGAAATCATAAGAGAAAATAGAAAATATCTCCTAAATTACTACAACATGTAGGGCATGGAGATAAAATAGTGTTTGGAGGGAAATATTTATCATATAAGAAGCTATCTCTTTCTCTCTCCCTCTCTTTGCCGTCCCCTGCTCATGCTCTCACTCTCTCAGTCTCTCAAAATAAATAAAAATTAAAAAAGAACTTAAATGTAGATCAGTAACCTTACATTCTACTTAAATTTCTGGAAAAAGAGCAGAATAAATCCAATGTATAAAAAACATCTTTGAAAAGCAAAAATGAAACTTGACAAACTTATCTAGAAAGAATACAAACCACCATTATCAGAAATGAAAAACAATCTATCACTATGGATTCTATGGACATTAAGAGAATTTAAAATACTTTAATAACTTTGTACCAATACATTCCATAATGGAGATTATGTGGATAAATATCTTAAAAAACGTAATTTACCAAAATTGACATGATAGAAAATCTGAAAAGCTCTAAATCTAAGAAATTGATTTTTTTAACAGATTCACAAAAGAAAACTCCAGACCCAGATGTTTCTCTGTGAATTTAGTCAAGGAATAATATCAAAATAACACAAACTTTCTGAGAAACGGAGCCAGGGAACATGGTTCTACTCAATTTTTTGATATCATTCTTTCCCTTTAGCATAATCTGGAAAATTTTATGACAAACTAGGCTTTATAAAGAATGCAATTCTGGCTTAACATTTTAAACACTAATCAATGTAATTGACCATATTAATATAAAACAATAAGTAAAAATTATCACCATTTCAACTGATGCAGAAAAAGCATTTGACAAAATTAAACACATTTATAATAAAACCCTCAGCAAATAGGAGGGAACCTTGTTAGACTGATAAAGAACATTTACGGAAAAGTGTACCATCAATTTATCAGTCAAGTTCTAATCAGGAAACCAAACCTTCTCCAGTAATTTGGACAGGGAAAATTTGTGTTAGAGAATAATTAATTCCCAAGTGTCATTTCTTACTAAATGTCAAATGAGCATTGTTTTGTGTGAAGAAGCCGAAAAATCTGAATTCGGTTTAATATGTAAACACTACTATGTCTTATTACCCTGAATAAGTTTGAGGCTTTAATGACCTTCATCTGAACTGTAAGAGTTCAAGTGTCTTAGCTTAATCTTTGTTTTTAATATTAAAAGAAAAAAAAGATCAATTAGCAGAGAATTAAGTATAAAAAGTGGTAAATAGAACTGAAATACAGGAACAACAGAAAGAGAGCAGGCATTATCTCCTAGGCTGACATACCCAGAGAAGAATGGGGAGAAAGTGAAAGTCTTCCCACCCAGCTGAGAGGCAGAACTCATTGAGGACACAATGATCAGGGCTCATGGGACAGAGGAGGTGGTTGCTGGGGGTTCCCAGCTGAGAGAGGTCAAGCAGGGTCATGCCTATTGGAGCATGATGGAACCTTCCGGGCAAGCCCCCTAAGGGTTTCCAGCAAAACTCTAGGGGGGTTATGCCACGGCCATCCCTGCACCGGACTCACTGCCAGAGGCAGGAAGGGGAGACTGCACGTAGACCAGTAGGAAAGTTCCTTCCTCTCTCCCAACTGGGAAGCTTAACATCCTGAGAGCTGGCAAATGAGAACTGTTTACAGGGCATTTGTCTTGTCTAGCACCATGAAGCTGGGAAAGATGGGTTGATTTGGAAAGGAGAGGCAATATGTTGGTGAGCAGGACAAGCAATGTCATCTGTACTGGTCATTATTTCCCCTTGGTGTTCAGAACCAAGGCAAGGTTGCTGATTTTCATCACTGCCATGCAATG
>CM053567.1:3700780-3746425 GCA_028646485.1 Cryptoprocta ferox
GATTTACGATTCCCCCCCTCTCTCTTTCTCTCTTTCCCTCCCCCCCCCAAAAAAAAACAAAAAAGAAACAAAAAAAAAACCCAAAATAAACAAAAATAAATATTCCAGCAAATCTTCAAGACAGCTAGTACAACTAATAACTGAATTCAGGAAGGTCACAGGATTCAACCTTAACATGAAAAAATCAATTAGTCTTACATATTGTCAGCCATCAATTAAAACCCAAATGTTATAAACATTGGTTTTAAGTGTTATAAACATTTAGGTTTATAGCCTAAAAGTAGGTAGGAATAAATCTAAATATTCTGAGAGAAACTAAAGAACACCTAGATAAATGGGGAGATATTTTATATATTCAGGTATTGGAAGACTATTGCTAAAATGGGAATTATTTTCAAATTTATTTATAGCTTCAAAGCAAGCCCAAGCAAAAGCCCAAGGGAATATTTATAGAAATTGACAAGCTAATTCTAAATGAATATATGAAATGCAAAGGGCCTAAAATAAACAATACAATCATAAAACAAAGAGAACAAAGTTGGATCATCTATTCTATATGATTTCACAACTTACTGTGTTTTACAATGATCAATACAACAAAAATATTATCAATGAAAAACACAGTCCTTCACGCATATCAGAAATTGATTTTCAGCAATGGTGTCAACTCATTTTGAGGGAAAATTAACCCTCTAACAAATGATGTTAGATCAGCTGAATATTTAATTTTTTTAAGTGAGCATCTATTCTTACCTAGTACAATACCCCCAAAAATTAACTTTGCAAAGATCATAACCTTTTCAAGAAATTGTGCTGCAACATTTGGAAATCTATTTGCAAAAAAAATAAAAATGAATTTAAAACGTTGACTCGGGGCGCCTGGGTGGCTCAGTCGGTTAAGCATCTGACTTCGGCTCAGGTCATGACCTCGTGGTCTGTGAGTTCAAGCCCCACATCAGGCTCTGTGCTGACAGCTCAGAGCCTGGAGCTGCTTCTAATTCTGTGTCTCCCTCTTTCTCTGCCCCTCCCCTGCTTGCACTCAGTCTCTCTTGCTCTCAAAAGTAAATAAAACATTAAAAAAATAAATAAATAAAACCTTCACATCACCTGTGCAAATTAACTCCAAAAGGATCATAGACCTACAATGAAGGGCTCAATTATTAAAACTTTAGAAGAAAGCAGAGGAAAATATTTGTGATATGCAAGTATGCAAACATTTCTTATATTTTTGATAAAATAAAAAATAAAAAATACCAATAAATTGGACTTTTTCAAGGTTAATAATGTTGTTCAAAATGTACAATTAAGAGAATGTATCTGGGAGAAATTAACTAACATGTATCAGTGGAAGATTTTAACACTTTACAAGAGGAAGATATTTGACCAGTAAGCACAGAACAAGATACTAATATCATGAATCGTCAGAGAAATGTTAATTGAATCACAATAAGATACTCCACGACATACCCATTAGAATGATGAAAATTAAAAAGGGGAGACACACCAAATATAGGCAAAGATGTGGAGTAACCATAATTCATAAGTACTGCTGGGAATGTAAAATGGTACAGCCCCTGGAAACATTGTGACCATGTCTTCAAGAGTTCAACATGAACTTATTGTGTGACCTATCCATTCCATTCCTAGGTATCTGCTTGAGAGAAATCAAAACATCTGTCCATACAGGGGCTCCTGGGTGGCTCAGATGGTTAAGCATCCAACTCAATGTGGGCTCAGGTCAGGATCTCACAGTTCCTGAGGTGAGTTTGACCCCGTACTGAGAGCACAGAGCCTCCTTGGGATTCTCTCTTTCCCTCTCTCTGCCACCCACCACTCGTGTTCTTTCTCAAAATAAATAAATAAGCATTAGAAAATTAAACAAAACAAATAAAACATCTGTCACAGGAAATTTCTAATAGCAAAACCTGGGGAAAAAAACAAAAAAATGCAAAGCCCATGTTCATCAACACGGGATAAACAGAATGTGACATATCCATATAGTAGAATACTATTTGGCGATAAGAATGTGCTATTGTAACACAGAGAAAGATAGGTTTATCTTAAAAATCACGAAGTAACAAAAAGTTAGGCAAAAAAAAAATACACAGCATATAATTCAATGTATATAAAATTCTAAAAATTGCAAATGAATCCAAAGTGTCAGCATAAATTAGTGGTTGCCTGGAAACTGAGGGCAGAAAGCAGGATGGATCACAAAAGGGCACAAGGACACGTCCATGGGTAACAAATATATGTTCCCTTGATGGTGATGACAGTTTATGGTGGTAGGGGAGAACTTGAGTTTTACATTTTCAACATGTACAACTTGTTGCTTATTTTATTTCAAAAGCAGTATGAAAAATTAGACTCCATTTGTCAATCTAGTTTTCAAAATACCGTCTCCAGATCTTACAAAAAGAGGTCTAGGATGCATCCAATGAAAGTTGGGCTATTTACATACCAGAGTTCTAATTCGGGAAACCCAAATAGCAGGTTTTCAGAAAAACTTGGCAAACCAACTACCTAATAATTATACAAACTTTATTCATTCCAAGACATTGGCAACATAGAAATACACCGCTGACGAATCAAACCTCATCATCGCAACATAAGGTGTGTATCATAGGAGAAGGTGAGCTCCATTCTCCCCCACACCTTTGAGATTTTATCAAGCCTCCCCATTTTCCAACAGAAGTAACTGAACCCTAGAAAGTGGCAAGTTACTTTGGGGCCAGGTGTTTTGCTGATGCTTCCACTCATCACTTTGGAATTACTGACATATGGAATTAACAAGGCTACGAATGTTAATTAACTTTCCAGGGCAGAGGTCGCAAGCTGCTGCTTCCCCAAATGTTTCCTCTGGCCCCCACGGTTTTTTTTTTTTTTTTTTTAATCAGAAAATAATGTGCATCAGCCTAGCTGACGACCTGTGTGGGAGCCCACCCGATTCAGCCGTTGCTCCCATCTTTGGTTACTGTCCAACACCCTTCCGCAGCCCTCTTCCTTCTTCCTCATCCTTCAGACCTGAGTTCACCACTGTTCAAACACCACTTGCCCCTGCGGCCACACAAACCGTAGACGAAGTCTTCCTCACCTGCACAGCCCCCCAGTAGCTAAAAGAGAGGGCACCCCAGCTCTGCAAAGGCTGAGATCTAGGACCACAGGGTGATGGCAGGAGACCTGTCACCGCGCACAGGCACACACACAAGCTTTTTACACAGAGGCCTGTCCTCTGACTGTGACAGGGGGGACTGTCCCACACTAGGCCCACAGCTCTCCCACGAATTGTTCCCAGAACAACTTGGGAAGGTGTGAATCTCGTCTCTGCCCCTAGAAGTGAGGGGGGGAGGGGGAAGGGGTTCACTGGCTCCAGCTGGTCCTCCCCCAGGGGCTCCCTGTCCTGACACTGCTCTCCAGAAAGAACTGGCCTTCGCCAACTTGGTGCACGGCATATACTGCCTGCAGAGGAGAAGAAAGGAGCTGATGCGTTCAAACACACACAAATACAGAACAAAACACAGGCATTCAATTGTCTGTTGGGGCCCGCCGCGGCTCCAGGATCTGCAAAGTGTCTGGAAGTTGCCCCAGGAGACCATCACTATCTATTTCTAGGACTTCTGAAGAGTGGCCTCAGTGCATTGCATTCCCTTTAGACTCAGCCCAACTGCCCAACCGTGCACGGGGTGCTTACCTTTTCTCCTGAACCCTGCCAGCAGGAGCGGTGCACCTTTTGAGCACCGCGGGGGACACGCATGGACTGCGCCTTGGTGCAGGCTCCCCCAGAAAACAAACGCTGCACAGACGAGCCTGCACGGTGCCCGGGTGGCCAGTTCTGAGAGAGCAGGAAGAGGGTGGCTGGGGTGTGCTAAGCATCATCACCTGTAGAGCTGCTCTCCTGACCCCTGTTCAAGGGGAAGAGGACGACGGTCTGGAGGGCATCTCGGGAGTTCCACAGGTGGCCCGCATTGCATTTTACAATGAGAGTTTCCCATAATGAAGCGTCAACTGGAAACTACTGGTGATCAATTGGGAGCCCCGGCCAAATTGGCTAAGGTCCACGTCTCTGCTTGGCAACTGTGGGTTGAAGGTGAGTAGCAGGTGCTGCGTTTACCTGGACCTTGATTCTCCCATTCACCACAGTTTCCTCCAGGATCTTCTTACGCCCACTCTGCTTCACTAATTAGCATCCTTGGTCTGGTTCCAGCAGCTGCGTGCATTGGTAAAGCTTCTCTGGGGAGCCTGTGACAATCAAACTAGGTCAAAATAACTCCTGCCTTACCCTGTCCCGTTAGTTCACTTGCACCAGGGGTAGCCTGCAGCTCAGGCACGGGGCAGCCTGTTTAAAATTGAAATGCGCTAATCGAAGATACTGGCTGTTGCTATAAATTAACAACCCAGAATGAATTCAGTTTATCATCAGTAGTCTTCATCCAAGTTGCTATTTATTTATGCCACTGAGATCATAAGAAACTGGGACAGGAGACAGAGACTTTTGGAAAGAGAAAGTGCCTTAGAGGTGGGTAGAAGAGAGCATGCCACAGGGGAGAAGACAGCTGTGATGCCAGCTCACCAAGGAAAATGGGAGAAAGGAATCAATTGGGGAAGGAAATAAGGAGCCTTATCAACAGCACATTCCACTGAAAATCTACCCCATCTGCGGCTTCACCACTGCCTTCCAGGCGCCTCCAGGGATGTCACTCTTCCTTTACTGTAGCTGTTTCCTCAATGTCCCTCAACCTTTTCAACCATATCCTTGTTTGGCATTGAGCTGATTGCTTTTCTAAAAATACTGCCCTTCTGGCTGTGCCTCTTGAATGAAAATGCACACAAACGCCTGTTATTTGGGACATGTAAACATGAAGGAGCCACTAACATGCAGTCTGGAGAATAACTTACCCATTAATAGTCACCTCCTTAGAGAGATAGGCATATTTTCTCCTAAACCATGAACACATTTGTGATACCAGATGGGAAAGTCTCACAGAGACGGTGCAGTCCCAATGCAAAGCTGAAACGATCCTTTCAAAGTCCCTATGTGAGCACCATGCATTGTATTTGAAAGTAACTCTTTGACGATGCCTGAGGTATTACTGAGCACAAATGTACGAGTGAGAGTCATCCTAGTAAATACTCTCAACTATTCCCCCAGTGTAAGGCTTACTTTCTTTCTGCCTCCAGCACCACTTTTCAAAGGTAGTATCTGCCTAACTCTACTAGATTTAAAAACAAACAAAAAATGCATTATATATAACAGCATTTGCTTTTTTAGATATATCTAAAAAAATATTTTCTGACGCATGGGCACACAGAGTGTGAAAACCATTAACACTTAAGAAAGAAAACACTTTGATTAATGTGTCTGTATCCTATTCAGGACAAGCTCAGTGTATCTTAGATGTGATGATCATGGACCTGTAAGGATTGATATTATGAGCAGAGAAAATGCCAAGCAGGGTCTGTGGATAGCCTGGGAGAAATTGAGAAGCTGTCTGATTAAGGAAGACATTTTTGGAAACTTTCAGGATGGCAAGGTTTTATTTATTTCAGTTTGTCTCCTTGGGCTGAAAGGCTACGGGCTGTTTGAAGCATTCACATGTAATCTCCCCTGTTCCTTCCAAATCTCCCTCTCAAAGTGAAAATGCACCCTGCTCACTGGGGACTGTTTCCTTGAAGCAGGGAGTCGGCCATAAAGACTTGCTTTTATTTTAGTGGTTTCTAAAAGAAAAAGGAAACAAATGTTGGTTATAAAGCATATGGCGACAGGCAGTAGTCAAACAATAGTTATGACCCTGCAGCTCGTGTGAGGGTTCAGCGTGGGATAGTACAGTTTGGCGGCCTGGGAAGTTGTGCTGAGAATAAGCTTCAGAGAGAAAATTGTCTGATCTTAAAGTGGTTGTAAGACAGGGGCCAAGGACACCGGGGCTCAGGGCGAGAAGCCAAGGAAATCCAACTCGGGTCAGTGACCTCGGGGGCGTAGGGAAGAGGGCAAGGCTCCAGATCCTTCTGAAGAGGTTAGCACCTGCACATTTCCCCCCCTACTGATGTAAAGAGCCTCCCCAGCCTGCCTCACCTTCCAAGGCCAGGACCCCCGGAGAAGAGATTGGAAGGCTTTATTCACTTATATTCCCAAACCTGGTAGCTGTGAGCTGTTTTCTGAATTCTATTTCAGTTAATACTCTGGGGTCTATGAGGTCAGCCAAGGGAGACGTAAGCCAGAAATAAAAAAAATGAAGTTTAAGAAAGAGGACCCCACATTCTGCTCCTGGAAGCCTTATTTGAAAGACTCTTCTGTATTTAAAGGCTTTGGGCTATAAATACTCTTAATTGTTTACACAATTTTTATCACACTATTGGCTGCCTAAATGCAGAAATGTGTAAAATGTCTGAATATCAAAATACTCCAGTTTAAGAGTAACATTTCAAAAGTTTGAAACAAGGCTCCTTAGTGCTGATGCATAAGGGCACATGTACCCCAATGTTCATAGCAGCACTTTCAACAATAGCCAAATCATGGAAAGAGCCTAAATGTCTATCAACTGACGGATCAAGAAGATGTGGTTTATCTATACAATGGAATACTATATGGCCATGAGAAAGAATGAAATCTGCCCATTTGTAGCAACGTGGATGGACCTCGAGGGTGTTATGCTGAGTGAAATAAGTGAGGCAGAGAAGGACAGATACCATATGTTTTCACTCATATGTGGAACAAGAGAAACTTAACAGAGTACAATAGGGGAGGGGAAGGGGAAAAAATAGTTAAGGAGCGGGAGCGAGGCAAACCATAAGAGACTCTTAAATACTGAGAACAAACTGAGGGTTGATGGAGGATAGGGGAGAGGGGAAAAGGGGTGATAGGCATGGAGGAGGGCGCTTGTTGGAATGAGCACTAGGTGTTATATGGAAACCAACTTGACAATAAACTATATTTTAAAAAAATACAAGGCTCCTTATAAGATAAATATTTACCTTGTTGATTATTGTTAGTACTTTCAGATACAAAGGAATTCATACTTTAATGCAAAGGGAGAGTCATTGTGTTTATTATAGTAAAAGAAAGAATTGCTTCAGGTGCTAAGTAATTTCCTCTCCTTTTTAAAAATGAATTTTGTGAATTAAAAGTACATAATGAACACATTTTTATATATAGCATTCATTCCTTTAAAAATTTATTTTGTAAACAACTAATACCTATTTTGAACTAAAACGATTTTGTTTTGTTTGTTCTAGGGGGCTGGCTGTGTAGAGGATAGAATTATAAATCAATACTGGCTCTGCTATCCAAATATTTAAAACAATAAGAGGAGAGAAAAAGGAAATCTTAAAAGTCAATCAACTACTAATCAGGCCATCCATATGAAGTTCATTTAAAATCTTGGAAATCTGTAGAAATCTGATTATTCATTGCTCCTTATTGCTTATCAGTATGGATAGCTTCCCAGTAAGCCATTTTACCAAACTATTTTTGTAGATTCACTATCATGAAAGAGTAAAAGTCAGTATCTTACTGACTTTTTGACATTTTATATTCCTTTTCCAAGAAACGAAGGGCTAAAAAAATAAGAATTTTATTTCCTTTTGAGAGAGAATGTGAAAATGATTCTTGGTGAAATCTGATTATGCCTAATACTGTGGAAATCCCATTTCCTTGCTGACACAGTCCCGCAAGTGACACCATCATTTCCGTTCAATCCGATTAGGCCATCTGCTGCTCCCTGTGCACACCACACACGAAATGTCTCTCTGTCGTGGTGAGTTCTATTCTATCTCTTTCGGCTTCCGTCCTTCAATAGTAAAACAACGTAGAGAGATGTAGGTAGGCGCACAGACGTCAATGGTTCTAGCTACAGACGGCTGTCATACATGGTGAGTTTTTATCTGTGGCATTTATTGGCATTTTGTGACTAATAATTCTTTGTCGCGTGAGGCTGTCTTATGCACTGCATGATATTTATCAGCCTCCTTGTATTATACCTGCTACATTCCAGTAGTGCCTCCACCCAAGTATGAGGACCAAAAATGTCTCTAGACATTGCCAGCTGTCTCCTGGGGCATAAAGTCACTCTTAGTTGAGAAACACTGATATAGATGAGAGAGAGCACACGCGCTAGTGAGCGACACAGAGATGGAGACAGCTAGAGATAGAACGTGATAGAGACAAACACTGAGGTAGGCATAGACCTAGATGTGGATATTTCTGCCAGACTTCCAAAGACAAGGGGCACCTGGGTGGCTCAGTCAGTTAAGCATCTGACTCGATTTCGGCTCAGGTCAGGATCTCGAGGTTGGTGAGTTCAAATCCTGTGTAGGGCTCTGTGCTGACAGCACAGAGTCTGTTTGGGATATTTTTTTTCTCCCTCTCTCTCCCTGCCCTTCCTCTACTCTCTCTCTCTCAAAATAAATAAACTTAAAAAAAAAAACATTCCAAAGACAAAAAACAGATCCTTACAAAACAAAACAAAACAAAACAAAACAAAATAAAACATTCCTCTACTAGGGCCTACCAGGGCTACTCAGTAGCCACACTGTGCCAGGATTAAGGCAACATTTTTTCTTGATTACAGTGATACTGGCTGGCAGAAAGCCCTCCGGGGGCCCTCAGGCTGGGTAGATGCCCTTGGTCTAGCTTCCCACAGCCCCTACCGAGATCACTACAATGTATTACACTTATATATAAGGATGAGATTTCTGATATCCCACCATCATCCAGAATTCCGTTGATGGTGTTTGATTATATATTATTACATACCATCTATTATAAGAGAATAAGATGTTAAGAGAAATTAGGCATTTAAGACTGAAATTATATTTAAATGTAAAATATAGAAATCTCTTTGTATCAGCCACTAAAAATCCCATGTATTAGATTTCAATGGTATCTTGTATTACATATATACTGTAATTTATTTAGCTAGTCTCTGGGGAAAGATAGACAATCTTGATTTTTTTTATATTATCAATATGCACTCATAAACACTGCTTTGCATATATTTTGCCATACTTGGAGGTACATTTGTAGAGTAAGTTCATAGCATAGCCTTCCTGAATGAATTTGTTGATAGTTTTTCCATTTGAGAGAAATTTCAAAATTAATATCCAAAATAATTCTCAAAAACTCTGACTTATCAAAACATTTAAACTTTTGCCATTGAGAATGGTAAGATATTATTTCACATTATTATCTTAATTGGCTTAGGTGCACTAGTTGCCATTATTTTTTATGTTTGAACTTTTTGGTCATATTTTTACCAGATTTTTAATTAAATGATTTTATTTCCTGATATTTCTGATAGTGTATCTTATCAATAAAGGGAAATCAGCTGTTTGTCCTTCATACCTGCTATGAATTCTTCTTCTCAATTTGGCATTTGGCTTTTGGATTTTAAATTTTAGCCAGTCAAGTTCTCAAGTCATTTTCTTCATGATTTCTAAATTATTTGTACTGAAGAATTTCTTTTTAGTATCTTTATTATTCGATATTAGTATTTAAATTGATGAGCTAACATTTCTTTTGTTATCAGGTAGTGAAGATAATATTTTTTGAATGTTTATTTTTGAGAGAGAGAGAAAGAGAGAGAGAGATTTTTTAGCACAGAGACCGACGCAGGGCTTGAACCCACCAACACTGAGATCATGACCTAAGCTGAAGTTGGATGCTTAATTGACTGAGCCACCCAGGGGCCTGGAAGATAAGATTTTATATTTTATAAAGTCATGTCTACTTTCAGGTTTCTGTGGCCAATTCCACTAAGTATCTTTGCAGAAAATGGAGTCCTTGGGCGCCTGAGTGGCTCAGTCGGTTAAGCGTCCGACTTTGGCTCAGGTCATGATCTCACGGTTCATGGGTTCGAGCCCCGCATCAGGCTCTGTGCTGACAGCTCGGAGCCTGGAGCTGCTTCGGATTCTGTGTCTCCCTCTCTCTCCGCCCCTCCCCTACTCATGCTCTGTTTCTCTCTGTCTCAATAATAAATAAAAAAAGAAAAGAAAATGGAGTCCTATTGCAAATTATTTTTTAGTCATCTTGTCCATCTGTTCTCTTTCTGGAACTCTAAGTTCTGTTCCTTATGTCTGCATGTATATAAAGGAAATGTCGTAGGAGTTGGGGGCATTTTGAACATTTGCCACACACATATATATTTTTAGGACAATCCTAAAAGACTTCTCTGACCATATTAGTATGGTTTGCCACTTTCAAAACAGCCAAGATATTGAAATGAGCCATCAATTTTTGCTAATGCAGAAAAAGATCACCACAGCTTTAGGAAGTAGTGGTTGGAATTGAAACCAAATACATGTTAAAACTTGTTTGTATTACTGCATTATTGCAAACATAATTCTGCCTATCTCCCTTAAGTGCTTTATTAGTTCATCTCTGGGATTTCTCCTTACTAGCAATTTCATCATTTTTGTTAATAAACAGAAGTCTTATGAATATATATATGTAAAACATAAGTTATATATATAAAGCATGTTATATATATATATGTAAAACATAAGCCATATATATAAAAAAACATAAGTTATATATATATTATATAAAACATAAGCCATATACACACACTATAGTTAGTCTCTACCAAAGCAACCTATTAAAATCAGCTGGGGAAATTATATATAGTTATAGAGATAGGGATATATAGATATATATCAGTGTTTAGACAATGTCATCTTTGAATGTCTGGTTTAATTGGCTTTCACAATCATCTAGCCCACAGCAGACAGCCATCTTAAAATATGAAAAAGAAAATCAACTCACCCTTACCCAATAAGCACTGGCCTTGCCTACGAGTTGCTAATTTAAAGCATATGTTGAGAAAGGAAATTTGGAAGATGTACCAGAAAAAATTAATTTTTATTTCCTCACCTAAAATACGTTTGTAGAGTAGTGAGCATTGTTGACAAATTCAAACAGTTATGGGAATGAGATAGGTTTATAGAGAACACCAAACGCCACCACTGTCCCCCTTAGCTCCTCTACGGTGTCTTTGTGAAGGTATGAGAACCTGTTTGATCAGACACCTAAGCATCGGTTGGGCTTCTGGAGTTTGATGGCCGGGGACATCGCTGCTGCACAGGGGACTCTCCTACTGTGTATTCACCCCCTCTACGAGCCCTTCGCCCTGGGGCCCTTCCTCGCCATGTGCCAGGGTGGGTGGGCTGGCCCTTCCTTCTTGCTCCTGACCATGTGTCTGGCTGAACATGATAAGGTGTCAAGATACATGTCTGGTGTTAATAGGAGCCTCTAGCCTCCATAGAATATTCTATACCACCTCTGCAATACATCTAGTGGAGTCTTAATTGGGGCATTAGTCACCACCCAAGCTAAAAATAAAACGATGCTTTGAGTTTTATCTGACTATTGATCTGTGAATGGCTCCATAGGGACCTCATACCAGCAATGGGGGAAAGAAAGGCAGAATTGAGGCATTTCTAGATCTCTAGTCTAATAACGATCTGAATGTAATTGAAACCCCTTCTTTGCCCTCAAAGTTCTCAAGTTCTAAAAATCACCAGATACAGTTAATACTAGACAGGTTTCTTAGCTAATTTTAATGCGTTCAGACACATTATGACAGTGTAGGAAAAATTGGAGAAAACTGATATTTAAGCAACACTTATTCATGATTTCCTGATTTTAATGGCCCTATCACACTAATTTCTAACTTCTTTATCATTACAGAAAACAAGGGATAATCTTGTATAAGTCACAAGAGGAGAGTCAAGATCACTGCCAAAGCTATTTTCTTGCATTCTACAACAATCTTGGAATAATATATTCTGATTTCCCACATATGCATGATACAATTTCCCTCCATACACTCACTTTTATTCATTTATTGAGATTATAATGAGATTTCCATTCTAAGTTTGATATAATAATGTTATCACGTTTGGAAATTGATATCAACTTTGATTATTTTCTGATTTGGGGACAAATAAACACTACTTCACTACTTCATATTTAGAGAACACCCTCTTTCTTGGATAGTTAACTCAAGCCCATCCAGAAGAGTTAGAGAGAGGTCATATGGTGTTGTTCACACAGAGGACAGTGAGGAGTGGTCCTGAATCAGGAATATTTTAAATCAAATGCACCCTATGAAGATTTGTTGACTATTTTCAAGTTAACATATCTATTATCACCAGATAAGACCCACTCACGACACATGTCTTGGCCTCAGAGGCCATATGTTCTGTTTGACATACTACAACAAAGAGATATGCACCCCCAACCTGAGGCAACTTCAGAACTGGTATATTTTGAAAAGCATATATGCTTCAGGGTCTATGTTAGTACCAAGTGCTAAAGGAGATTAGAAAAAAAGCTTTTGGGGGGTTCTTGGTTTTTAACTTGGGAAGCACAGGGAAATTTTTCTGAAATAAGTATAATATGAAATGGGTTTTACATGTGGGATATCATTTAGGTGAATAGAGAGAAGGATGAGGAAGTAGAATGATAAAAATATTCTTTCATAAGGTCAGATCAAGGAAAAACCCATAGATCCATTAAACTAAATTAAATAATCCCATCATGCTGTAAACTGAATATTTGTGACCCCTCTTCCAAATTCATAGGTTGAAATCCTAACCTCCAATTTAATGGTATTTCAAGGTGAGGACTTTGGAAGGTAATTAGGACATGGGGAGGAGGCCTCCTGAATAAGATTAATGACCTTATAAAAGGGACCCTAAAGAGCTACTTTGTTTCTTCATGTGAGGACGCAGGAGAAAATGACCATGTATAAGCCAAGAAGCCGGCCCTCATTAGGCGTTAAATTTGCCAGCAACTTGATCTTGGACTTTCAGCCTCCAGAAGTATGAGGAATAAATGTCTGTTGTTGTAAAAAGCCATTCAGGATATGGTATTCTGTTATAACAGCCCAAAGGGACAAAGACAATTAAAAAATGAATACCAGAGACTATAGGTCAGAAATGTTTGGAGTTAGGTTAAAGACTTCCTTCCATATCAGGGTCATGTTTATAGAAATGTTTGTAGAACAGAACTGGACTGCAGTGAATGTTTCAGGGTGAGGAGGCGTGAGCCGAGGGAATGAATGTCATCGTACGGTGTACTGGTCAACCAAAAGGCCTTGGTCAACATACAATAGAACAAGTGCCTTTTCTGGAACAGTTTCTGTGAGGATCAACACAGGTAGTAGCTAATGGAGAGATGTTGCCAAATAAAACCATAAGACTTTATGACTACTTGGTTTGACCTCTGTGGCGATTTGAGAAGCAAGAGAGGGGGCAGGATCTATAAGGGCCAGAGATTCAAAAAATAGCAATAACGTGACAGGTCTGTGACAGGTCCTAAAAATCAGTGGTTTTAATTCCAGGTCATTCAAAGAATAGATTTTTCTTTCATTTTTAGTTTATTTATTTATTTAAGTAAAATCTATACTCAACGTGTGTCTTGAACTCATGAGCTAGAGAACAAAGAGTTCCATGCTCTTCCAACTGAGCCAGCCAAGTGCTCCTCAAAGAAGAGATTTCTATTTCTAATTTTAAACCGAATCTTTTCTCTTGTGCTGAAGAGAAGCCGTAATTTACCTGTCAATATCTATATGTTAAAATTGAATTTATTGATGGAGGTGCACATCATATGTGTTTGCCTGAATTATATAAACAATCCAAGATGGTAACATAAACTGTATGTTTTCTGTTTTAAAGAATTTGTTTTCTTACACAGGGGAAATAATTTGATTAGTGTTCACTATAGGTCAAATTATAACATAAATATCAATAATCCTAACCTCCAAATTCTAAATTCTGCTACTGGGGCTAAATCGTATATTATTTAGAAACATTTTCTTCACAGTGGTTAAACAAAAGAAATATCTTCATAATAAAATTATTGAGTTCTTTAATAAACCAATTATTAATTTTTTTGTTGGTGCACATGCTGAGCTACAGAAAACAGTTTATATGCAGCCACGAAGTAACAAGTTAGAGCAGGACAGCTCTAAGTAAGAACATGACAACTCAGTGGGCCAGGGCGGACATCAGTCCTATCACAGAATTCCAGAGCTGCCTTCAGTGTTGAGTCAGTTATGTCTGAAAAATAGACAACTGTTTCAAGACCTAATGGAAAACACGTAGCAAGCAAGGAGATGAGAGTCTCCATCACCTCGTTAATTAGAATTCGATTCTATTTAAAACTATTTTGCCATCAACCAATGTTGAAATGTTGCAACCGGCTCATTGGTTTGCCCTGACGATGTGCCTGTTCCTAGTTCATGTCATTATTTATCCAAACCATGATTTGAGTAAAGACCCATAGCACTTAGCAGTTGGTGGAAATCTGTTTCTGGTATGTTTTGTTTATTTGTGTAATGATACCTAGAAAGGCCACCTCTGTCCCCAGAAGAGCTACCCTACCCCCATGGACTGTCCACACAAAGGCATTCTAAGTGTAGAGATATAAGGAAGATTATACAATTTTATAGAGAGATGAAACCATCTTCCTCACCCTAAGGACCAGAAACAGGACCTATTTGTTCTCTGCCTCAAATGAAAAATTGTAGGTAACTGAGTAATTTATATGAACCCAAGGAGTTGTTTCTTATTAGCTTTCTTTGCTTTGCTTCCTCTAGTAAAAATACCCATGTGAGAAAAAAAATGATGATGTCAAACAGATAACTCACCAATTATAAAGCTCTTCGAGGCACTGATAGCAATTTATATACTATTCACTGGAACCTCGAAATAAAATACTATGAATTTCGTTGTTTCAACCTTAATATTTCCACTAGTGATAATGTTATAACACTGAAGATGGTAGGAATGCTGTTTTCTAAACATAAGGTCACCATGAGGACATAAATTGTTTAGAGACAGTGACTCAAAGTAACATTTAAGCAGGTTTCCTTTAGAATAAGATAGAATTGTATGAATTATAATAATAATATAAATTAAAATAATTATAAAACATCATAAAATAAAATATAAAATAATATAAATTAAAATAAACTATTTTTAAATTACAAATTAAAATAAAATGGGAAATAGAAGTATTGGCAGAGAAGTATTTTTTAAGAGGAGATACTAACAATTTTTCTAATGGAATGAGAAATAATTACTTTAACAAAGAGTCATATGACTTCATATTTAAATAAATTGGATTCTCTACTTTGTTTTTTTATGTCCTTGCAGTTTCTATTATAATTCTTTCTGTCATTACAACATACCACCATTCTCTAGGATCATAATTTATTTGGAATAAAATCAATAAATAACTAATATTTAGAAGATCAGTAAGTGGGGAATAAATCTTGCATCAAATTACCAAGGATTTATAAGTAGATATTTTGCCAAACATCTAAAGCATAGGGCCATCCATGTTAGACAGGAGAAAGTTTACCTAAGTAATTCATAAAGAATATAGCTGTGTGCAATATATGACAAAAAAGATAAATGGAAAAGAGTTTCTAAAAACAGACAATGGATACTGTAAATGACCCAGAAAAACCAAAAGATGTTTTATATATGAAAATGCATAAAGAAAACACATATAAAATATACCATTATATATTTAATATATTAATTATATATACTGTAATATATCGATATATTAACTGGATATATAATTTTCTATAGGACTTTTCTCAATCCACAAAATAAAATATCAAAATATGTGATTCAGGTGTATTTCTGTTGACATTAGCAACAACACCATTTTATTTATCTAACCAATGCAACTTCTTCTGCCCACTGTCAATTTTTCTACCAAACTTCATATATTCAACAAATAGTCTCTAATTAGTACAGAATTTTAAAGCCAGGGTAAAGACTTATTTGCCTTATTTAAATATATATTCATCAGTTTACCTAAGGAATTGCAATTTCTTGAATGGGATGTTCCTGTTTGTTTTGACAAATTAAAAAATAATTAAAGGGATATACTTGTACAGGTACAATGCTTTCCTTGCTCATAAATGAAAAAAATAATATAACTTAAAATCATCCCAGAAATTATTTCTTCTTTCTTTATGGTAAAAATCAAAGATCAGAAGAGAAAACTAATGGGGAATAGAATGTATTATGATTGTGTAAACCAAAAATTCTCTAAAGAGTTCAATATTCTTTCATGTTTTTACCCCACCCACCTCCCGGACTTTTTAGTGAATGTATTCTCTGACAATATAAAAGTTCCTTTTGTTGTTCTCTGAGTTGTACTCATGCACTTCTCTTTGTGCATTTTCTCTCAGATCCACAGTTGCTTAAAAACAATGGTGTTTGTCACTTTCCTTCAATCACCTTGACAACACTGTTTTGCAGATCTTCAACAATTTGATGTCTATAAAATGAAGTCAATGGTTGCTTTTAATAACAAGGTAAGTTTTTAAGTATTGAAGAGTGCACAAATCTGCAGTCTACTTTGTCTTTATTGTAACTAAAATTTTCTGTTAATTAAATTCACATAATTAATTCCTATTAAGTTTCAGACTCCATGTCAAACAGTGGTACGGAAATCTATAATAGAAAGAGCCAATACTTTACCTCACTTTCAAATTCCCTTGTTGGAGCTGTCCATCATAAACTGATAAAATATCAAAGTCTTCTTCAAGAGCAAAGGTATGAAATGACAATTGTATCCGATTACGTTCTCCTGTGATAATGATCCACGTGCAGTTAGCGTAGTTTGGATAACCATGTGGAAACCCTGGGCTCTCGATGGTACCATTGGGACCCTGGACTAAGCCTCCACAGTTCTGACCTGGAAAAGAAAACACACCACATACAAAGATCATGTTAGCATATTACTTTGGCCTATCTTTCCTCTGTGATTTAAAAAAAAACCAAACATTTTGGCCCATATTTATAATGGCTTATTTTGTGGTCCTTCATGCACAAATATTGAATGATAAATTGCAGAAGTGTTGTCCAGTGTTAAAAGGGGGAGAGGGTGGGGAAGGGAAAGAAAGAAAATATACAAATTTAGGAACCCAAATTAAAAATTTGAGGATGGGGCGCCTGGGTGGCTCAGTCGGTTAAGCTGCCAGCTTCAGCTCAGGTCATGATCTCATGGTTTGTGAGTTCGAGCCCCACGTTGGGCTCTGTGCTGACAGCTCAGAGCCTGGAGCCTGCTTCAGATTCTGTGTCTCCTTCTCTCTCTGCCCTTCCCCTGCTCATGCTCTGTCTCTCTGTGTCTCAAAAATAAATAAGCATTAAAAAAAAAGAAATTTGAGGAAAAAAATTCTCTGTATATCTTCATTGATATCAATCTATCATATTGGTGAAACAAATCTGGTGCCAATTATCTAGGTAGTATGCTGAATGCTGAAAACACTCTGCCTATAAGTCCCTTGCTCAGAGAAACTAAATTGACAGGTCAAATAACTGCTATAAAACTACACTCATACACACATGTTGGTATATTCAAATGACTGCAGTGTGAAGCAATATGAATAATTAGGGAAAACCACATTCAGTATTCAATCTATTGGTTTGTACCTACTCTGGCAAAGTCCCACAAAGCCAAAGAATAAAACAAAACCATAAAAACCTTATCCAGTCCAAAATAAAAGGTGTACAAGGAGAGAAATTACGTTATGCAAAGATTAAGGAGAAGCCCGTCAGAATAAGGGACCTCCCCTACATCAAGGGCTTCCTATTCCCCCTAGGGTGGGATTCAGCTGATGGAGGAGGCAGACAAGTGCATCTCTAGTGACAGATGCCATTGAAGAAAAGGCTCAGAGTCAGGCTTCCCTCAGCACATTTGCAGGATATCCTGCACTTTATTCCCCCTTCTCATTCTAGTTTCCCTTAGATAGGTTGAATTAGGATTGCTCTTAGTGTTCAAGTTTGACATTTGTGACGTTGTGATTTATAATAAGATTTACTCCTATTTGGCACAGAGCTCTTACCAACCTAGGAATTTCCTATGGGATGAAAGAAAAAAAAAAGGGTCTTGTGTCATGTTAATGAGAGGACATATGGAAAGCACCTAAGGATGGTGGCCGGTTACCAGGGGAAACCACCATGTGATTACAAGGCTGGAACTTCCAGTCCCATATCCATCCATCGCCTCTGGGATGGGGACAAGGGTTGGAAGGTCTATGAATCACCAATGGCCAATGATACCTCTTAATCATTCATACCTTCATAGCTAGGTAATGAAGTCTCTGTAAAAACACAAAAAGAAGGAGTTCAGAGGCCTTCCAGGTCTGTGAGCATGTGGAGATCCTGAAAGATCCTGCCCTATGCATCTCTGTGTTTGGCTGTTGATTTGCATCTTTTAATCTCCTTGGTAGTAAACCAGAAATCTAGTGAGTAAACAGGTTCACTGAGTTCTGTGAGCCCCTCTAGCAAATTAATGGAACCCAAGGAAGAGGTGGTGGGAACCTCTGAGTTACAGCCGGTAGGTCAGAGACACTAACAACCTAGACTTTCCATGCATGTCTAATGGGAGGTGCTGCTGTGAAAGCTTTCCCTGTGAAATCTGATGCTGTCAGGAGGTGGATGGCGGCAGGGTGGGGGTGCCTTGCCAGACACCCAAGCATTGCTTGTTTGTTGGTCTGGTGGCCACCCCCCCTTTCAGACTACTGTTGGAATTGGTGCAGAATCGGTGCAGACACCAAATCACATGATAACGGAGGAAAGACTGGAAGAGCAGTGAGCACCCTTAAGCTGCCTTCAGCCACTGAGCAGATTAAAACTGTTCCTAAGAGTTGGTTCCCAGCAGCCTTAGCTCCTCAAGGTTTTATGGTATTGATTTTTATTTTATTTTATTTTTTTTAATTTTTTATGCTTTTTTATTTATTTTTGAGAGACAGAGAGAGACAGCGTGAGAAGGGGAGGAACAGAGAGAGAGGGAGACACAGAATCCAAAGACAGGCTCCAGGCTCTGAGCCGCCAGCACAGAGCCCGACGTGGGGCTCGAACCCACGAACCATGAGATCATGACCTGAGCCGAAGTCGGACGCTTAACCAACTGAGCCACCCAGGCGCCCCGGTATTGATTTATAACATTGGGATTCTCGGGCAGTTCTCAGATATCAAGAGCGGGTCCAAGGAACAAGCCCTTCTGTTTTTGTAAATTGTAGCCCTGGGATTTAAGGTACAATGGTCTGCTGGACCCTCCCAGCTACCTGGGAGATTAGCGACAGCAACACACCTGCCAGCCCGCTGCTTTCCTGCCACTAGATAAACCCTCCCACCCTTCCCTTCCCAACCTCCCCGCCTGCCACTAGATAAACCCTACTACCCTTCCCTTCCCGACCAGCCCTCCTGCCACACATCATCATTCATCCACCTGCTTTTGCTCTATTGTTCCCCACATGTGTTTCTCCCACCTCCTCCTCCTCCCTTGTTACTATGTCTAGTGTAGGGTATGGACTTTGTGATCTGCTACCCCAGTTTACAATGTTCCCTGTTCTGTGACTTCTTATTGTGTGCCTGCCCAGGCTCTGTATGGGTCAACCAGCCAGAATGAAAAGGGTCAGGACAGACAGGCTATCTGAACAGCCCTAATGTTTCCCTGTGAACATCACTGCCATGTGCGAGAACAAAAGAACTGTCGAATCCTTCCAACCTTTACTTTGTCTGGGGCTAGCTAGCAAGTAGCTCCTGGAAACGACCTACAGGGTTTCATTCCTTCTTCATCTGGACATTTCCCACCAATACACTTGAATGGATTTAAATATTTTGACCCTAAGAATGTAAGAAAGTTTGGGAGGGATCAGGGCATAGGCAGATTATTACACGCAGTGTAAGTATCTGGACACAAGTATTTTCCCAGCTTTTACCACTGAACTGCAAACAGAAAATTATCTGCAACTATGTTGTACATGTTAAAAAAATACTACACAATAGTAGCTCTCAGAGACTCAAGTCTTTTACAGGAATATTATCAAATGCTGGTGCGAGTTTGCTAAATCATAATAAAAAAGATGTAATGAAAGGGATTTATGAGTTTAAAACCAAAGAACTAATAAGAAGCCCATTTTCCACTAAATTTAAATCTAACAATAACACTGTAACAAGTAGATATTAAAGCTGTGGGGGTTTTGAAGGTCTTTAAGGAAAATAGCTTTTCTGGTTTATCTAGCAATTCCTGCTTCACAGTAAATCAAAAAGTGAAAACTTGATTATAAATTGGAGGAAAGAAAAATAAATTCAAGGGAAAAAGTGTCAGCTGGAAAGTAGCTACTATTATAGACCCATCATGCTGAACCAGATTATCAGATATTAAGATTTTCTCCAAGGAATAACACTTAGGTTGCATTGGGTACCAATTAGTATAGTACATTTTGAAGAATGAGTCACATTCGATTGGTAGATAGAATTTTCCACAGGCCCTGGGAGGAACTTTGGGAACTGATCAAAAGCTAGACAAGCAACTCTCCAGCGTGGCTGCACATTGCAAACAACTTAGGGGCTCAGACAGATTCTGATGCAGTTGGTCTGGACCAAGAATATCCAGGACAACCTTGAAGAAGAGAATCAGAGATCTTATGCTACTGAAGGTCACATCTTATTATAAAGCTATTGTAATTCCAACAGTGTATAATTGGTACAAACCTAGATAAAGAGACAACAGGAAAGGGTAGAAAGTCTCAAAACAAATTCACAGAGATATAGATGCTAGATTTATAACAAATGAGGTTCTTGAGTGCACTAGAAAAAGGATGGTATTTTCTTTTTTTAATGTTTATTTATTTTGAGAGACAGAGAGAGAGAGTCAGGTAGGCACAAAGAGGGAGAATGCCAAGAAGGCTCTGCACTGCCAGCATGGAGCCCATGGCAAGTCTTGAACTACGAACCATGAGATCATGACCTAGGCTGAAATCAAGAATCTGACGCTTAACCGACTGAGCCACTCAGGCACCCAGGATGTTATTTTTAATAGATGGTGCTTGGCCAACTGGATATCCAAATGGGAAAAATAAATATTGATCCCTACCTTTCTATGTATACAATCATCAATTCCTAATGAATTGCAGACCAAAATGGAAAATGGAAAATAGTAACACTTCCAAAAGAAAACAACATAAAAAATCTGATCTGCGTGGTAAGCAAAGATTTCTTACGTAGAACCCCAAAAATAATACTCATAAAAAGAAAGAGTGAAAAAGAAATACAAACACTACGATGTTTGCATTCAACAACTAGCATGTTCATAATGTAATGAATAAACCTCATGAATCAATAAGAAGGTAATAGAGTAGATAAACAATGATTATAGGCAGATGGAGATTCAGAATCAGAGCAGGGTTGTTCTAAAGCAGGAAAGAGACGAATGGATCATAATATGAAAATCCTTCTGCAGCCCTGACCACTCCTCATTTGGGTGGAGGCCTATCCAAAAGGTGTAAGAAAATAGCATTTTTTGCTACAGGGGGAAAAATGCTGATTTCATTGGTCTTTCTTTGTAAGAGCAACAATCCCACCCTGCTTTGGTCCCACTAGGGAATTGTGAACTTCCCAACAATGTACTCAATGTCTCTTGTCCCATTCAAGCATCTCAACTCTTATTTAAAAACAAAAACACACGGCATGTAAAAATAATTATTTGTATAAGAATCGGTACTACAATGATATTGACTAGAACTCCTGAGAGAAATTCAAAATCTATACTAATGTTGAATTGAAGGACATCACCTTAAAAACAATTACTATAACCTGTGGATCTCTGCATCATTATGATCTATTTGGGGTCCATGCTTCCTAACTCACAAAAAATAATGGCTGACACCACCTGTGAATAGACTAAAATTATCCTCCAAGTGGTTAATCCCAGGATGTAAAGGGATTATAATTCAGAAATGCAAATAATTTATAGATGACATTCATCATGGGTACCAGAACTTCATTCAGGTATCTTGGTAAGGGATGTCTGAACTAAAGATTGCTTTAATAGCAAAATATTCTTTTAGTTGAATAAAGTAAAGCCATAGATGAATGTATGTGGGTGATACATGATGTCTGTGTACATTTCTGGGTTCGCATGTACTTACACGCAGAGTATGGACTTGCCTGTAACTCCACCACGAGCAAATGCTAAGTTTGAGGTTCTTCCTCAAACGTCCCAGCAAAGATCTTTGCCTGTCTCCCTCATCGGATTTTCCCCTCTTGGTTTTCATACTCGAATGGGGGCTTGTCTGCTACAGAAAACCCTCAAATATTTTACAAATGTTTTCCTTTTAAATGACTTAAATCTATGTTTCTTGATTTAAATGTTGGCCTTAAAAACAGCTTAAAATAAGCAGATTATTTTAACAGGAAAAAAATTAATGGACACATTTTTAAATACTGTAAACATAATCACACATTAACATATCGCTCAACAGGCATCGATTGTAAGTACTTTTTAAGTTATATTTCCTAAGGGCACTTAAGCAACCTGCAGATAATTTTAATCTTTTAGCAAAAATTGTATTGTTTTTTACAGGATTGAAAGCTCACTCATTATGGAAGGAAAGGTCTCCTGGTCTTCCTTCTTCAAGTTCTGATGATGGAAATTACCTTGAAATCAAACGTCAGTGTCAATGGAAGAAAAAGAATGTATGTGTGTAATGATATGAATTGCATGCATAACTTAAATGCATGTCACACAGAAACACGCAGAACTGTACCCACTGACAGTTTGTTAGGTGCTACAATTCAAGCGAACCAAGTCAGAGAATTTCAATACATTCCGGAATCTTAAGACATTGGTGTCTAAGAATGTTCTATATCAGTTATATCTCAATGAAGCTAGGAAAACAAAAGAAGTTGGTAATGAAATCATCTAGCAGCTAAATTATACCTTGTGAAATACTTGGTTCATTCTGAAGTAATCAACAGAATGTTAGGTGTCAGGGACTCATACAGAGTTAATTTAGTCTAGATTTCTACCCAATTTAGAGATCCTCAATACCACTGCTTCCCACACAGAGGATTACCAGCAGGCATTTTAATCCTCTCTTAGACTTTTGGAGTGAGGCACTGTTTTCAAAATACATTTTCACACAGAATCTCAGTTGGCCCGACAGTGGTCCTGCAACATGGTGGGTATAGATATGAAAATGCAGATGGAAGTAGAGAGTCATCCCAAGTTTCTCAGAAACAAAGTAGGGCTTTCTGACACCACAGACTGGTGTTTGCACCCCCCAAAACACAGCTGCCTTACTAGAGACAAGTACCACACAAAATGCAATCCTTCTTATACTTGAATACCAATCAAACCTTAGTGAAGAGCTTAGATCACACAATGAAATCCAGATATTTGGAAACTCTCACTTCAGCTTTTCTTTAAAACTGATCTATTCCCATGGCAGACAAAAAAGGTATGAAGTAGCATTTAAAAATATAAAAATCACTCACAGCCCCATTACCAAAGATAACTATTGCTATCACTTTTCTGAACCCTTCACTAATCCTAACGCTGTTTGAAGTAACATTGTTATCACCCAATGTATGTGAGCAGTTTGTTAGAGCCATACTGTCCAGTCCTACAGAATGAGTAAGAGCCAGGAAGAACTGGTCTAGGATGTGTCTTGCTTTGTTTGCTTGTTGATCCTGATATTTAATCTGAGAAGGTCCATAAGATCACCCCTGCTTCCTCAAAGAGCCCACTAGAAACACTGAGTCCTGGTAAGGGTAGAGACGATGCAGGTTAAACAGGGGTGTACCCATGAAGGCTGTAGCACACATTGTGACAGACACAGGGTGTATTGTGCCCTGTGACAATTCCCTAATCCGAAAGTCACTCTTGGAAAACACTCAGCTGAGAACATGGCAGAATGTCCTTGGCATTTCTGAGATGAAATGACCTCTCTGCTAGGGAGGTTCCTGTACCCCTTCCTAAACTCTTACTCTCTAATTTGTTCTCCTACTTAGCCAACACCTTTCATCTCCTAAAAGAAAGTATTTGCTGAGATGATTCACCTGTGTTTCATTCTGGTTTGCCGTAAGCATCTGATGAATGAGTGTGTATATAAACAAATGCTTTCCTGGATGCCACAGTTGTTCAGTGTTGTCTCCTCAATTCTGGACCTGATGACCCATTCTTAGGAAATAATAGATACAATTTTTGCAAAACTCATGTGTCAAGGTCTTGGCATATGCTATCTCATTTAATTCTTGCACAGCCTAGAAGCTTCAGGTAGAACCTAGCCTAGCTTTGTTTTGATAGGTGTTACAAGATTTATGCAGACAAAGATTTATGATAAGATAATGCCTTTGCTATGTAAATCCCATTCTGAGAGCAAATATTTTCCTCTCTAGGGCATTTTGACATGCGACTCGGTTCAGTGGCTCCTGGGAGAGATGGTCTATTATGTTTGGTATGTGTAGGAAGCCATTCAAGAAAGGATACTCCATACTGACTTCTACCAACCCTGAAACCAGTCACGTGATAAATGATCGCATGGCTGCAGAGGAATAACCCAGAGATACAAAGATTTGGGGAATATATAATTATATTCCAACTACCTGGCCCATTTAAAAGAATGAATAGGCTTGTGTATAAATACAGAGAATGAGCAGAAGCTATATGAACATCACAGCTGAATCTCAGTCGAGACACACATAAAATATAAACAAGTTTATATTCTGTTGCAGCAAGTGCAGATTATGACACTGATTTATTTTGAAAACAATGCAATTCAGGGAAAATTTTAAAAACTATTTATTATACTCAGCAGCCATCTCCATTCTTTCCCTGTATCCTTTGCATGAAAACAACAATTTAGGTTTGTCGTATCTTACGTACATTTCTATGCAAGTGGAATTTTACTTCCATACCACCAGATTTTCTATCTCCAAACCTTCTCCTATTTTGACATTTTTCTGGAAAGACGATACCACACACCCGTAGGTTTGCAACAGGACTAAAAATTGCCTCTTCCTCTTGATGTAACAATGTACTAATTCTGAAGTTAAAAAAAAAAAAGTTCACTGTAATCTTCACTTGAATTTTTCACTGTCTCTAATGACTAAGGAATATGACATACTTTTAAATGGATCTAGAATTTCAAATATCAGGAGCCCTCAAATTTCAGAGATGGAAGCGGAAGTTTCCCTGATCAGATAAGTACTTTTTGAAGCAGTAAACAAATCAAATATGCATTAAACTCTGCATTATCTTCCACGGTTTCATCGATTATTTCAGGGTCTGCATTATTTGGGAAATGATTAATTACACAAGGATCTTGACTCAAAATGCCCTTCGTAGGACTTTGATTAAGGTGTTTTAAAATTAAGGCTTCAGGCATTTTCTAGGAACAACATGTCCTGAAGGAAGTTTTAGAAGCATTAGAGCTCTCAGCGTGCCAAGAGCAGCTGAATATTGGCTACTGTAGCTGAGAGCCTTAGGGTGCTTGGTTTAGTGTTAATCCCAAACACTTATGGGAGATTACTCACAACATGGCAGAGAGAAAATGTAGAAAAGCCAGAGGCTCATGAGCCTGAGATGGTGCCAAGGAATCAGTTCATCCCTAATGATTTCACAACCCATGAACGAGGCCACCCAGGTAGCTGTTAGATTACAAATGAACCATGGATGCCCAATTTCTAGTGCTTATAATAGAAAATGGGGTTTTCACCAGACTGTAAATATAAAGCATAGGATCTTTCTTCATTCTAGTAAAGTTTGTTATCATAATCACACATGGGCTTGGTCTGCTTAATTTATTTCCTTTCCTAGAACACACTATGCTTGTCCACAGCCTCAGGGCCTTCGCACATGCTTATCCATCTGCCCTGAATGCTATTCCCCTATATCTTCCCATATCTAACACCTCTTTGTGCAGGTTGCAGTGCAGACACTCCTCTCCATCACCAACCCCCTTGCATCACCGCTCACTACCCTGCACCCTGTTGTATTTCCTTGTTGTAGTTATCATTTCGTGAAAATATCCTGTTTACTGGTTTACTCGTTGACTACCTGTCTCTGTAACTAGTACAGAACCTCTCAAGAGTGAGGACACTGCCTGCCTTGTTTACAACTCCAATCAAGAATAGGGTCTGGCACTCAATGTTCAATTATTAAAGCATGTGGGCAAGTTGAGGCATAGGTATGGGAGGTAGTGATAAAAGTGGCATGAATTTAATCTATATACACACACAGGTGGACAGAGTCATTAAAAGTATAAAGCAGTGGTACAAGAAGGAACTTCCCTCATATACTCTAGCCAGGTGATTGATTACTCAGAGCACTCAGACTGTGGTGTTGCCATTAGTATTCTGAGAAGAAGGGTCCTGCAATCTCGATGCTGGTTAGTAGCCTGATTATCAAGACCTCCGGAGACTAACTTACATAGTCCCGGCTTTATTTGAAGGTAAATTTTTCCTAAGTGATCCTTGTATACTGGCATCTCTGCCTTTTTGTTCTAAAAGGGGGTCATAATTCAGGGCAAGGCAAAGCTGCAGTGAGTCAGACCTGGAACCACACGGATATGAGGTCAGTGTTATTTCCTGAGCTACTGCACCCAGGGGAGGAAGCTTTAGTTAAATTCTAATACTGTCATGATTTCACCAACCGAGAAATTGTTACATTAATGGTAATAAACTCGTTCAATGTCTACCTACTCTGCAGGGACAAATTGGAAGAACTTTGTGCATGGCGTGGAGGCAAAATAGCATCAGTCTCTGAATCAAACAAAACAAAAGTGTGATGAATTTCTAGCCTGGAGCACTAGGGATTTGAACAGGTCACCTGGTCGATATTAGCCTCCATTTCCACAAATGGAAAATGTGGGTGATTTTGCAAGGTGGTGGTGATTTCTAGAAGGTGCCTTTGGGGGGTACCCACCTGCTTGGTGCCTAGCCTAGATGGTCCCTTAATGCACACTAAGTTACATGAAATACCAAGATTGGATTGCTGAATTATTTGACTTTATAGATTTTGAATGATGGCATTTATTAAATCACTAAACAAATCAAATTAACACAAAATAACAAGCAAAGCCCCACTTTATTGTGGTTCCCAGATCCCACACTGATGCTCTTTAAATAGATGACTTTTTGCATAAAACGCTCCCAACTAAATCCGAGTCTTTTCTTTCAGAACCTTCAAATCTATATTTCTATACTGCAAACTATTCTGAACCCAATTCTACTTTTCTCAAAGAAACAAACCATACTCATCAATTCAGATCATTCTTTCTCTCCATAGACTGTACAATTAACATTATTAATTGGATGTCAGATATTTCTTTACCTTTTAATGGAATTCCCAGTAATGAAACACATCATTATGGATAGGTAGGATTGAATTGTTCCCCAAATTTGAAATAATGTTATTTCATACTCCTGCTTTAACACATGAGAAGTCAAAAGAAGCATAAATCAGGCTCTCAGGGTAATGGTGGTGGATCGATGGAGGGAAATAACTTTCCCTTAAATAGAGCATTAAACATCTGAGATGTTAATTGATATAGTTTAATCACTATGCTCTATAATCCATTTAGTGTTGCTTGTTAAGAAAGGTAAAATAAAACTACCAGTTGAGTCTTTCCCTGGGTGCTCAGAATTTCTACCAGCAACCCTAGCCCATCCTCTGTATGAATTCCTTCTATGCAGTTGAATTATCATTACACTTCCATTCCCTATTTCCTTCATTCCTAAAAGCAGAAAATAATTTCTAGATCATCAAAAGATATTTGACAATTCTAAGAGTATGGTCTCTCTTAACATTTAGTGAGAGTTTACCTCCAAAGAGAAACTGAAATCTTCAGAAGTCATGCTAAAACCCCATGATCCAGTATGCGTTATGAAGAAGAATGGAGCCAGAGTAAACTGGGAGGAAGGTAAAGGAGAACATTAATGGATGAGGTCCTTTGGAGTTAGGGAAGCTTTTCAGATTGAGAATCTGAAGACATGACAAATCATCAGTTATTTTCCAACCTTACCAAAATCAGCAAATAAATTCTAAAAATGAAAAATAAATATGTAATGATTTTTCTACTCTTTAATACTATGCAGAATAAGTGACTGAGGTGACAGATAAGTTAGAATCATAAGGGTTGTTTTATAGATTTAACATAACAGAATTGGTCTCCAAAAAGTTGCATTTAAATTTATTTTTAAAGGGTTTGTATCTATTTGTCCCTTTGGTCTCAATTTAATGTCCCTCTTATTCCCATTTCCTCAAATGTGGAGATGATTCTGCCACCCAGATCCTCTGGGGCTTCAGGGAGGTCTTGGTCGCTCACTGGCCCTCAGTGATGCCTTGGCCATTAGTCCCATGATGGGAAATACACCCAAGGAGCATAAAAGAGTGAGACTCTCTCTCTCTCTGTCCCTCCTCTCTCATACAGGCACATACTATTAACCTTTTTTCCTGCTTCTCAATGAACTGATGTTGAGTTTTATATGTGGCTTTAGTGTCTACCTGCAAGAAAAATGTAATTTTGGCACAGTGGCTACACATAGGAAGCTATGATATATGTCATCGTTTACAGGGCTGATTTCACATACTACCATGTTTCACCTTTTAGGAGCTTTTTGACATTTACAGTTGTGTTTTTACCCAGAGTCTTTGTGATTTTATGTAGTGACTTTGTGGGGACAAGAGTTGTATTATAAAGTCTCCATTATGATGGGAGAGAGGCGTCATGATGTCCACTGTCCCAGATTCAGTGTTTGGCTAAACCTGAGATCTGGCCACCTGTTAAGTGCGTCTCGTCTGGTGAATGTGCATTTTATGGATGATTGGGAAGGATGCATGTCTACTGTGGTAACAGCATCAAAGTGTAAAGAATTTGTTTCCATATATACCTTAGATTGATTTGAGTCAGGAAGGATTCCAGCAGTTCCTCAGTACTGATGTTGAGTCCACCAGAACCGTGAAGTATCAATCCCATTACCATATTCCCTATACTGTGACCACCTCTTTCCCTTGGCCCAAAATCTCTCTTGGGGGCTTCATCTGCTATATCAGCCAATGCATTTGAAAAAAGTGAGTCATTGTTGATAACCAACATTATTTTCTGAATCTTTTCATGAAGATAGAAGTGCTCTAGACTGGAAGCCATAGTAGGGCAGATGTCTTCGTCTTAGACTATTGCTCCAGATCAAGTGCTGAGTACGATGCCTAGCATACATTAAACATTCAGTATACAGGAGCAGAAAAGCCAGGCTGACTGTTGTATCTGATAGAGGGTATTGCTACAATGAGCACTGAATACTCACTATATAGCAAGCACTTTCCATAAATTATCTATCCTCGCAGGGATCCTGATAGACAGACACTGTCATTCCTCTTTTCGCTGAAGGGGAAACAAAAGAATTGGGTGCTTTGACCAAAGTCACACACACACACACACACACACACACACACATAAGCAGAGGAAGGGGAAAGTGAACCAGATTATTTTATTTTAACACTGGTGTTCATTCTATTATGCTACAATTTAGAAACCTTATACTATTTCTTACCTACATTTTCTAAAAAGAATAACTCTTACAAAATGTACTACAGAAGCGAAGGATAGTTTCTAAATCCTAAGAATGCTCCTACTGCTCTTTGTGAGGAGACAGGTAATTATGTAAATTGAGAAAGAAACAAAAAATGTGTTTCTGTATCTGAGCTGAAGACAGGATTCTGTTTATGTGTCTCTATTTATAGGTGGGCATAGGAGAAAACCAAAAACTATATCTAGTTTCAGTTGTATTCCTCAAATCGTCTTTTGACTCAAAGCTATTATATGAATTACTACATAAAAAAGGGATTTGGGATTACAACAATATTTTTAGGTGTGGGACTGGGGACACCATATGGCACAACTCTAGGGGGTGCTATTCACACGCCACCCAGCTGATTGGCTGATTGGTGATACATTTATTGAGAACTTGATTGGTATCAGCATTTCTCACATCTTAGATGTGGTGACTATATCGGAATATGCACAAACAAGACAGAGACACTGACAAACAGCTCTGGAAATATCAAAGGAAAGAAAAGCTCCAATTATGGATCTGCTGTTGTAATCGATCTTGACTACATGTCTACATATGTTTTTATGCCCTTTCAAATTTTAACTGGTTCCTATGCTGCATGCAAGAGAGAAAAGCCCTGGCTTCTGCCCCCTAGTTTATGTTGGTTTGGTGATGTTTCTGAAGAAATCATGCATAATATTGAAATCCCATGAAGGATTAAGCTTCCCGGTACCAGCTATGCTGGCTAAGGAGAACTAATGTTCTTTCAAATCTGGGGCCTTGAGTTGCAAGAATATAAAGTCTAGAGTTGTCTTTGCCTGTGTTTTTATTTTATGGATTTCTAATTAGCACTTTGAGGGCACAAAAGTTTCCCCTCTCCTTTAAAGATGGTTTTGTTCAGTTCTATCTAGATTCGGTTCCCTTTTGTTTTTACCCTAGTTTACCTTCCAAGGTTTAGATCAGAAAAAGACCAGGGGGAGAAATAGCTTTTTTCCTAGATAATGAATATTCACAGAAGTGTGGATGTGTTTTACAAGAAGATTAATTTGCTTTGCTTTAATTATTTAAAGGCAACAGAAGATTATAGTCATAACTTAAATATTTGTAACAAGAAGGAATGTGGACACAGAGATAAGGGGCCATTTGCAATGTTAACTGATCAGAGCTTGGCACAGTAAATGAAAACATTTAGATCTGTTGGAATGTTTGTGGAAACTACCACGTGATGCTCAATGGATAGTAGTATAAAGGCTGAGGCTAAGATGTATGCATTGCTTTCAACCATGAAAAAATCAGCAATGTAAAAAATTCCATAACATTGAAAGGATAAAAATTTAAGAATGTCATCCTATAGGTGGCATAAAGCAAAGGGAAAATTAATAAGTGATAAAACATGTTTAATTATCAAGAGTTGGTTGTCAAAATGGGTGAAGGGGGTCAAAAGCCACCTCCAGTTATGACATAGATGAGTCTTGGGATGACAAGTACAGCATGGTGACTATAGTTAGTAACATTGTATTTCTTTTTTGAAAGTTGCTAAGAGAGTAGATCTTAAAATCTGTCATTGCAAAAAAAAAAAAAGTTCTCATCTCAAGAAAAAAAACTTGTAACTATGTATGATGATGGATGTTAACTAGACTTCTGTGGTGATAATTCTGCAATATACAAATATTGAATCATTATGTTGTACACCTGAAACTAATATAATGTTATAGGTCAATCATATCTCAATTTAAAAAAAAAATCAACAGGCGGCATTTCCAGGAAAGAAGATTGTTGAAGCCATTCTCTAATGGTGCCTGGATTTTAAAATCGATAAGCCCATGAGGAATGTCTGCCTCAGAGCCTGACCTGCTGCCCTGGACCCTGAGCGATCACCAATTCCAGGTTTTTTTCCCCACATATCTTGGTTATAATCATTTGTAGAAAATAAAACTTTGAGGGGCACCTGGGTGGCTCAGTCGGTTAAGTGTCTGACCTCAGCTCAGGTCATGATCTCTCAATTTGTGAGTTCAAGCCCCGCGTCGGGCTCTGTGCTGACAACTGAGAGCCTGGAGCTGCTTCAGATTCTGTGTCTCCCACTCTCTCTGCCCCTCCCCAGCTCATTCTCTGTCTCTCTCTGTATCTCAATAATAAATAAATGTTAAAAAATATTTTCATTAAAAAAAAAGAAAAGAAAACTTCAAACAAACGGGTGGATCAGAGAAGAAAGAAGTTTAGTGGTTTCTCAACTCAGAGTCATTCTTCACATTTACACCTGAGGATCAAGCCTGCTGGTTGTCAGCTCCTGTGGCCCCATATGCAAGATGAAGTCCACCTGATCAGCAGCCTCGCAGGTCTCATGCATCTCCCGAGAACATCTGCACCATCTCAATTTCTGCCAGGTGTATGATGACATCCGGTCATTATTGTCTCAACCTGACTCTCTAGCCCAACCACTTCCTTAAGAATTAGATTAAACACACATACCTCCTCCCCATCTGGGAAGGTGCATGTTTACTATGGGGTGCTGTTTCAATTCACTGAAAAAAAAACAGAGGGATTTTGAGATGAAAGAATCCTATCTTAGGAAGGCCACAGCCCGCAAGCCAGGGACACAGGTTGTGTTGCAAATCCAGGACTATCAGACCTGAGGGAAGACTTTGAGTCCATTCTTTGGTGGAGTCACTGACCTAGGACTGTGAAGAGAAGAGGCTGCCTTGGAACATCCCTAAATCTCGAGTTTCCTCTGAGATACATACGAGCTGCACAGTCAGGAGGAGCCTGAACTGTCAACCTTTCAACACCACCTTCCAATCAAACTAGCAAGACAGGAGATAAGGAGATGCATGGGAAGAATGATCAGTTATATTTCCATTTGTAAAGAATCAAGAGATGACATGAATAGGAGTCTTCAAAAGAACCATACAAGTCTAAGGAGGCTACCGGAGAAATGATCTCAGAAAATGAAGTCAATCTCAGATACCTGGAGAGCAAGAACTATGAAGCCCAGCTGGATATTTCTTGTAAGTCTAGTTTATTAACATCAGTAAAGCTCTTTTGAAACAAGCATATGAGACTTCCTTTCTGAATTTTCCTCTGTTTTACTTTGGGAGGAAATGGGTCTTGTCATCAAGTGGGACAAGTGGGGCCACATCTGTTAGCCCACAGGAGAGAACAAATGTGCCCAACTGGCCAAGAACAGACCCTCACTAGATTTGGCTGGCAGGTCCACTCTAGTTGCAAGGACTTGTTTATGGGAGACAGAGTTCTTTGTTTCCTTGCCACAAATTCCAGCCATTTAGTAAGACTCTCCAAAGCGTACTCTCTGGTGATAATACCAGGTGATGGTTTTAGAGATCAAGTAAATGACTTTTCTTATCTACGAAAATCTGACAAGGGTAAAGGATAATTTGATCCACGGCCCACCAAGTAACTGATGAAAGGTGACAATCACTAATGCACAACTAAATTAAAAGTTTCACTTTCAGTAGACTATTAAGTAGATTGATGGTTATTTTTCATGCCGCAGCAAGAACACATGGAATGTACAATGTTTTTCCTATCACTGAAAATTCCATTACTGTGATTTAATTCACAATAGGAACTTGTCTGTTTCTGTGGATACATATTATGTTGTTTCCCTCTCTAGGCAAGCTCTGAAATCTGAGTTTTAAATGAAGCAAAGGCTTATAGGCAACAGACATTCTAAAATAGATTTTAGAAACTCGTGATCATGATTGTTTCTATTTGTTTCAAAACAGAAACTTTTCTTGGTGATTTATGACATGCATTAAAATAGTCCTAGATAACAACTTAGTGCTGTCAAGTCCACTGCGGGGGCTCCTGATCGCAATACGATTCTTGGGCAGCTCAGTTGCCCCGGGCTGAAAATAAAATCATGACACAAATGGCAAGAAAGAAACATCAGGAAAATCTATTTTCAAACACATTTCTTTGGAACTACAAAGCATGCTAAATACCTTTTTGAATGTGAATTGAGGCATTTGCCAACAACTAGTCTTTATCAAGTGTCATGCTTTTAGGATCCAGAAGAAGACTTACATCTTTCATATTGTTATTCATGAAAAATATCTCAATAGGCACTTTTCTCCAAACTATGTCATTGAGGGTATTTTAGAATTGAGCTAGGTTCATTTAATCATGATCAGGGGTTTGATACCCGAGAATTAGGGTTGGTTCTGCACATTAATTGAATACAGTTCTCTGAGTTTGAAAGTAACCTCCTTAAGTCTTATAACAAGCCTGAGAAACACTTCCCTTTCCCCTTTTGCAGTCTGGAACCAATTTAACACAACATCTGTTTGGCACATTTCCTATTTGTCTATTGCATTGCCTGTTGTCACATCTTTAAACCATTATTCTGGGCTGGGCTGGATCTAGCACTCCCAGTGTACCTAAAATCATTCTCAAGAATTCAGCTCAGACAGGGCACCTGGGGGGCTCAGTCAGTTAAGCATCTGACTTTGGTTCAGGTCATGATCTCATGGTTCGTGAGTTTGAACCCCGCGTCAGGCTCTGTGCTGACAGCTCAGAGCCTGGAACCTACTTAAGATTCTGTGTCTCCCTCTCTCTCTCTACCCCTACCCTGACCATGCTCTGTCTCTGCCTCTGTCTCTGTCTCTCTCAATAATAAAAATTTATTAAAAAAAAAAAGAATTCAGCTCAGACAGTAGCTTAGGCCAATCTCAAGTAAATACAGATGTATATGGAAAGGACATGAATGGTTCTGAAACATCTTTGCCTTCCATGTGGAGGTAACCTCATTAGGATAATATCTCTCATCTCTCTCTACCCACCCCTTGCACACATTCTCATTCAGGAGAGGTAGAGTACATTATTTACTTTCTGAGTTTAGAAGGGGAGAATGGAAATTGGGAACATGGTTCCTTCCTCTCTCCCACTCTTAAGCAGCATGCAGTCTTCTGTGCCTTTCTAGAGACAGAGTTTGTACTTGCAAAGGTATGGATGGGGGTTAGTGAATGGGGTTAAAGGGGGAGAGAGAGAAAGGATGATGGTCTAATGCCAAAGTTTCATATTAGGAAAACCAAGCATGGTAAGTATCAACTAAAATGTCTAACATTAGCTTAATTTGTAATAATTAATGTTTGCTGATATTTGCTGGTTCCCCTCAGCCATATATATTTGACTTATTTCTCAATTTATTCATAACTTAGGTAGGGAAGAAGGATATTTATTGGGCCCCTTCTGAATATCCAGACAAACAACTTTGGAAGGTAGACTTTGGCCAAACTGGATCTCTCTCTCTCTCTCTCTCTCTCTCTCTCACACACACACACACACACACACACACACATACAAAACACATAATTATTACTTTAAAATGAGGCTAATCAAGCACATAGGCATAATATAATTCCAATCTCTTATAATTTTGTCTCAATCTTCATGAAGTTTGTCCATCAAAGGAGACATATTAGATTCATTTCAATTCTAAGGACTTTGTCTAAGGAAGACTCAGTTTTGCTTCTTTTGACTTTATCAAAGTGTCTTCTTAAATGTAGACAACCACCTTTCTCATGAACTTGTATTCCTTTCTCCTGCAAATGTGTTCTTTGTAATTATAATGGAACAGAAACTCCTTTCATGTTAATATTCTGGCTGATTTCAGTTCCCACTCAACCTCCTGTCTCCAACCTACCCTGTGAGGTTTTAAAGTGGTCTCCAGGAAACAGGACAAAGCAAAGTGATGGAAAGTGAATGCTAACAAAAATAATTGTCTATATAGAAAGGAAATGTGAAGCTACAGACATGAATCTTAGCTTATTTTTATTTTTAATTGAAGCAAAAGCTTTGGGGATCAGGATTTAAAAAGAAACTCAAATTTTAATGTATGTTTCAACTAATATTTTTAAAAGAAACAGTTGAATTCATTAAATTAAACAGCCTCTAGGAACATAAATTTGTTGTATTTGTTATAGAAAATATGATATGTAATCACCTTAACAATTTAGTTGAAATGTCAAGATAATATAAAACCTAAGTGGGGCATGAAGAGACATTAAATGAAAATATCATTTTACTAAGAAAAGCACAACAGCCATTCATATTTATAGAAAAATTAAAACTGACATGTAAAAATTAATTACTAAAAGAACTTCAACAATAAAATATTGATTACAGTTCAGCTAATTCATTTATTGGGAATGAGGAAAAAGTGTTTTCTGTCATTCATCAAATAAATATTGATTATAAGCTGCCTCCATGTTCTAGTCCCTTGAGTTCTATCAGGGAAAACAAAGATCCATGCCCTTTGGCACTCTGCATTTCAGTGCAGAGTTAGACAATAAACAATGACCATAATGAATACCCTAACTGCATGCTATGTTAGGAGACTGAGAAGTATTATGGAAGAAAATGTATGAGAGAGTAAGGGGGAAAGGAGGTTGCCAATGGAAATGAAAGTTAAGTTAGGTTTCAATGGGAGGTGACCTTGAGCAAAGAAGGAAGTAAGGAGCATTTCTTGAGGATATCTGCAGAAGACGAAAGGTGTAGTAGGGGCCAAGGTCGAATGCACCAAAATGAGACACGATGGCATGCAGATTATTTTGAGCTAAAAAAAAATCAAGACAAAGATTCAGGAAGAAACTCTGACACACTCCCCCTGCTCCCCCCCCAAAAAAAAATGCCTAAAAATAACTAGGTAGAAGACCTGTACCAGAAAGAAAGGTATTAACAGAGATTCCTTTTTACCTAAGAAACTTACCCGCATAACAGGGCAACCTTAGCTTTCCAAATATCTTCTCTCACCTTCCCACTAATGGCCTTTCTCCCCTTTGTACCCCCAGATCTCTATGCTTCTCTGTAACTTAGGATGACATATATATTTCATTTTTCCTGACCGTCTTTGGAATCTCATGCCTGTATGGATTCCCCAGATGTATAAAACTAGATATGACTTTCTCCTATGAATCTGTCTCATGGAATATTAATTATTAGTCCAGCCAGAAGAATCTTGAATATAGGAAAATTTCTTCCTCCCCAACTGTGGTTAGTGAGCTGAGTGAATGGAAGCACAGTGGGAAATGAAGTCTAAGAAGTAACCTTAGGTGTGGCAAAGGTCAGGTCAGGCATGATTGTATCAGGCTACTACTATTTTGGATTCTAATTTGAATTAAGTGGGAAGACTGTGAAGAGCTATTGCTATCTATTATCATATTAAGGATGTAAAGCTTAAAGAACTTGGCCTTAACTAATAAGCACATTTACTGACTAATCAAAAACCCATTTCCCATGTATTCTGAGCTTGTTTAATTTTCAGTGACATTTAATTTGCAAATATAATAGTTGTAAATAGAGAATTAGTAAAGTTTATTCTAGAAGAAATCAACAATGGTATCTAATAATTTCAGCTTTAAGGTATACTGAGGTAGTCTATAATCATTGAGCACATTGAAGAAATTATTTTGTTTGTCTGTGTTACACTGGGTAGTTACATGAGGACTGATATAAAGGATTTGTCTTTATTTTGCCTCACATATAACTCAAAGCAGAAAATAGTGAGCATTCCTCAAAAACATTTTAAGGCAAATGAACAATCAAAGCCACCTGGGGCAAAATATTGCAACTGATTTAAACGGTAGAGCACCAGGGTGCTCAGTGCCTGGGTGGCTCAGTTGGTTAAATGTCCAACTTTGGCTAAGGTCATGATCTCGCGGTCTTTGAATTTGAGCCTCACATTGGGCTCTGTGCTGACAGCTCAGAGCCTAGGGTCTGTTTCAGGTCCTGTGTCTCCCTCTCTCTCTCTCTCTGCCCCTCCCCTGCTCACACTATGGCTCTCTCTCTCAAAAATAAATAAACATAAAAAAAAAAAAACTAAAGAGTAGAGCACCAAAATTCTGGGAAGAAAAGAGCTGGAGAGAATTTCTTTGGGAAATTAGAACATTCCAAAGCACCTATGCATAGTGGGAAATTGAGAGAATCACATACATGCCTAGGTAGGCTAAATTATCAGAAAAGACCAGAGAATCCCTAATCTTTCATGTCTGCTTGATTGCTGGATTCAGTGCAAGCAAGAAGAAAAAGCTGAGGGTAAAATGGCATGGATGCTATTTGTAAAGTGCTGAGGAAAAACAAACAAATAAACATGACATAAAGTATTCTCTTTTCAGCAAAACTTCCCTTTACAGATGTAAAAATGAAGAAGTTCATGAATAAATAAAAGCCTAGAGAGTTTGTTGTTAGCACACCTGCCCTACAAGAAATGCCAATGGGAGGTCTTCTGGCTGAAATAAAAGGACACGGTAACTCAAAGTTGTACAATGTAATAAATAATTCCAGCAAAGGCAAATAGCAAATATTACAGATACCGTTATTCTATTTTTGGCTAACTTCTTTCTTTTCTACATGATTTAAAAGACAAATGCATAAAACAACAACTATAAATCTATGTTAACATGCACACAGCACATAAAGATATAATTTGTAACAATATTAACATCAAGGGAGAATTCAGGACTGAATAAGAGCAGAATTTCTTATGCTATTGAAACTATGTTAGTATCAATTTAAGCTGGATAGTTATAATTTTAGGGTGTTAATTGTAATCTCTATAGTTATAACCAAAAAAAATTACTGAAAAATATACACAGATGTAAATGAGAGAAAAAATCAAAATAGAACACTATGAAAAAAATTAAGCACAAGAGAGGTCAGAGGTAGAGGAAATAAGGGGAAAAAAGTTAAGACATTTAGAAAACAAACAGCATATGTCAAAAGTGAGCCCTCCCTTATTTGGGATGATTTTAAATGTAAATTAATTAAATTTTGCATTCAAAAAGCAGAGATTGACAAAAAAGATTTTAAAAAATTACATGATTGGGGTGCCTGGGTGGCTCAGTCAGTTAAGTATCAAACTTGATTTCAGCTCAGGTCATGACCTTACAGTCATGAGATTGAGCCCCCTGTTGGGCTCTGTGCTGGGCATGGATCCTGCTTAAGATTCTCTCTCACACTCTCCTTCCTCCTCTCTCCCACTTCTGTGCACGCTCACACACCATGTCTCTCTCTCAAAAAAAAAAATGATACAACTATATGCTGTATATAAGGGATTCACTTCATATACAAAGACACAATTAAGTTCATATTAAAAAATTGGAAAAAGATATGCCATGCAAATAGTATCCAGAGAGACCTGAGCTGGTTATATTAATATCAGAAAGAAATAGACTTTAACTCAAAATACATTTATAAAGGTAAAAGACACTTTACATTGATAAAAGTATTAATTCATCAAGAAGATATAGCAATTGTGAGCATTTAGGCACCAAACAAAAGAGCTGTAAGATTTGTGAAGCAAATATTGACATAGAAGAGAAAAGGCCAGTTGTACAATAGTATTTGGAGACTACAATACTCCCTTTCAATAATGGATAGAAAAATCTAGACAAGATCAGTAAGGAAATTGAGGACTTGAACAAAACTGTAAATCAACAAGATAGAATTGACCTATATAAACCATGCCACCCACTAACAGCAGAAAACACATTATTCTCAAGTGCAAAAGAACTTGTCTAGGATAAACCATATGTTGGATCACAAACAAGTCTAAATAAATTAAACATATTTAAAAATTATAAGATATCTTCTCCAATCATCATGAAGTAAAGCTAGAAATTAGTAAGAGGAGGAAACTTCACAAATGTGTGCAAATAAAAGTACTAATTAAAAAAATTAAGTACAGCCAATGTGTCTATTATCAACGGAAATTGTAAAATACCTACATATGAGCGAAAACAAGACCACAATACAGAAAATATAACTGATAATGAAAGCAGTGCTCATTGGAAAATTGATAGCTGTAAACACATAACTTAAAAAAGAAGAAAGGTCTCAAAGGAACAACCTAACTACATATTAAGGGATTATAAAAAGAAAAGGAAAGCAACTAAAAAATAGCAGGTAAAATGAAATAATACACAGATTAGATAAAAATAATAGAAACCATAATAGAATCAATAAAACCAAGAGTTGGTTCCTCAAAAAGATCAAAAGACTTGACAATTTTTAGGTAGCCTAAGCAAAAAGAAATAGACAAAACACAAATAACTAAAATCACAGATAACTAAAATTGGAAAAGTAAAAAGGATAATTCTATCAGTACTTTTATCCCACAAAATTACATACCCTAGAAGAAATGGACAAACTCTGAGAAACACATATTCACCAAAACTGAAGAAAGAAGATATAGGAAAATCTCAATAGATCTGTAGTAACTAAAGAGATTCAAACTGTAATCAAAACGTCCCCTAAAAGAAAATTCGAGTACCAGATAACCTCGCCAGTTAATTCTACCAAACATTTAAAGAGCTAAATGTAAGGTAACTTCAAATTCTTCTCAAATTCTTATAAAAATAGAATGGGGAAAAATATTTCTAATTCTTTCTATGAGGTCAGTATTACCCTAATGCCAACAACAAAGACAACACACACACATACCACATACACAAACCCACAGACCATTGTCACTTATGAATATAGATTAAAAAAATTCTTCAACACAATACCAGACTGAACCCAACAGAAAATTTAAAAAAACCTACTTAGTTACCAAATAGGATTTACCCCAGGAATGCAAAGGTGGTTCAACAGAAGATAATTATCAAATGTAATTGGTAGAAAAAAAAGACAAAAATATAATACCCCATCACCTCTCTAATGCAAACAAACAAAAAGAAGCATTTAATAAAATTCAACACTTTTTTGTGGTAAAAATACTCAAACAGCTAGGACTAGAAGGGCACTTCCTCAATACAAAATATGAAGTAAAGTAACATTATATTCAGTGGTAAGAAAAAAAAGAGGAAGAAAGATTTTCCCCTGATAGCAGGAACAAGAAGACAAGGATGCCAACTTCTTCACTGCTCTTCAACATTGCATTTGAAGCTCTAGCCAGAGAAAATAGACAAGAAATAAAAAGGCATCCAATGAAAAGGGAAGAAGTAAAACTATCACTGTTTGCAAATGACATGAACTTACATGTGGAAAATCCCAAAGAATCTACATAGAAAATGAACAGAATTAATATAAATATTGATCAAAGTTCCAGGGGATACGATTAACACAGAAAAATTAGTTGTGTTTCTATGCTCCATCAATTAACAGTCTAAAAAAAAGAAATTAAGGAGACATTTTTATTGACAATAGCCTCTAAAATAATAAAATACTTAGTATTACAATTTAACCAAGGAGGTGAAAGTCTTACATTGAAAATTTTAAGACTTTTAAGAATTGTTAAGAATTTGCTGAAATAAATTAGAGACTTATATAAGTGGACATATACCCTATGCTCATGCATTGAAAGACTTAAGATGGAAATACCACCCAAAGTGATCAGTGAATTCAAAACAATACTTCTAAAAATTCCCACTGCCTCTTTTGCAAAAATGGAAAATTCAATCTGAAAAGACATATAGACTTCAAAGTGGCCCCTAGTAGCCAAAACAATATCAAAAAAGAATAAAGTGGGAGTATTCACACTTTCTTATTTAAAAACTTACTACAAAGCTATGGTAATCAAAAGAGTGTGTTATTGGCGTAAGAATAGACATATGGACAAATGAAATAAAATTGAAAGTCCAGACATAAACCCAGACTTCTATGGGCAATTAATTCTTGAAAAGGTTGGCAGGAACCCTCAATAAGGGAAAAAATAGTCTCCTTACCAAATGGTGCTTAGACACTTAGATATCCACAAGCAAAAGAGATAATTAGAATCCCTTCTTTATATACAAAAGTTACTCGAAATGGATAAACGTCCTAAATATAAAAGCTAAAACTGTAAACCTCTCTGAAGAAAACACGGAAGCAAATCTTCATGACCTTTCATTTGACAATGGATTCTTAAATATGACACCACAAGCATAAATAATATCAAAACACTGAATAAGTTGAACCATCAAAAAATTTTAAATATGTCACCACTTTTGTGTATCAAAGGACATTATCGAAAATGAACAACCTAAAGAATGAGAGAAAATGAAAATTATATAACTGATAAGTGTCTAGTGTCTATAATATATATATAATATATATAACATATATTATAGATCCTATTATATATTATATATGCACATTATATATTATATATTATATATCACTAATAATTTGACAAGGATGAGACAGTTAAAAATGCACAATGCACTTGAATAGACATTTTCCCTAAGATATACAACAGCCAACAAGTAAATGAAAAGATGGTCCATTCATTGGTCATTAGGAAAGTGGAAATACAAAGGTCAGGGAGGTATGGCTTGACGTCCACTAGGATGACTAATAATTTAAAAAAAGGAAAATAACAAGTGTTGACAAGAATATGGAAAAATGGCAAAGTTCATTGCTTTGTTGCATTCCCAACACAGCTGGTGGGAATGGAAAATGGTTCAGTGGCTGTGGACAAACGTTCTGCAGCACTCAAAACTTAAACAAAGAATTACCATGTGACCCAACAATTCCACTATATTAGATATACTCCCAAAAGTATTGAAAACAGGTACTCCAAAAATACTTGAATTGAAATGTTTACAGTACCTTTAAATACAATAGCCAAAAGGTAGACACAACCTCAATTTTCATCAACAAATGGATAAACAAAATCTGATATATACCTGGTTAACTAATTTCCAGGCATAAAAATGAATGCAACCATGACATATTCTACAACATGGATGAAGTGGAAAACATTACACTCAGTAAACAAAGGCAGATGCAAAAAGTTACATGATGTATGATTTCATGTATAGAAAATATCCAGAATAGGTATAGCCATAAGCAGAGAAACCAGACTGGCATTTGCCAAGCTTGGAGTAAGAGCTCAGGAGAACAGGAAGATACTGTTTCCTCTTTGGGTGATAAAAATGTTTCAGACCTAGATAGAAATGATGATTGTAAAACATTGCAATGTACTAAATGCTACTTGTATATTAACCTTAAAATAGTTCATTTTGTATCATGTAAGTTTCACGTGAATAAAGAAAATTTAAAAACACTTAATATAACCCCCATATTAATTAGGCTAAAAAATACAAATTACAAGAATAATAAAAATCATGTCAGTCAATACCAAAAATGTATTTTACATAATTCGACACACACTCAGAATAAACCACTCAGAAAACTAGGAATCAAGGGGAACTTCCTCAAATTGATAAAGAACATCGACAAAAAATGTGTAGCTAGAATTATATGGTGAAAGACCTTTCTCCTGAGATTATGAAAAAGAAATGTATCCAATCTCACTATGCTTATCCAACATACTGTTGGAAATTCTCAACAAATGCAATAGGACAAGAAACTGAAATAAAATTACAAAGATCAGAAGGAAGAAGTAAAACCATGTACAGATGATATGGCTTTCTAGGCAGAAAATCCCAAGGAATCTACAAAGAAACTTCTCGAATAAAAAGTACCATTTAAAAGCACTCCAGAATGATTAGGTGCAATTCTAAGGGAACCCCCACAAGACTTACATGTTGCAAAGCACAAAACACTGGTGATATGGAGATAGAATGTAAATTAATGGAGAGCTATACCATGTATACTGTATACACAATACTTTAAAAACATCAATTCTCTTAAAATTGATATCCAGGTTTAATTTTTTAATGTTTATTTAAACAGAGAGAGAGAGCATGAGTGGGGGAGTAAGAGAGACAGGGAGACACAGAATCCCAAGCAGGCTCCATACTGTCAGCCTAGAGTTGGACACAGGGCTTGAACTTATGAGCCGTGAGATCATGACCTGAGCTGATGCTGGACACAACCAGCTGAACCATCCAGGTGCCGCTGATATTCAGGTTTAATGAAATCCCTTTAAAATTCCGAGCCTAACTTTCTATATTTATAGATAAGAATATTCCAAAATGTAAATGGAAAGGCAACTAGAACAGCTAGAATGATTTTTAAAAAGAAGGAAATGGAAGAACCAGCTTCAAGAATTCCGATGTAAGCTACTAAAATCAAGACCGTGTGGTATTGGCAGAGTGATAGATACACCAATCAGGAGAACAGAAAGAGGATCCGGAAATAGGTTCACACAGTCCCACCCAATCAGTTTTTCACAAAGGTCGAAAAGCAATTCAATAAAGAAAGGATAGACAGCCTTTTTACAAATTGTGTTGGAACAAGTAGACGCCCATAGGCTTAAAATGAACCTGGCCCTAAGTCCTGACCCTATATAGGAATTAACTCAACATGAATCATAAACTTAAATACAAAATGAAAAAAGTATAAAACACTTTTTAAAAAAAATGGGAAGGAATCTTCAGACTCTGCAGCTAGGCAAAGAGTTTTTAGACTTGGCACCGAAGTCACATTCCATAAAAGGAAGAAACCAAATTGTTCATCAACTTGATGAAACAAAAAGTTCATCAAACATCATCGAAATTAAAAATGTTTGCTCTGTGAGTGATCTGGTTGACAGGATTAAACCACAAGCTATAGGCTGGCAGAAAGTGTTTCCAAAATACACATCTGACAAAGGACTAGCATTTAGAATGTATGAAGAACCTTAAAGCTCCTCTATCAAAAACAAGACAATTGGAAAAAGGCAGAAGAAGAGACATGTCACTGATGAAGATGCATAGATGGCAAAGAAGCACATGGTAAGATGTTCAACGTCATTAGCCACCAGAGAAAGGCAAATCTACTACACCCTTATCAGAATGGCTACATTTTAAAAAAAACTGGTGACAATTCAGTGCCGCTTAGGATGTGAGGAAAATGGATCACTCAAATGGTGCTGGTGGAACATAAAATGGTAGAGCCACTCTGGAAGACAGGTCATGGTTTATGTAAAACACTGAACCTGCCGCTCCCATACAGCCTACTGCTTATCCTACTGGGCATTTGTCCTAGAGAAATAAAGACACCGTCAGTGTAAATAACGCTGCGATCAACAGAGGAATACATGGGGCAACTCCAAGTGTCCATGGATAGATGAATGGATAAAGGTGTGGGGGGTATGCATGTATATACGTATGTGCATATATGTACACACAGATGCACACACACACACAGATACACACACATTGGAATATTACGCATCCATTAAAAGGGTGAGCCCTTGCCATTCTCCTGAACTTGGATGGACATACAGGGTATCAGCTAAGTCAAATAAGTCAGACAGAGAAAGACAAATACCCTACAATGTCACTTGTATGTGGGATCTAAAAATAAATAAATAAACAAGCAGAAACAGACCTATAAATACAGAGGACAAACGGAAGGTTGTCAGAGGGAAGACAGGGTGAAGGGATGAGCAAAATGGGTAGAGGGGAGAGGAAGACACAGGCCTCCAGTTATGGAATGAACGAGTCATAGAAATAAAAGGTGCAGCATAGGGAATATAGTCAATGATACTATAAAAATTTATTTAATAAAAAAACCAAATACAAGCATGTTCATGCAAAGAGCTGCACATGAATGTTTATAGCAGCATTATTTGGAAGAGACGAAAGCTGAAATAATCCAGATGCTCTTGGACAAGCGAATGGATAAATTGTGGTGCATCCATCACATAGAACCCCACGCAGCAACAGAAAGGAACAGACCAGTGGCTCCTACATTTAACGACGTGGGAGAATCTCACAGAGCCGTGCTGAGTGGAAAGACATAGTCCCGAAGGTTACATACCCTGTGATTCAACTTATATAACAGTCTTGAGATAACTGAATGATAGAAATGGAGTGTAGCTTAATAGTTGCCCAGGGTTAGGTGGCGGTGGGGTCAGGAACAACATGTGTGTGGCTGAAACATGATCTTTGTGATAATGGGAATATTCTCTATCTTGACCGTATTAATGTCAGCACCCTGGTTGTAATATCATACTGTGCCTTTCAAAGAAGTTACCATGTGGAAAACTGAGTGAAGATACAGGACATCTTTCTGATTTACTTTCTACAATCGTATGTGAATCTAAAATTACCGGAAAATAAAATCTTCAATTTTTTTAATGTTTATTCACTATAGAGAAACAGAGAGAAACAGAGCGTGAGCAAGGAAGAGGCAGAGAGAGAGGAAGACACAGAATCCAAAGCAGGCTCCAGAGCCTGACTCGGGGCTCAAACTCACGAACCGCGAGATCATGACCTGAGCCAAAGTCAGACGCTTAACAGACTGAGCCACCCAGGTGCCCCTAAAAACTTTAATTAGAAAAGAGAATACAGACAAAGATAAATTGCCTTCTTATAAGAACATTAAATCTTGGTGACCCAAAATCCAAAAGAAGTATTAGGATTGTTAGTGGTGGGTAATAGAAGTTGT
>CM053567.1:3746925-3899363 GCA_028646485.1 Cryptoprocta ferox
CATGTATGTATCCACAGTTGCTAGTTCTAACAAGATGACATTAAAAAACAATTTCTCCATACCTACACTAATCTACAGTGTTATTATGATATGATTGACATTATTTTGCTCTGTTGGGAAATTTCACATTTGGTGAGCAAATATATTATCCGCATATGTGGGTCAAATAAATACATGTATTTACACTTTATATTAAAAGAAAAAATCGGGGCTGGAGAAACTCTACACACAGATTGCACTTCCTGACTTCGAACATATTATGATGAAATGTGTAAATTGCAAAGGAAATGAAATCCCTCAAATAAACCCACAAACAGTTTCTAATAACTTGGCATGCTTTCAAAGTTACACTGGAATGATTTTTTGATAATTAATAGCAAATTTAATAAACATTCCTACTTTACAGACAAATAAGGGGTTTCTAAAAATAGCAGAGCACTGAATTACACAGAGGAAATGAGAAAAGGCACAGGGGACCATTTTTAGGAACACGCATTGTTCTTGAAATTGCTGAGGAAAAGGATTAGGTTTTACAAAAAGACCACATTGACACACTTTTGTCTTCATCACGCTAATTTCTTTTTATTTTCTCCAGTGAGGCACTTGGTTTCTGTAGTCTGGTGCCTTCCCATGGTGAAAAGCGCATCTGTGTTTTTCATGCGATTTTGCTGGTCTCCCTGATGAATACTAATGTAAAGATGTTATTCACGTGCCCAACAATGTCAGTCTGAATCGTTACTATTTCTCACATCATGTTCTTCAGAAATATAAAATCTGTTTCAGCAGTCACTTCTTTTTGTGTTCTGTTTTCAGGAACATTTCAACACTGCGTTAAATTTTGTACAATTACTCTTCACTACACCTTCTGCTTTGTTATTCCCAGGGAACGTCGTCACAGCCCTTTTCCACTGGGGACTCAAGCTCAGGAAACAAGCCCCCCACATTATCAAACACGGTGACAGGACACTTGTTACGCCATTGAAACATGGGTGACTGTGTTCATTCCAAAATGGTTGGCCAAAAAGAGACACAAAAGAGAAACAAAAATGAAGCCACTCTTAAGGTTCCTGTTCCATGTTGAGAAGCCTTTTTTTTTTTTAAGACTTCTCTCTGCTTCCACACAGAATTGACTGAAATGGCTTCATACAGAGATGTGACTGAACTGCACAGCCATGCTCTAGGGGCACAATGAGGTGGGCTGGTGAATATATGGAGAAATGGAGTGGGTTTTTCCAACTATAGACACTCTGAATCAACCATGGGGACTCTAGTCTTCTTGGTGATGCAAGATTGCTCTACATGATCTCAGCCTTATTTTCGTTTCTCATTTTTCATGATCTGTATATGCAAGATAACAGCAAATTAGAGCCAGGAGGAACTTCCAATCCCCTGGATGAAGTCCTTTATTATTTTCTTTGGGGGTGGCTATCACTATTTTTTATTTTAAATGGGCAATGAGAACATATTGTGGGTTTAATTTGTATTTCCTTAATGGCTACTATGGCCAAACATCTTCTCTTGTGCGTGTTCTTCATCTGTATTCTCCTTCAAGTGAAACATCTTTTCATGTGGTTTACCCATTTTCTAACTGGATTTATTTTAATGTTAAGGAAAGCCCTTTTTCTCAAAGGTAAAGGAACAGAGAACAAATATCTAGAATCTACAGGTCCATTTCCTTTCTCTGAGGACATCTTTGGAGACTGCTAAGCATTGTAGCATTGAGCTAAAGGCTCTGGGCACAGTGACTCCCAGAACCCTGACTCTGCTACTCAATCTCATACCTCACCTGTATCAGGAAAAACACCCTGTGATCCACTATCAGCCAGCAATAGCTCCCTGGTGTATGCCTGGATTAGCTGAACCAGCAAAGCCCAGAGACTGGTGAATTGACTCCTGTGGATGGTTCGAGCAAACCATGGTGCTGACTGAGCCTTTGGGAAGGATTTCACCGGATTCTGTGAAGGTGTCTCATACCTCCTCACGCACATGACTTGCACAGGAAGAGAGGGTCTCAGGCTACTTCTGAGTCATTTTTATCTTCACTTTATCTTCAGGACACTTAAGAAATATTAAAACATTTCTCCAGTGTTCTCGTCCTCAGTGCTCTCCAAGACTGCTGTCCATATCCACATCTATTACCTATCGCCCCCTTCATGTTCCTCTGTCTTGTCCACCACATTCGGGATAAGCTTTCCCTCACATCACCCCCAGAGCTGTTTATTTGATCCTCCTCTTCAAATGTATCTATTATTTCCAAAGCTGTGTTTTCTGTATTTCTAAGGTCTTTCTTACACCACGCATCTTCCTTTTCATCTCTTTCCTGAGAGCAGTTCATTCCATACTCAGAAAGCATTAGGGTCTCCTCTGTATTTCCTTATAGAAATGTTCTAGCTTTGATTGAATCTCTTAAAATTTTAGGGTATTAAGCCATCAGCTTTTTTCTTGTAAGTTGAACATTTCTGTTTATTTTTCTTGAACTATCTTTACATAGTTTTTATTCATCTTCTTGGGGGTTAGAGGAGGAGTATTTATCCAGAAGGAGAATGAGTCACATAGAAATATTTAGAAGGCCATCCAAGAAGAATGGTGTACTAGAAGCCAAACCGCAAAACCTCACTGGGCATCCATGGCTTCTAGACATGCCAGGAAAGGTAGAAGCCCAGTGTCCCATGCTTGTTCCTCCTAGAAAGTCATGCATTAACGACTTTATAAATGTTGCAGCTGCTTCCCAGAAAAATCATTAAATTTCGAAGGGTTGATTGACAGTGTAGATTAACTTACCCTTTGGATCTTTTCTAAAGGAAGCCCTCCATAACCACGGAAATGGCTTGGGGCATCCATATCACCAAATATGACGTAGGGATCTCTCTGAGGGTACATTTAAAGATTTACTTTTTGCTGCTACACTCACTAAACTAAACTAAAACCCTATCCCTAACTTTCTGCTGTATCTCGCTCCATCCTATCTGTGTGGACTTTGACCCTGACCACTAATTTGCCTTCTTTGATGTTGTGTATGTTGACTGGCAGTCTTTCTCCGATTCATGACCTGGTTAACACAGTGGCTTGTAAAGAAACACTCCTTCTTTAATAAATGAAGTAGTAGGCAAGGAAATTGTGTGTTTGGGATTGTTAAGAAGCGAATATGGGGGTGCCTGGCAGGCTCATTTGGTAGAGCATGCAACTCTTGATCTCAGGGTCATGAGTTCAAGCCCATGGTTGGGCATAGAGATTGCTTTATTTTTAAAAAAACAAACATTTTTTAATAAAATAAGAAGATACGCTGTCTTAGTTTGGGCTGTCATGGCCAAATACCATAGATTAGGTGGTGTAAATAATAGACATTTCTCAAAGTTCTGGAGGTTGGAAAATCCGAGAGCAAGGTGACAGCCAATTTGGTTGCCTGGTGAGGTTCAGCTTCCAGGATTGCTGGTAGCACTTTCTTACTGTGTCCCCACATGACAGAGGGTGGGGCGTGAGGAGGATCTCTGATGTCTACTCTTACAAGGGCACTAATGTCATCATAAGGCCTTACCTGGCAACCTCATCTAACCTTAATTACCTCCCAAAGGCCACACCTCCATTACGTTATGGGTCAGGGCTTCAGTATGTGGATCTGGTGGGCAGGGGACAATTCAGTCCATTGTACATGTCTTGTGAGTGAGCTACTTTATGACATTTTAACTGTCTCTGCATAAATATGTTTCTATAATTAAAAGTGCTGACTTCGGGAGTACTATACTTCATAGTTTGGTCTATCTCCTTACGATGAGAAAGTGTCATATCTCTGTTTTGGCAGTTTCTGTGACATGAGATTTGATATATCAATATGCCAGTGTCATCGGCAGTAATACACTAGCATATTCAGCCATTACCATGAACGTACTCACATCCAGCACCATGACAGGTGTGCAGAGGGCTCAGGACACTCCAGATGACCCACAAACAAGTGGATTCAAATGGGTGAGAAATACAGAGACACAAAAACTTAAAATACAAAGGAAAAGGTATTTTGCCTCATGTACTCAGTAACAGTACATTTTCGGAGGAGTATAAGAATGCCTTTATATGAGGGTGGTGGGGTGTGGGTTTTAATGAAAAGATAGCTTTATTCATTGAATGGAATCACAGGACAAACAGATCAGTGCTCACTCCTGACAACTGCTTTATCAAGAAGCTCCGTTGTGCTTCACACACTGGATGCTTTTCTCTACAGATAATCATGAACGCCATGATGGCAAATATCGTACAGCAAAATTGCATAGCATAAAATACGGACTGTGGCTTAAAAAATAACTATGTTTGTAAGTATATTCTCTCTGAACATTTTGTGGCATGATTTATATATCTATGAAGCTTGCTTTTCAATTCCTCTTAGTATTTTCTTCACCTTCCCAGTAAAATATTCAACCCATTTGCCATTATACACATTAAATAATTTCTCTGTGAATTTCAGTGCAGGTTACTGAATTGGTCTAGGGAAACGCAAGGATATCATTTCTAGATCCTGTTTGTAACCCCAGTTAGTTGGTGCTGTTTATGTACTTACACACACACACATACACACACACACACACATATACACACACAGACATTACAGTCTTAGGTCTATTTGTCTAATCAAGTGGAAACTTTGGGGAGAAGAATTAACATTTGTCAAAGAGGTTTGTTGGAATAATTCTGGAAGCACAACAGAAGACCTATACTGCGGAACAGGAGACAGCAATGTTGGCAAAACGTATCTGGTCAGCTTCCAAATAGGGGTCACTCTCTCCTCTCTACCTGAATTCACCAGACACTTTCAAAAGACTCAAATCATATGATCCTCGACAGTGCCTTTCTCAGCATAGAGATTAAATGGAAAAGTTTGAAAATGAAACAGTTTTCATGGTTAGATTTAATTAACAGATCCATTTTATCTCACCTTGTAAGACACATTGCTCAGAAAAGGATTGCTGGTTACATGTATATTTTTTTCTTCTCCAGGAGGTTATCAGCCTGAAGGAGCCAGAGGGAAAAAATTGCATTTAAAGACTTTCATCCGTGCCTCGTCTTTTCAAGTTACATTAAAAGCGAGAAGATAGAAACACCCCGCTAGTTGCCTAGATTGGCTTTTGAGTGGGTCAGCTTTCCAGCGTATAGAGCAGCACCCCGCCCAGGCAGCCATCGTTTTTCTCTCTAGAACATCTGACACGGTTCAGGTGGCTTACCCAGAGCATGGCAGCGCTAACATCAAGGGCAGCCCTCTCCTCTTTGTGCAGCAGATCAAGCATTCTTGGAAGAATCGGGTGTTCCACAGTGAAAGAGCCTGGGGACTGATCTCCCCTTTGCATGGGGGTCCCAGACAGCAGCCTCTCTCTGAGACACCATTGGCCAAGTCTCCTGGAAGTCCAGAAAGGTGAGACAGGTGGGCTCGCTCAAAGAGGATGATTTGCACAGGGGCCTGAACCCCATTTAACAGAATACATTTTAGGAATCCTTTGATCTCTTGAGCTCTCTCAGATGAAAACTTCCCTAGGACCTTGTGTCTCAGATTGAAGCCACGTGGGGGGCAGGCATTGACTTGAGGTGAGTATAAAGGAGGGGAGAGCCTGTCAACATCCTCAAAGGAAAAGTAGACTTGCAAGTATGAGGAACAAAACGCCACTTTGCATTATGGCCTAAACATTTTCAAAAAAGGGTCATTAAAATAATGAAATGCATAACTATTGGAGTAAGAGAAAGATAAGAGATAATGTAAGACTATCGCTGAATCCTAGGGTAAATAAAATGCACCAAGACTGCAGAAAAATTAAAATTAAAAACAAACACACTGAAAGCCTGAGTCCTTGACAAAAAGTAAAAACAAAGTTTAGGGTCAGGGAGGAGAAAGTAAACTGACTCATAGACACACTCATTCACATGGACGGCAACATGCACACATACCCTTCTGTGGGAAACGGGAAACAAATTCTAAAAGGGTGTCAAGGGAGGAAAGAGAAATGTACCCAAAAGAAATAAAGAAAGAGAGGGAGGTGGAATGGAAGGAAGGAAGGAAGGAAGGAAGGAAGGAAGGAAGGAAGGGAAGGAGGGAGGAAGGGGCAAAGAGGGAGGAAAGGAGGAAGGAAGGGAAAAAGGAAAGATGGGAGGAAGGAAGTAGGAAGGGAGGGAGGGAGAGAGGGAGAAGGAAGATTTCTGGAGCCCAGGAAGAATCACCAACTATAGAGGTTATGAGTAAAATAACTAGAGAAAAGCTTGCTTTGACACTTGAGAGATGTGGGGCCAAATCTTGATTTTCCCACATATGAGGTGACCAATCACTACTGACTTATTTAACTTCAGTGAGTCTTAGGACGACAGGAAAATGAAATAAGAACAGTCCAAGAACAGTGAAGACCATGACTGGAAGAGAATCAGAGTTAGAAGACATCAGGAAACGGGTCAAGATAGAGCCCTGCATTGTGCCCTGACCGTGTGGGGGGCTGTGGTTATGGTGGAGAATGGTTGTCACAGGAAGTATTATAGAGAAACACTTCACAGTGGCAGTAATATTGAATGAAGTACAACTTTGAGATCAGTGTCTTGTACGTTTGTTCACATATCATTCCATATTCATCTGTGGTGCCTCAGAATGACACCTGCTTTTCAACGACAAGCCTATGTCTACTTTCAGGGATTTTATGTTCTTTAAATGCAAGTCATAAGTACTCTGATCATTACATTCGTGCCATAGAGAAAGGCGTCTGTTCCCTACACACCAAGTTCCTACTTTATCAGATGTAGGAAAAGCCGGTAAAAAAACGTTGAGGCAGAACTGAACAATTTTTCTGGGGGGTAATTACACGATTCAGCTTTGCATAAAGTGTTTGGTCACATCAGTAGACACAGTCATCTCTTTGGGATTATAGATGCTGACCTAGACATATATTAGTTTTGCGGTATCTGGAATCAAAGATGCTTTAAACAACACCTTTTACTCCTATGGTTTATGACATGCTCTCTACACATGTTAACACTAAATTAATCAGGTTTTGCCTCCCCTGGAAACCCTGAGGTAGAAGATCCTGTATCCTCCTGACCTCAACTGCACCTGACCTCAGGCTCCCCTGATTTAAGTTGATTTAAGCCACCGGGGTGTGGTCTATGTCCCTGCCTTTGACACCCCTGTCTACTCCTCAACTGCTTCTAGAAGCTTCTGCAGCTGCTGCCATGTGTCACCATCTCTATATTTGACCCTCCTATTCAGTTTGTCACCGGGTCCTGAGAATTTTGCTGTGCAAATGTGTCTTGCAATTTCCGGTCCGTCTACCTCATCACTCGCACCTTGTAGGCACACGGTTGGCTACCTCCCCACACCGTCTCAGCTGGCTTCCTGTCTTCACTCTTGCTCTACATCTGCAACAATGTACTCTCCAAGCCACCATGGAAGGGTAAAAACACTTTTAATTATAGTTTATACAGTCTGTGGATGCTATTCGTTTGTCTCTATGTCCATATTGGTGTCCCAACTTTTTTTCTCTTAGTCTGTTGCTCTGGAAACACTAAGACATTCCTTTGTTCTTTTTAGCACCTTGCTCACTTTATAAAAAGACTTTGAACATGCTGATGCCCTTCTTTCCTCCAATAATCTGTCTCCCTCCCCATCTCTCTCTCTCTCTTTCTCTCTCTCTCTCTCTATCTTCCCCTTCCCCCATTCTAATACACTACACGTTATCTAGTTATTCTCTAATCATGTTTATCTTTCCAAGCTAGAATAGTTTTCTTTATTAAAGCTCTCCTTATAATTTAGACCAAATCAAATATACTCACTCTTTGCTTTCCCCCCACACACTTTGTCCTTTCATAGTGCCTGAGTAAGTTTTTTTAAGTTTGTTTATTTATTTTGAGTGAGAGAGAAGAGGGGGGGGAGAATGTGCAAGGGAGGGGCAGAGAGAGAGAGAGGGAGACAGAGGATTGGAAGCTGGCTAAGACCTGACGGCAGAAAGCCCAATGTGGGACTCGAACTCGCAAACTGAGATCATGACCTGGGCTAAAGTTGGACGCTTAACTGACTGAGCCACCCAGACGCCCCTGAGTTAAGTTGTCTTTAGAGTATTTATCACTGTTGAAATTTTACATTCCCCCTTGTGACCATTAATTAATCTCTCTAATTAAAGTTCTGCCCTTACTCACTATTTTGTCCCCCAAGCCCACTGGAGTTCTTGGCACATGACAGATGTTCATTCAATACCGTGGGAGAAAAAATGGAGAGAAGGAAGGAAGGAAGAAAAGTGGGGGAGGGAGGGAGGAAACTGAATACAGGCTGGAAGATGATATATAACATATAACATTTTAAAGCTGCACAGTAACTGTGAGGCAAAAAAAACAAATATTAACTCCTTAGGTTTAAAACACTCATGGCTATAAAATAACAGGGATGTAACCCTCACCTTGCATTTTATTGCCAATCAGAAACGATGATAAATAACTATAAGATTGCATGATGACTATTTTGATAATACACAAACACACATTATTCATGGATAATGGGGTGTTTCAATGAAAGACATTTGAAGTGGATAGAGATATTTTTGAGGAGGCCTATTGTTAACAACACATTAATTCAAAATACTATCAATAGCAAGTTTGTCTTTCTCTTCTTATCAGATTTCACCCAAGTTATTTGTAATGCATTGTGATAAGGATCTAGTTTTGCTAGCAGGTATATCCCCAGTCACAGCCTCAGATCCTGTCATCATGAACACTTAGTAACCAGTGATACTTAACAAATGAGTGAGTGTCTGTCCCCAGAGGCACCAACTGAGCCAGTGGAACAGTGACAACTGTCTGTTCAGCATTTGCCCCACGTAGGTAAACTCTGCAGCGCTAATCTCTGTACAGATGACCTCACCTCCCCAGTCCTTTCAAGGGGGTCTCCTGGGACACATTGCACTACTTGAAATACATGCTGCCTAACTGCACACCCAGGAGAAGAGGTTTCCTTTCTCTGCAGAAGATGCTAGCACGGGTAAGTTACAGGTTCCCGCCCTAACGTGGTCACCTCCATCGCAATATGCACACTTTCGGGGGTGAACGTTATTCACTTCAGAAGGATCCTTCTAATTGATCGTTGTTTTAAAATGACTTTTGGCTCATGCCCGCTTCGGAAAAACATTAAAATATTGAGCTTCCCTTTAGTGTTGTTGAAATTCAAACAGATGAACATATGGGAAGGGGGGAAAAAGAGAGAGAGCAGGAGGCGAACCATAAGAGACTCTTAACTATATATAGAGAACAAACTGAGGGTTGATGGATGGAGGTGGGTGGGGGATGGGCTAGATGGGTGATGGGCATTAAGAAGAGCACCTGTTGGGATGAATACTGGGTGTCCTAAGTAAGTGTTGAATTGCTGAATTCTATTCTTGAAATGAATATTACACTGTATGTCAACTAACTAGATAGAATTTTAATAAAATTGGAAAGAAAAAAAAAACCCAAAATATAGAAGATGTTGTGCTTAATAACAAATCAAAGTAATTCAGTATTTTTATACTACCCATACTCCACTACATACCCACTTCTATTCTAGAATTTGATGAGTTGAGCCTTTACTTCTGATATCAGGCCCAAAGTTCCAATTTTGGGTCCAAGGAAAATGTTTTTTGCACCACAAAAACTACAGTAAGCCCTCTTAATCTTTTTTCTTCTTTAGTGATCATTTTCCCCACAAAGAGATAATCTCTTGCTAAAGGGTTAGGAGGATTGAATGACATAACTATCTGAAAGAGCCCAGATGCTCAGAAAATGTTTACTGAATCTGAAATTCATTGGATTCTGTAACTACTTACTTTCTTTAAATGAAGCTTTATGCATAAGTGCATAAATTATATAAAATGCATATGCACTTGAAATGCTCATTTATTGATTTTAAAAGTGGATGGCCATTTCCCAAATTAATTATGAGTTGTTTTATCTACCAAAATCCAGATTGAAAACATTTCTAGAATAGGAGATATAACAGCTTGTAATTTGTTTGAAGATCCCTCAAGCATTTTTAAATCATCAATGCATGCCAATGATGTGAATAAAACAATACACCAGGAAAGACTTAAATATGTTTTTAAAATCATGTAAAAGTTGCATAGTATTAGCTAAAAGGGCAACTAACATTTAAACGGTGTATTTTGAATCAGCACTGTGCTTAGAATCATTTCAGATCAATTTATGCACTAGAGAAATGCATACAGCCATCCTGGTTACTCAGCTGAATCTGAAAAAATATGCATTATTTTGCCACTAAGATTTTACAAGGAGAATTGTACCTAGAAAAATGAGTCTAGAAACTAATATGAATCTGAAAGTGTTGGGTCACTTAATTCAACCTCAAACCTTTGCTACTAATGTTACTCTCCAATATGAATGTACGTTCCTGTGAATTCCTTCACTCTCTGAAACTACACACAGTGAGAAACTGTGTTCTCATCACTGGGCTTTCACACTTGATGGCTCTGGGCAAGTGCATGACATTACGGTGTGGGTGGAAAGGGGAAACCACAGCAGAATCCGTGATAGTGAGCTGAGCTGATGGAAGCTAACACATTTTTAGATAGTTCTTAATGTGAATACAAGAACACAACACACACACACACACACACACATAATAAAAAATATTGAATGTCTCTTCAGAACAATGAGGATGAAAACATTTTTTTGACGTAGGCATGAACTCCCAGTAAGCCTTCTTCAAAAGGTACTGTGTCCTTGACAATTGGATAGTTTTTGGTCAATGAGAGAGAGAATTCAGTACTAAGACCCCAAATATCTAGATGGATAGATCTACTCTTTTTTTTAATTCCTACTTCATATTCTTAAATTTGAATACGTACTGCTATATCCGACTTAACAAGAGCCGAAGCAGAATGATTTGCTAATTTAGTGGGCATTACTGCTGCTTCCCCTACACCTGAGTCCCTGTTTCTCCTTCTTAAAATCCCAGCTCCTCTAGTCTCCTTATTTCAGCAAAGTGAACCCACCTTCTGGGAAGGATAGACCTCAGTGAGTCTAAGCCAGTTAGCAATGGATATGCCACCTAAGGGCCCTTTTGTGAGTTACCATACTGTTCTGATTGTGGCCAGTGGGTATCCATGTGTGTGGGTGTGTGGCCTAAGGTGGTCCTACCACAGGATGTTCACAGCCAAGGTCCAACAGCTGGAAAGAGAAGTCCTTCCATCTGTTTGGCTATGAGTGCAGAACCATGTGGTTCTTTGGCCCCAGCGTCCATGGTTCTACCATGAGCAACACCTCATGAGAAACCATTAACTGACAGACTGTGCAGAGCTGAATGAATCCCACAGAACATGAGCCACACCTCTGAAGAAATGAATCTTGGTCTCAAGCCAGGTCAGAATCCCCATTGTTATGGAAGCCAATGGAGTCCCTTCACTATGTGAGCCAATGTAAGCTGTGCTGTCTGATACTGGCTAAGGAAAACATCATAAGCCACAAGTGATTCGGCAGCCTCAATAAGATTGTTGTATGACCTCCCTATGCCATTACTTGCTGGTAGATCAATCTTGTTCAAATACTTTCCCCCTTCACCCTTCAAACTAAATAACCAAACTTGAAAGGAGAATGAGACATGAGAAAGACAAGCAGGCTACCATAGTGGAAAATTCAATCTCCTTGGGAAAGATAGGGTGGTATTTACCACGTATTTTGTAAATGACATCCAGCGGGTCATGGAAACTTGGAGGCTCCAACTTCCCTCTCTGTGAGTCAGATGTAATAAACTCTGCAGCTCTGACACTCAGGTGTCCAGCACAATCCCTGCCTAGTGGCAGGTCACAGTAAATGGAGTCCTTTTACCTTCCCTGATGCTTAGTGCAAAACCTTATTAATAAGGGCTTGGAATATTTATATTTTTTCTTTTGATAAACACTTCTTTTGATTAGTCAGAACGTTGTATTGAAACTGTTTACGTATATGTACTCAATGATGTAACTAGCACTTTTCAAATTAGAATTGTTTATGTCTAATTCCTATGGTTCTTTTCTTTTCTCTCCTTTTGAGAAAGAGAGAGAGAAAGAGCTCATGTGCTCGCATTTGTACATGTGAGCCGGGAGGTGCATAGGGAGACAGAGAAAGAGAATCTTAAACAGGCTCCACACACAGGGTGGAGCCTGATGTGGGGCTTGATCTCATGACCATGAGATCCCATGGTCATGAGATCAAGCCTTGAGCCAAAATCAAGAGTCAAACACTTAACCAACTGAACCACGCAGGCATCCCTCTATGGTTGTTTTAAAAGCAAATATGATAATACATGAATATACTATGCTACCTGAAGTTACCCAAACAAATGCAAAGCCTTTAAAAAGGTATTTATTTTTAATTTTGTAGCTTTTTCTTCCAGCAAAAGGACACTAGAATTTAGTAATATTGGTCAAGTTCATGCTGTCTTCTTCTTGAAGAAAAATATGATGTAAATGCTTCAATAAATGCATTTAAATAAATAATATGTATGAGAATATGATTTCTCACTATGTTAAATATATTAAAATATTCTATTTAAAGTCAAATAAAAAAGTGCATATTTCATTAATACTTTCAATAGCTTTGGGAAATTTCCAGAGACAGTCAGACCCTTTTCTCCTAAAAAAATAAGTATTATTTTATGCACACAGATATTCTCACCTATTATACACACGCTGAATCTCTCTTACCTCTCATCAGATATGAAAAAATCAATGTAGTCCAATTTGTCCATAGGGGCAGAATTTAGAAATAAAGACATGTTTCAATTAAATCTATATCATTATCATTGGCAACTAAAAAAACAATGATTTAGAATTCTCATTTCTCATCTGCTAATGTTTGTGCAAATCTTGTTTATCCCAAGGGTACTATGTCCACAAAACAATTCAGTCTTACTAAAAACACTTGAATTACCTCGATTTCCTTTTCAGGAAATTCATCAAAACAGTAATGGATGCATTAAAGAGTCATGAAAGTAAATACGATATTCTTGCAATATTCAAAAAAGCAAAACCCAAAGCACATTTATTGGCTTATCAATGTCCTCCTAGACACACAGCCCCACCAGGAGGGGCTTTCCAAGCCAATACCTGTCCCTTTCTGCTCAGAATCCAGCCCCTGTTTACACACTTCATATGCATATGAAGGACACACCTGATAGCCCAGCCTGGTCTTGTCAAAATCCATTCCTGAACATATGGATTCAAAATTGGGGGTGGGGGGTCTAGTCCATTTGTATTAGAGACTGACCTAAGAAAGCAATCTTGGCAACTACAAGTATATTGTTTTTCAAACCACTCACAGAGAAGCTGAGAAAGCCTTTCTGCAGAGAGTCAAATCTCACAGACATGTGGCTTCCTGAAGCATGGGAACCTAGCAGTCAGGCCAGCTACATGGTGTCCTTCATGTCCACTAGGTGTCCTGATGCCCTGAGAGTGAGGTTCCCTGTGTTTTGTGCAACAGCTCAGAGCCTTTCTGTTCCTCACATCCCTCTAGACACTAAGCTACGGAAATATTCACAAAATGACAGCAAAGAATGAGTAGAGATTTACTTCCTGGACCATGAATCTATGCATTTTGGATCATTAACTTTCCTCAAGATTTGTAAAGAAATAATTAGCAATGTGAGCAGAATATCATGTACAAGAGGATTTTTTTTAAACCAAAGGATTATTTATTGTAGCGAAATTTGAGGAAATAGTCACTATCACTTATTGGATATTGCCTCACTAGATCATTGTACATGAACATGATGGCATTTTGTAACTTTTTAATTACTTTTTCAGAAACATCTAAAAATCTGGGGGGTTAGGGGTGCCTGGGTGGCTCAGTCAGTTAAGTGTCTGATTCTTGACTTAAGCTCAGGTCATAATCTCATGGTTTGTGGATTCGAGTCCCATGTCAGACTCCTCTGCTTGTTATTCTTTCTCTCTCCTTCTCTCTCTGTCCCTCCCCGCTGCTTGCTCGCTCTCAAAAGTAATACAAATCTGGAGAATTTTGTACGAATGAAAAAGTAGAATATAAGATGATGGCTTTTTCTATATATGTATTGGCACAGGAAAATAAAAGAGTATAATAAACTTAAATACCAGCAAGCTATTTCTGAGTAAAGGAATTACAGGTATAGTTTGTTTTCTTTTTATATTTGGAAATCTTTCTATAAAAAGTGGCAATTGGTTTTTAATAATAAAAATAGGTATATGATCTGGTACAAATAGGTTTTCTGTTTATTTCACAACATAAAACCTACCTTCTTTCCCCAACTGGTTTATATTCTCCAAATTCTAATAGTTTCCAAACTTTAAAGCTGGCATCTTACTCTTAGGATTATGTGTGTGTGTGTATAAAATTTTATGTTTTATAATAATTTTAATTTATATATATTTTATTAAATGTGTTTTATATTTTATATTAAATATAAGAATATTATATAATATAACTAGTCAATTGTTAATTATGTTTCACTTATAATCAAATTATTATATCATTTTGCAATGATAGTATATGGTAGAACTATCTTTACAGAGGGGCACCCGGGTGGCTTATTTGGTTAAAGCATCTGACTCCTGATTTGGGCTCAGGTCATGATCTTGCAGATTGTGAGATCGAGCCCCACATCCAGCTCTATGCTGACAGCCCAAAGCCAGCCTGGGATATTCTCTCTCTTTCTCTCTCTCTCTCTCTCTCTCTCCCCCTCCCCTGCTTTCTTTCTTTCAAAATAAATAAATAAACTAATTTTTTTTAAAAGAACTATATTTACAAAGAGAACCGTTTTCAAATCTGTGGTTTTGCCATGGACATACTCGGTACTTAGTCTAAGTTAATCTACTTTGAACACTTTTGGGTAAATTAGGTTAATATTATCACAATGTAAGGATCATTAAGATATTTAAGTGTAAAAATATATGGAAAATACTGTCAGCATTAGCTTCCTTCCTCCTTAAGGAGAAAAAGTAACAATCATAAAAATATCTTGAATTTTAAATCATTTGTCATAAATTGTCAGTATGTTGATTTTGCATTTTCTATCCCTGAAAACAGCAAGTGAAAAAGAAAGATGTATTGCTCATCCATGTAAAAGAATATAACACACATAAAAGTGCATTACCTCTTCCTGTTTTACTAATCAATCATTTAACGAAATGATAAAATTGCATAGTAAGAATGCCTTTAACAGTTTACTCGCTGTTTCCAATTGGTGAAACCGAAGAATCTTTTCCCCTTAGTGGAGAAATGTGACATGAACACAGAAGAAATAGGGTAACCTGACATGGAAATAAGGTTACACAGCATCCTCATTTTTGAGTCCTACCCATGCTGCGTTAGTCAGGACTCTGCTACTACACGTACTAAAAACTAATTCTACTAAGAGGAGTGACAGATATTCATACTATATACCGTAACCAAACTGGGTAGATGAAGAAAGGTATAGGGAATCTCAAATAATATCAAATAAGACTAAAGACAGTTAAGGAAGTAATTGATAGGAGAAAACAAAGACAAATACACATACACATTCCATAAAAACAATATAGCAATATGAATGTATTTTATATACACATATATATACATATGAATGAATTATATATATATATATATAAAACATATATAATTTGTTTTTTAATATGTACATATACATATATATCAGAGCAAAACCTGATCAATTATCTTTTACTTGAGAGAAGATGATGAAACAAGTACATTTGAAAATTTAGGGAAAGAAAGGGAAATTCTAATAGAAACTTTAACTACATGCCTGTAACACTCTGCTTTAAATCTGTCACTGAGAATATAATACTTATTTATAGGTTTGACAAAAGAGGCTGAGTTCTTCACTTTGGGCAGTGGGGACAGATTTTCAGAATGGAGAACTGTGTGAAGTGATTTAATACTGTTACCTTTGAAAATGCCGATCTTATGAACAAGAATCAAGACTGCAATGACTTTTGTCTCTCTCTGTCTCTCAAAAATAAATAAATGTTAAAAAAAAAAAGTGGGGGCACCTGGGTGGCTCAGTCGGTTGAGTGTCTGACTTCAGCTCAGGTCATGATCTCACAGTTTGTGGGTTCGAGCCCCACGTTGGGCTCTGTGCTGACAGCTCAGAGCCTGGAGCCTGCTTCCGATTCTGTGTGTCCCTCTCTCTCTGCCCCTCCCCTGCTCATGATCTGTCTCTCTCAGTCTCTCAAAAAGTTATGAGTGGAAGCACCACAAAACAAGGACAGGGCATTCTGCAGACCCTGGTCCTGGTGTCCTTCCCACAGGTTTCTTGTGCCATCAAATGAAGGAAAAGGGTCTTACTAATGGCTCTGTTCAAATAGTATTAGACACATGGATGGTGGGAGTAATGGATAAGCCAGATTTCACTGGATTCAGGTAAATTAAGTAATATGATGTATCCTGCAAATGTCACAGTAAAAACACCTATCCAAAGTAAAAGAAGATAAAGAATCTTAATACACAGTTGATGGTTTATATCAATATTAACTCTCACCAGTCAATTTATTGTGGAGGACATTCTAGAGGACATGCCTTCTGACACTGTTTCGGGGATATTTGGAAAAAAATCTGCAGAAATTTTACGTAAGCTGCATAAGAACTGAACAAGAGAGGTACTCAATCTGTAACTACATTTCTCAGAGAATTATAAAGAAGTTATTCAAAGCTAAATCAGTGTAGACTGAAGATAGGCCCCTACTGTTTCTGATCTTTCAAGACAGTCAGGGAGAGTCACCTCCCCTTTCCACAAATGCCTTCAGTGCACGTGTGCACACACACACACGCACACACACACACAAAGACACACATACATTCAACTCTCCAGAGGCCTGTGGCCAGGGTCAGCCTGGATAAGTGTAGGTCTTACCTGACATGGGATGGTTGATGTTTCACTTCCTGATATTTTAAATGCTATTTTCCTAAAGCTTCCCTCACCTCCACTTGGTTTTTATATGATAACGTGTTTCAAAATACTGTCCACTATTTTGAGCTACTTCATCAATCATCCTCAGGTTCTATTCATTCTCTTCCCCAGTTCTGTGGCCTTGTAAAATTCACATAGAAACTGGAGGACTGTCCTATTCATTCCAAGACACGTGACTCTAGTCGAAGTTTGCTCTGAGTGTACTTTAGATCTTGAATATCAGTTCTTATACCTTAATTCTCAGCCTCAGATACAAATTCCAAGATGCATATTGCTCTAACAGAGTGCATCTAACTCAATGAGAATGAATAAGCATGGACTTGACCTGAAGATCAATCAACTACAACTGGAAAGCTATCCATGCCCACAATGATCGGATGTGATGTTGAGCCCTGCCTAACGAGGTGCCCCCTATGATGCCTTACCAAGGAGGGGCAGTCACCCGCAGCCCCTGCTGGCAGCGGGGATAAGCATAGGTACTGTGATAATAAGCATGATGGATTGAATTTCATTAAAATACCAAGGAAAATCCTCCAAAATGGTTCTTAATTAAATGGTTTCCAGCTAAGCGGCAGTCAAAATGTGAACTTTCCCTCCTTTCTATTCAACTGAATGTCATATTGACTTCAAAGCCTATGGGGGGGGCCTTTAACTAATAACAATGCTCCCTATTTACATAGTTCTTTTCATAGGAGATCCATGCAGTGCTTAACAAATATCATCTTATTACCTCATACAGTGAGTCAATTATGGAGCTGAGGATAGGATGCAAGACATAGAACTTCCTGTCTAGTTTTATTCAAGCATCCAAAGTGGTCACCTGTTACAGGTGTGTTAGATGGGGAAAATAAAGTTTGATATAAATTCTTTGAGAAATCAATACCTTAACAGCATTAAAAAAGACTAGATGCCCGTTAAACCATTCATTTCCAATTTTCAAATAACAGCCATATTCTTATTCTGGTATCAACAACCAACGGTACATTATAGGACTAAATTATCAGATCACACAAATACCATCTTCTGGTGGCTACGTAACAGCACCTTTTCAAGTAGCTAGCAAATAATTTCATTGAGTGCATACTGATAAAATTGCTCAAACCCAATAGATAACTTATTAATCTTGTGATTCCACAATTCAGCAAACATGGCAGATTCTAAATCTAGAAATTTCAGTATGTATATGCTTTTGTTCCTATGCCTCATTGTTGGGGGTGATTTTGCACATATTATACTGACAACAGTATCAGTAAAAACAGAATTTACCAGTTTCTCAATTTTGGATATATAAAAAGGTAAATTTGGACATTTCTTGTTAAGTTTTGATACCAACAATACTCACTTTTCTGGATGATTTTTTTAAACTTTAAATAGCCATCTCACTTGACTTGATCATATATTTCAAAAGAAACTAGAAAACATGATTTCTAGGTACAAAGTTATAATAGAAAAGGTTTGGTAAAAAGGGCCTTTCTGAGATATTTCTTGGAAATACTCTTGGAAACATGTTCATATGCACTATTTCTTGGAAATACTCTTGGAAAAATGTTCATATGCACTATTATGAACATTTATGGTCCATATGTTTTCAAAAGCTGAAGACCACATTCCGTAAGGTCCTTGTAGTTCAGAAAATAGAAAATGTGTCAGGGAAATAACCTGTCCAAGGCAAGCTTTTGTTTTGCTTCCTGGTCACATGAAATGTGCACAGTGCATCTTTGGCTACAATTATTCACATACCTCATAACTTTCTCCTATTAACCTGTTAGTGGCTTCAAGCTGATTCCATAGGGAATTCCTCAAGAGTCCCAATAGTCCCTATTATGGTATCTCAATTACTAAAGCCATCATATGTTTGTATGAACGATTAAAAAACCATGATGTAGATCTAAAGGAAACCCTCCATTCGAGAACTGACTATACCTGTTATCACACGACCCCACCTTTCAGGATCTGGTCTTTATTACCATATTAAACATAGTGCAGAGAAATTAAAAATAAATTTTAAAAAGTCCTGGGGTTAGAGAAGAGAATGCACTAGAGGCACAATTAAAGTTCCAAGGTAAGGACTGCAAAGCACTCTATGGTCCCTGGATCTATTTCCCACAATTTCCTAATACATTGAAATATTCATTACAAAGCTCATAATTAAAGATTACTATTACAGTATATGTACTCCTCAACATACTACATTTTTTCTTTAACTTTGTAACATTTAAAAAATTTTTACAATTGTTTTAAAATTTATTTTTGACAGAGAGAGAGAGAGAGAGAGAGAGAGAGAGACAGACAGACCATGAGCAGGGGAGGGGCAGAGAGAGAGGGAGACACAGAATCGGAAGCAGGCTCCAGGCTCTTAGCTGTTAGCACAGAGCCTGACCTGGGGCTCAAATTCATGTACCATGAGATCATGACCTGAGCCGAAGTTGGTCGCTTAACCAACTGAGCCACCCAGGCACCCCTAACTTTGTAACATTTTAGGGCTATCAAAATTTCTAGTCCAACAAAAATATCATAAATACATGTCACACTGGGATTCACCCTTGCCTACAAATCCTGAAGAAAGGTATGCAGCCGTGTAGTGACCTATTTGAAGTAAAAAGCTATGTAAACATTCAAACAGCTACTTCTCACTTTCTCTATTTCTGCACGAATTAGACTGAAGGGTGTTGCTGGCACTTTGGGAGCTTCAAGTGATCAAAGAGACAAAACTTTACAGAATTTGAGGAAATATCAGAATCTTTATTTTTAAATTAGTCTTGGATAATAGATTAGGATTTTTGTGTGGCATTCCTTGGGAATATTTTTAAAAGTTTATTTATCTATTTTTGAGAGAGAGAGAGAGAGAGAGAGAGAACACAAGCATAGGAGGGGCCGAGGGAGACGGAAACACAGAATCCGAAGCAGGCTCTAGGCTCTGAGCTGTCAGCACAGCACAGGGGGGGCTCGAACTCATAAGCTGTGAGATCATGACCTGAGCCAAAGTCAGATGCTTAACCGACTGAGTCACCCAGGCCGCCCCCCCCTGAAAATTTCATCTATGGCATGATAGTATATTCCCAAAATGGTAAATTCTCAATTGAGAGATTTTCAATTAGCCAATGTCTGCTTGTCCCTAAATCATGTAAATGGAGTTTTTAACACTCAAATTAGTCCAAGATTTGTAACGTGACTTTACAAATTTAATAATTATATTGGGTAGTCTTATAGGAATCTGAAATCTTGAAGTTATCATTATATTATTCTATAAAATGTGCACCTTTAAATACACTTCTTTAAATACAGTTGTTTTTATTTTTAAATACACTTTTTTCCATCTTTAAGATAGAATAAAATTGCACATGGCATTTCAACTGGGAGAGAAGGGGAGCTAAAGAATCAAAGAATGTTACCAAAAGAAACTGCAATCAGCAGCAAACTCATAGTGATGTACTGCTAAGCAGAAATTAAACTGGAAAGCCAACTTGTCAGCAGAATGAATAGGGGATAGTCTGAATTTCAGCGGTAAGCCTTACTTTAATTTTCTTCCCTGATAACCTTTAGCACAGGCTGTTATTTCAAAGTCAGTCGGCCGACTCGCCTAGATAGACACCTATTTCCAAAGGAACCACCTTCTTGCAACATATTTAGTAATTATATTCATCTTGATAACATCCTCCTTGACAATTTTATCATTGATGGAACTCTCAGGCTGTGAAGGTGATTTGGATTTTCCCCCTTTTTGACCTTATGTTCTGTGACGAGCGCCCTGTAGAGCAAATACCATTTGTTATGTTATCTCGGGAAACCACTGCACTTCTTCCCAGGAACTGCAGCAAAAATGCTTTCTTTCTTGCAGTCCATCTCTGCCCGTCAAGTCTGCATTAATGGAGTAGAAGGAAGGTCCCTTGCCTCTTTCAACGTGGCTTATTTTCAACCCGATTTCAGTGGGGTCCAGGCACACTTTATCAGGATCAAGCAGAGGACTGGAATTTTAAGCATTTGACCTTTAAATCATTGTTCGAATCCAACCACAACAGAGAAAGTTGAAAAGGTTTTAAATCAACGACTGTTTTCACACTTCTCAAACATGTTCCTACAATTTGGCAGAAAACATGAACTTTGGGGACCTTTGGTCCTCACTCCCTATAATCAGTTCAAGAAACTGAACAGCAGCTGTCCTTTCTGCCACTTCCCTAAGTCCGCCCACAGGGGCTGCTAGTCCACCAGGGGTCAGCCATTCCAACCCGACCTTGGTAATGGCAAGGCGGGGTCCCAACCTGCCCACACATCCACCATCCAGCTCAACAGCCTCCACTAGTCTATCCATCACTTCCCTCGTTCTCTCCCTGGAAAACAGCAGCCTCTGCCCTGGACCCCTGGAGGGAATCACAGTGCCTGGCCTCAACCACGTCCCCTCGAAGGCAGCCCGCACAAGTCCAGTTTTAACACATACGCTAATGAGGCATAAATTCATTAATAAACTTATTTCAATACTGCCACCAATTAAAATACTACAGTGACAGGGTGCCTGGGTGGCTCAGCTGGTTAAGTTTCTGACTTTGGCTCAGGCCATGATCCCGGGCCAGCTTCATAGCTTCTGTCCCCCTCCCTCTCTCAAAAATAAGTAAACTTAAAAAATAAGAAAATAAAATAAAATACTACAGTGAAGACAGGATGTGATGAATTCCTGAGTTGCCATCTGCTGCCTTTCCTGTCACTTGATAGATTTAGCATGAGGACCTTCATCATTACGTGATGAGCTTCATGGCTAGTCAAGAGTTTTAGAATCATAAATACACATTTCCAAGGAACATTCCTAATAATCACAAATACAACCATATTTCTTATGCTAATCACTAACAATTCTTTAAGGCAGAATTTCTTGTCTATTTTGAGGAAAGAAAAGAAAGAATGTCATTTTGAGAAAGTCATCAAGGGAAATTTAAAAAACATATAAAAGAAAAAAGTATTAAAAAAAACAAAGTCTCAGGTTCTACTTCCCGAAAATGAGTCCTGCTTGCTCTCTCTACATTTCAAAGTGTGGACCTGTCCCGTGTGGCTCACGGTTGTGCTGGTGACGTGGGGGCTGAGGCAGTGAAGAGGCAAAACACTCAAGAAGTAATGGTGGATGGGGGCACCTGGGTGGCTCAGTTGGTTAAGTCTCTGACCCTGATTTTGGCTCAGGTCCTGATCTCACAGTTTGTGAGTTGGATCCCTGCGTCGGGCTCTGAGCTGACAGTGTGAAGCCTGTTTGAGAGTCTCTCTCAAAAATAAATAAGCATTAAACATATATATATATATATATATATATATATATATATATATACACACACACACACACACACGTATATATAAGGTTTAAATATATAACATATTCTGCACAGAAATCTCATGAAAAAGAAGAAGAAGAAGAAGAAGAAGAAGAAGAAGAAGAAGAAGAAGAAGAAGAAGGAGGAAGAGGAGGAGGAGGAGGAGGAAGAAGACAAGGAGGAGGGGGAGGGGGAGGAGGGGAGGGGGAGGGGGGAGGAGGGGAGGGGGAAGAAGGAGGAGGAGTAATGCTGAGTTGAAGAAAAGGCATCAGCCAGATGAAAAAGATGAGGGAGAAGGGAGGCCAGAAAGAGTGTGGCCACCACCCTGGGAAGAGCACGTCCAGAATTCCTAAGGCAGAGCAAGACACACTGCTGAACCATGCGGGGTTAGTAAAGCTGCAGCAGAGGACAGGTCACCAATTGTCCTGGTTTGCCAGAGACTGTCCCACTTTTAAAACTGAAAGCCCTCAGTAACATGCAAATCAGAATGACCTCCTATCAAACATGATATTATTCCCTATCAATTTTTAAATTGGCCCTCTTAGAATTCCCAAGACTCTAAGTTTCTAGCACAGCAGACATGAATCCTTCCTCTTTGAAATGACCTATGCTAGAAAAGACTCCACACTAATCTTTCTAGTTAATTGTTTAAATGTTAGCCAATTCCACAGCTTTGTACTATGGACATTGGATCAATCCAGGCTGGGTCATCTTTCTTCTGTCCCCTGTGTTCGTGGAACAGACATCATCCCTGAAAAGCAATGTAAAGACTTTTTTTTACAGTTTGTTTATTGAGAGAGAGAGAGAGAGAGAGAGAGAGAGAGAGAGAGAGAGAGAGAATGAGTAAGGGGAGAGCAGAGAGAGAGGGAGAGAGAGACAATCCCAATCAGGCTCCATGCTCAGCATGGAGACCCATGCAGAGCTTGAACCCACAACCCTGGGATCATGACCTGAGCCAAAACCAAGAGTTGAACACTCAATTGACTGAGTCACCATCGGTGCGCTCCCCCCCAACCCCGATGTAGAGACTTCGGTCCAGCCACAAACTAATGCTAGATGTTGTGTTATCAGCATGAAGATTTCCTCACCCTGCCCTCTCAGAAGTTCCTGATCCCCACTGGAAACTCTGGGTCTCAGGGTGCTGCTCTGCCCTCCAGTTCCTCTCATTCATTTTCTCAGCTAGTATTTGAGTATTCCAAAATGCAGGACCCTCTGCTCAGTCCTGGAGGCATGGTGATGGGCAAGAGAGGCTTTGGCTCACAAGGGCATGTTCAGTCAGCAGTTGGGTGGGAAGGGAAGAAGAAAGAAGCACATCCAAGGCATTGCAGAACTTTGGCAGAACTTTGGCACCGTGCCATACAGCAGCATGAGATGCTCTGTGAGCCCAATGGAGAGACCATTTGGGGGAGGGGGATGCCAGTGGCTTGGTTTCAACTCTCCTCACTTTTTCAAGCCCTCTGACCCCATTCTCCACTAACTCTGTAGGAACACCAATCTATGCTATTCCTTTTTGTTCTTATTTTTTTTTTTGGTCATCCCCTTTAATCTTACTGATTTTTATATGTATTTTAAACATCTTTAAATATATTCAGAGTCGGATTGAAGGCCAGCCACTGGATTTTTCTCTTTCTGTTGAATCTTCTCAAATGTGCAATCCTTCACATTTGTACCCACTTTCTCAGCATTTATTCTCATTTTTTAACTCTTTTGTACATTTTAAATTCCAATAGAGCTAGTATATGATGTAATACTAGTTTCAGGTGTACAGGTTCAACACTTCCATACACCACCTGGTGGTGCTCATCAAGCAACTGCGCTTCTTAGTCTCTATCACCTATTTCCCGACCCCCCACCCACTTCCCCTCTGATGACCATCAGTGTGTTCTCCAGAGTTAAGAGTCTGTTTCTTGATTTGTCTCTCTCTTTTTTCCTTTGCTTTTTTTGTTTGTTTGCTTCTTAAATTCCACCTATGAGTGAGATCATATGGTATTTGTCTTTTTCTAAGTGACTTATTTCACTCAGCATTATACCCTCTAAACTCATCCATGTTGTTGCAAATGGCAAGATTCCATTCTTTCTTGCAGCTAAATAACATTCCACTGTAGACAGAAATCACCTCTTCTTTATCCATTCATGTATCACTGGACACTTGGATTGTTTCTATATCTTGGCTATTTTACATAATGCTGCAATAAACATAGGGGTGCATGTATCCCTTTGAATTAGTGCCTTTTCATTATTTGGGTAAACAACCTGTAGCACTTATCCTCTTCAAACCCTCTACTTTCTGACTTTTCTTTCCACACTAATAAAAGGGATTATAGTTATCTTCAAAGATTCCCAATGATTTCTATATTGCCCATGTCATTTCATAAGTATAGCATATGAGTGGAATCTTGGTCAAATTTTCAATTTCCAGAGTTTTTGCACTGAGACGTGTCCTCCAGATTGTAGTCAAGAAAGCATACCTAAACCACCACACCCACCTCATTTCTATGCTGATATTTCTCCACAACCTTCCTGCCACCACTTTAACATACCCTGTGACCAAGTTTCACTGATTTCTTCAACTTTGCCATTCCCTACTCATCCTCTTTTTGGAACTTTCCCGTCTCCCCAAGCTGGTCTATTCATCATGTTCACACACAGGGTCTTCACTGTGACCACCACGGCTTGTCCAGTGCTGAGCTTTTTACACTGAATGCATGTCCCCTTTCTTTCTCTGGATTACCATAGCCCTTTTCTTTCCCATAGGCAGCTTGCAACTTTTGTGTGGAGGCTTCTCCAATGACACCAGTCCCTGGTGACCTATCTGCTGTCACTCCTTATGCATTTATGGGATGCACAACTGTCATTGAGACCATCTTATTCTGCCGTATTTCTTCAGTTTATGTTTGCTGTGGTAGATTGCTTAAGATCGAGGAGTGTCTCACTTATCTGTATTTTCCATTCACATAGAGAATTCACATACATACTATTTGATTTGAAAATTTCAACTACTCACCAATGACAGGTGACATCTGTTCAGATCCTATGTTGACTTTATTATTATCTTTATTATTTACCTGGTTCCCCTCAAATATTTTTGCCTGGATATTTTAATTTAAAAAGGATCAGCAAGTCATCATCCAGATTAGTGGCCCCCACTTCTTTGAATGTAAGAACTCCTTTGTATGTGTCATAGTGAATTATATTTTAAGTTATAACAGGATCTATATAGAAGCCATTAATCAATGGTTAGGGACATGGGTTCTAAAGGAAGCACACATACATTTCATCCTGACTTGTTAATAAATCTCCATCTTTTTAAAACATTTTTTTACATTTATTTATTTTTGAGAGACAGAGAGAGACAGAGAATGAACAGGGGAGGGGCAGAGAGAGAAAGAGACACAGAATCCAAAGCAGGCTCCAGGCTATGAGCTAGCAGTCTGCACAGAGCCCAACGCGGGGCTCGAACCCACAAACTGTGAGATCATGACCTGAGCTGAAGTCAGACGCTTAACCGACTAAGCCACCCAGGTGCCCCTAAATCTCCATTTTAAAAACAGGGATTTTAATATTATCTAACTCATGATCAGCCGTGAGGCTTAATGAAAGATAATGTACATACAGTTCTTAGTACTTGATAATCACTCAATGAACGATTTATCCCGGGATATCGGGGATATTTGTAGAAGCTAAAGAATCACACATGGATGGGAGTGAATTCCTCTTTACTACTCTGATTTAGTATGCAGCACTTATACAATTTTCCCCTTCATTCAGCTTCTCTGTTATGTGTTCTCTTCCCATCCGGACCAGGACCCCATGTGTGTTCTGTCACTAATGCCAAAAACAGGGTCTGACGTCTGACATCATTGTCGAATGACTAAGTGGTTGACAGGTGACTCTATGGCCATCCAGAATTATCAAATTTCATTCCATAAGAATCACAAAATGTAGGCATAAAGAGAACTATAAACTCAGGTCTGAAAAGTGTGACTTAAAAACTCAGAAAGAGAATCCTCCTTATCCTTGGAACGTAGGAAAGAAACTTTCAAGAAGGGCCTTAGTAGACATATAGGCATTGGATGAAAGTAGGGGTGCATGTGAGTTCTACTGTGACAGCTATTTATGATGCAGTCATTGCTCCAACCCCTGCTGGCCAGGTCATTGAAGTGCTAGCAGATGAGTTTGTTTAGCATGCTCCTGTTTGTTAACATAGGCAGGTACAGTGATGTGAAAAATTTGGCAGCTATTACATATGATGTATTCCTTTGGCTATAGGTACAATTCTATGTCCTGTACTGTTTACTCAAGTGGGGAATGTTGGCCAAAAAAATTAAGGTATCCAGGTGACCACTGACTAGGGCTCAGCCAATAAGTTCAAATTACGAGGCCAAAGGCGATTTAATAAGAACAGATATTAGTGGCTGGTGACATTATTTCCCTGGACAGTTTTAATTACCAGACATAAGAGTCCTGAAATATGAGGATGACTTAATAGCTCACAGTACAGCAAGGAAGCCTTAGTCATTTGGCATAATAAACTGTGATGAGATACAAACACATTCTTCAAGCAGCAAACACACTCAGCCTTAATTCCATAATTAGTAAATTGCATAATATTTGCAACTTCTTATGTAAGATGTAAAAGAACATCTTGCATTTTAGAACAATGTAGACAGCCAATCACATTGAAAATCTTGGTCCTGTCACTGCAAATAGCAAAGCTGAAGTCCAAGTACTCAATCCCATCTATAATTGTTACCAAACATTTATATTCATGTAGAAGGAACAAGATTATGGAATGGTTTGATCAACATATTAAGAAAAGTTTCAAAAGTAACTTAAAAACAAACTATTTTCCAAATCTATGGACATTCTCAGTTTGAATGCTTCCTTTAGCTTTCTTTAAAAAAAAAAAAGAGACAGAGAACATTACACTATATACCACAAACTCCATGATATCTGGTTATTTAAATTAATATAACAACAACTGATTCTTCATTGGTATTAAAAATCCAATGTCAGCTTGAGAAGATGTGCTGAGCATTGCATAAATGTTTTTTCAAAGGTGTCTGTGATAGGACCGTAAGCTCATATATGAGAGTGTTTGTAAAATATGAAATGGCATAGTTTTCCTAGGTTCTGCTTGCCCCACAGTTCTTAATAAGTTTTGGTTTTTTGAGATAGGGACATAGGGAATCTTTTTGTACATTTTCTTATATCTTGTTTTAAACACAGAATTTGCACATATATAATAGTTGTAGGTGATAACTTGAGGATTTTGCTTTCACGGGGTATTGTATGTGTGTATAGCATGTGTGGTGTAAGGTGTTTATTGTGTAAGTGGTGGTTGTATGTGTGTGGTTTGAGCTGTGTGTGTGTGTGTGGTGTGGTGTGAGGTGTGTGTGAGCACAGTGTGTGTAGTGTGAGGTGTTTGCTATGCATGTGGTATTTGTGAAATGTGTGTGTGCTGTGTTGTGGTTGTTGTATGTATGGTGTGTGTGGCGGGGAAGGGGACAGTTAGTAAACTGAGGCACCAGGCATAGGCATGCCTGTAACTAGCAGAGGGCTGGGACTTGGTGGGAGGTACTTTATGAATGCTCTGGTTTTTGATGCTTATCTAGGCCACCCGACTGTGCATTTCGTTGAGAGAAGCTCCTTTTGCAAGACCTTCATACATCACTCTTCCCATTTCCTGAGCAAAGAACACATACTTGCTCTGCAATGGGCCAGCAGCTGATAGGTGACTGAACAGCGACTGCTATACCATAGGTGTCCAGAGGAGGCATTATACGTGCATCTCTGAGGGAAGCAGAGAGCAGCTAAAGGGAAGTAGCTGGATAAGCAGGGGAAGTAAAACAAAATACAGTCTGTGCTGCCCTAAGGGTGAAGTGCGGACTTAGGAGTGTCAGGTGCCTTCTGGTGAGGAGATGACATGACTCTGTCTTTTTACTGAACTGCTAGTGTTGCTACTGAATCATTCTGAACGCCGTCCCAGGTGCCAATTGTCCTAAAACCTGTCAACGTTGGTGTTAGGGCCACTCACTTCTTCTTTCTAACCTTAAAAATGTTCATCTCATAAAAGCTGTTATAGCTCCTTGTAACCTGAAATAGTGTGACTTTTCCTTTAAACTGAAAAATCTTAACCAGTTGGTTTACCTCGATTCTGCCATCCTCATCTTAAACCTGTGCAGACACAGTCCAGACACCAATTTTACCAGCCAACCAACACTAGTTGGTATCACACTCCTTTCCTCCCCATGGAAGTGCTTTGTTGTCATCAATTGTGTCTCTGATCAACTAAACATTGTCCATCACAATGGGAACATGTTCCTTCAGTGAGGACATCCTACTAGATTTCTAGGCTTTTGTTTTTTCATCACTCAGTCGAAGATTTGTAGGATGCCATATTTGGCACGATTAATTCTGTTATTTACTCTGGCCCCCAAAGCCTGCTCAGTGCTTATGGCCTTCAAATACTTCCCTTTTCTTAAAGGGTAACTTCAAATTGGTCTATCTTGGATTTCATCCATTCTCTTCTGCTTCTCTACCAGTATGATCTCTGTTTTAAGCAGAATGCTTTACTGCGTCCCTAACACTTCATATAAAATTGCCTCCAAACCCTAATATCTGAGAATAGCCACAGCTCATACCTCTCGGTGATCACTCTGTCCTTTAGTGGCCCTGCAGCCCTGTCATGATCCAGATTAAATACCATCTTCTGTAGAGTTTTACCCAAATCCACGTGTCCTAGCAACGGTCAGGGCTGTCGATCCAACACATATTCTCTGCAAGATTACCCTTGTATGTATACACTTTCTTTCTAATTTAACTGGCAAGTATATAAACCAAAGAGATCTAGTTACCTCTATTTTGTAAACATCCTCAGATTCTTTAGGGAATCACAACATCTAAATCACTCATAAATATATGCTACAAACATGTATTTCTAACTAACACATTGTATTATCTTAAAGAATATCTCCTCAAAAGTTTGCACATCAGTGAGGTGGGAATACACATAAAGAGAAACACAGCAGCCTAGAAAAGAAAAGGAGAAAGAGTCATCGGAAAATTAATTTTTCCCAATTGTTTTTCAATAGAACTTTGCATAATAATTTTATCTATTAAAAATAAGAATAAAGAAATATTCATCATAGCTGTTTATGAGTGCTGTGACATTCTAATAATCCCTTTAGTAAAAATGAGAAAACATGTCTCTATATTTTATGCATACTTAATTTCTCTCTTGGCTGACTTTCTAAAATCTAACACAGTACGCACACTGTGAGAATCTCAGTACAAAATCTTATTGATTTCCACTCTTTGATCAGTTAAAATCAAATTTATATGATTCTCTTCATATAATTGATTTACTCAATGATGGACACGAACATATTTCTCAAGAAATGTAAATAAACTAGTACGAGTATCTAATGGCACTAAATTCGCAGTTGCATAAATAAAAACACAGTCCAATATCTTATAAAGTATCATTCTTGAAAGAGGCGATCAATGTGATTCAAAGTGTGATCTGACATGTTTAAACCTTGCCACCATGATAGTAAAACTTAGGATACGTACACTCATAGGAATTACAGAGTACTTAGAAATTAAACCATTACACGCCTACAGATAGTGTTCTTTCTACTGCTATTGTACTTGTCCCACTTTAAGTTTAGACTGAAAATAATAAGTGAATAGACCTCGAAGGTCTAGATCAGGAATATTTCCTGTAATAACTTTCCATCGCATCTCTTCAGAGGGATGAAAAAATAATTTCAGCACGTAACCACGTACTTCTTGGTTTACTATTTTCATTTCGCTTTACCTCCTAGAGGAAAATGAGTGCCTGAAGGAGATAAACTCATGCCTTCTAATTCTTTTCTATCTCTGTCCACTCCGGGCCTCATGTACTAGGTACTCAGTACATGCTGAATTAAATTTCGGAATTTCCAGATATAAAATCATATATTTGAACATCAATATGCATTGTCTTGGCTTTCCTTATGTTCACCTTTATCATTTTCATAAAGGGTAAAATTGTGAAGCAAATTAAAGGTCCGGGGAGCAAATGCAAAAAAAAAAAAGAAAAAAAAAAAGAAAAAAGGAAAAAGAAACAAATGCCTTCAGGATCTTAAAATGTTATTTGGTGAAATACGAAAACATGCCATATAAGAATTTAGAACATTTGAGACTCTTGTCATTATCCTTGGACATTATTTTTCACCTCCCAGAGAACTTATTGTGTTAATTTCTATATTCTTTGAAACAAAAAGAGTACTTCAGGATTGGTTTGTCAGGGAAGCATATGATGCTTGCTCTAGTTTTAGAGGATGAACCATGCAGAGAGGGAAAAGGGGTAAATGCTCTGAGCAAGAACAAAAAAAGACATTTTTAACATATAACAGGATGTTTTAGAAGATTAATATTCACATTTGGGTACATAGGGTAGGATTAGAACATGACAGGCTTCGATTCTATGCCTCTCTCATGATAATACATGGCTTCAGTCTATCCATCCTGCTTATGTTGGAATACAGAGATGCACAAAGGAAATATTGTATTAACCATGCAGTTCTTTTCCTAATAAGTAGAGAAGCTCGCTACTAACCTTTTAAGATCAATAAGCCTCACAACTATGACACAAAACTATGACATCTTGGAAACAAAGTCATGAAACCAAAAAAGAAATTAGAGAGAAGATCTCAGCTTTTCTAGCCAAAAGGGTGAGGTTCCAGTTTGGAGAATATTTTAGTCTATGTGCTGCTGAAGCCAATACCAGGTCACCAGAGGGGAGGGGGATGGGGGTTGAAATACGTGATGGGGATGAAAGAGGGCACTTGTCACTTGTCGCGATGAGCACTGGGTGGAAGTGTTGAATCTCTATATTGTACACCTGAGACTAATATTACACTGTATGTTAACTGTACTGGAATCCAAAAAAATTTTTAAAACCCACAAATTTGGTGGGTTATTACAAATTGAGGTTAACTGAATAAACAATTTCTTATATATTGTTATGCTATTAACAAATACAATAAATGTTATTTCAAAATTTAAATATTATTTATTACCCTGCATACTTACTTTATTTTGCTCTTATAAGGTTTGAATTTATAAACGTGTAGGTTTACATTAGGACAGCCCCTTGCTCGATAACCACCTGCATATTTATTAAATGTATAAAAATTAAAATATACATGCTAAATTAAAAACATGTCTAAAAGAGAGCCAAGATGTTTCAGATGAGGAAAAACCCAAGTATGGTTTGCTAAAGGTTTTAATTAATACGGTAATTAAGTGCCATTAATGGAAGATGGAAGTAATAGATTAGATCTATTCCAAAAAAAAAGGAAAATAGTTAAAATATAAAGGGAGTACATGTATAACTATATCTGTATATCTGTATATACTTTGTTTAAAACCTCATCAAACTATACCCTTGAAATGGGAACATTTCATTTTATATAAATTATACCTCAATAAAAACCAGTTAATGAATAAAGGGGAAGGACAGCTCTATAAAAGTGATGAGAAAAAGTGGAAAACAGGTAATAACAAAAGCGAGAGAAAGGATTGTTAAGGAAGAATAGAGCAATCACGTTGCAGGTGCACAGAGAACAGAATGAAAGTATTCAATGGGTTGACAAACACTTGCAGAATATTATTTTGGGTATGAAATTATCCCCGGTCAGATGCAAGCACATGTAAAAGCAGGACTTAGCTGGAGCCAGGATAAATATGGACCAAGGGTAAATACACAAACACTGACTGGGTGAGCTCAAGGGTGCAACGCAGTGTGCAGTTAGAACTGTGGCTGAAGGTCTCAGAGAGCCCGAGACCTCATGGGCTTCTCTGCCCAGGATCCAGGCTGAGGGGCCAGGGAGGCGGGTTCCTCCTACTCCTTGGGTCCACCTCCAGGCTGCTGGCAAACACCCACACAATGGGATACTTTTACTTAAATTGTGCTTAAGAAGAATTGACTACGCCTGTGTCCATGCCCCAAGGTCCCCGGTCACGTGACCCCGGGACACTTGACCATATGCGGGACTGCTCCTTCAGTGTCCAGTGGGGAGGTGCATCCACACACCGCATCTCTGTGTGCCCAGCACACAGCATGACGCCGGCCCACAGAGGCACTGGACAAGCACTCATGGCGAACATTCGAAGAACCAACACAGGACTGCTTTCTCATTCAAGAAGTAGGTATTGATCTCAACACTGTCAGGTTGTGTGCTAGGAACCAATAAGGATGGACATGGACATGATGGGGACCGGGAGTTAACATCTTCCCTTGGCAATCCCCCTTTTCCCTTAAGAAGAAGAAGAAGGAAGGGGAGGAGGAGGAGGAGGAGGACTAAGAGGAAGAAGAAGAGGATGAGGAAGAGGAAGGAGAAGAAGGTGAAGGAGAAGAAGGAGAGGCAGAAGATGGGGAGGGGAGGAGGAAGAAGAGAAGTGCACCATGCTGATGATTCACAAGATTCTCTTTTTTTCTAACTATTTTTAACACTCCTTTCTTGAAACAAGATTTAGAAAACCTTGGGTTAAGATTTGCAGAAAACATATAATCTCAGAATCTCCTCTGGATGAAGAACCCCATAAAACTCCATCAGAAATCAATGTGTTACAATATATCTCAGACCCAGATGGCCATGGGTCTATCTGATTGGATTTTAAATCTGTGTTAGTTGACCTCCTATTTGAAGGAACCATTCCAAGAACCACTTTTGAACAAAGGTGTGAATGAACAACCTTGCCAAAATACCCTTGAGGGAGATGACACCTTGCAGATCAAACTACAGAAATCAAAGAGCATCATTCAGTTAAAACATTTTTAATAACATGAAAAATAAAAATATTTATTAGCTTAAAAATGGATAAGATCTTTATGAATTATGAGCCATATGATAGATTCAGTATGAGGATATATATACATATATATGTATATATATTGCCTGTTACAATAGGAACCTTATTACTAGTCAACAACAAATTTAGAATCAAAAATAAGGGCCTCAAGAAACATTTTTAGTAAACACTAATACAGCCATATTTCTTATGCCAGTAACTAGAAATTTCTTTCATGTGAATTTTCTTATCTATTCTGAGGAGTGAAAGAAAGAACATCCTTTCCAGAAAAATGCTGAAAAGCAAACTGAATAATAATTCAGAGATTCATCATATCTTCTTTCCCATTAGTAACTGGTAGTGGTATTAAAACAAGGTTATTATTGTCACTTGAAAATATCTAGGAAGTTAATTATCCATTTCGATCGTAGATTGCAGAGTTCTAAAAATATTTTAAAATGAGAAATTTACCATATGATCTCAAAATACAATTTTTAAAGACGTGCTGTCAGAATGATTATTTGATACCGAAACACCAGGGTGATATTTTTATTGGTGCTGGTCCCATTTTATGGTTATCTGAATTATTGTATGTCATTTATAATTTGCATTTGAGTGACGTGGCTTATTATATAATATCAATTAGATGCAAAATCTGGCAGAAAAAAAAACTAGTATACATCTATTTGAAGAGATTCAAATTTCCCTTGCAGAAGTTAGCCTTTTATGCTCTTGCCTACTGTAAGCCAGTGGTCCTAGCTGGTTGGTGCATGGTAGAAGGGTGTGCAAACAATAGTGCACAATGCGTATATCCGAATCACCTAAAACATGCTTCCAATACACTTGTTCCATATCCCCTTCCAGAAGGATCTATATTTCTCTATTGATAGAAATAGCAATTTCAGACTAAGGATTTCTATATATTTACAGAAAAGTAAATCTTAAGATCAAGTAACAGTAGACTTGGATTTCCTATGGCCTTAATTTACAATATTCTTTTTTTAAAAATCTCAATGTGGAGGCATGAGGGTGGCTTAGTGGACTGAGCATCTGACTCTTGATATCAGCTCAGGTCACGATCTCATGGTTTGTGAAATCAAGCCTCACATTGGCCACTGTGCTGACAGCATGGAGCCTGCTTTGGATTCTCTCTCTCCCTCTCTTTTTGCCCTTCTCCTGCTCGCTCGCTCGCTCTCTCTCTCTCTCTCTCTCAAAATAAATAAATAAACTTAAAAAAATCTCAATGGGGCTTTACTCAAATTTAATGAATACCAATTTGAGAAGGTATCAGGATAAGAGGAGATCTGACCATCTGCCTAGATATTCAAGCCCTAGTCTCTAGCATTACCCTCTTCCAGAACCCAGACACCATTTACAATCTATCCACTTATTTCATGGGTTGGTAATGCCTTAAACCACCAGGTAAACACCTTCCATTTGTAATCCCTGTATTTTTCCCAAGCATACCTGAAAAAAGAGATTTTTACTTACTTATAGTAGATTCAGCATGTAGTGTCTCACTGTATTCAGTAGGTGATCAGTTATTACTGAATGAATGAACACTTTTCTGAACATACTGTAAACATCCCACACCTACTAACAGTTAACACAAATCTGTTTGCTAGGACTTTACTACAGCTCTGACTGTAATCAGTAAGAATCAGTTGATGAGCCTTGCCATCCTGTAGCAGAGAAAAGGCTCTGTGTAGTCCTGTAGTAAAGAGGTTGTTTATTTTTGTTTTAATGAGGGTTTATTAAACTTAGTTAGCATCAAGTCTCTTAAAAATAATAAATAGTTCTATGTTCTAAAGATTCCATTCTAAGAAGTAACAGTGGCGTAAGACAATCCAGCATCTCCCAGAAGGGGCATGCCATGTCATCCAAAGATCTACCACATATGTCAGTACCTTACATCCCTGGGTCTCCTATATACAAATACACACTTATATCCAGCTATTATGTCACAAAGTCACCAACCCAATTATCTTCTCTGAGATTAGAGGACAAACACATCCTTCTTCTCTTGTGACCCTGAAGTACACTCACTCACTACGTTTTTTTTTTTGATTGGCAAGTGTACCTACGGGGTAGACTTTTTAACTTTTTCTTTATTAATAATACTCTGGCATAGAGGGGACTCCATATTCTGGTCCCTGGATCTTTTGTCAAATGCATCTCACATTCTTTCTCAATATCCTTCCAACACACTCCACATTAATCTATTGTGTTACTGGAAGCATTCTGGTATCATAATTGCAATATAGATACTCCCCTGGATATGATACCATTTTTAAGAGTCAACAGAAGACCTATGCACACCACAACTGTTCCATCCATTCTTAGGATCTTTGACGGTGTCTTGAACTGATACTGATCATCCATGCATATCTCACCTCCTCAGCCATAAAAACGAGCCACATAGTGGAGGGCACCATGTATTACATTTTTATCTTTTAATTACCAGCATCTAACACACTGTCTCATACCACAAAGCTAATGCTTCTTGTCAACTGAGTGATATAACTTCATAGTTGAGAAGATACTTTTTTCTTCATAAAAGTCTTCCTGCTTTGCTTCAAATTTTCCTGACCACTCCATTAATGTTCTTCTCTAGATAGAGAATCACTTTTTCCAATGGCAGAGCCCCCTAAGCTTCAGATTACAGGCTGAAAGAGTAGATTAAGAGACTACTAGTATTCCAGAAGTCTACAGAGTATAGGTATCATATTATTTTTTTAAGTTTATTTATTTTGGGAGACAGAGACAGCATAAGTGAGAGAGGGACAGAGAGAGAGGAAGAGAGAGAATGCCAAGCAGCCTCCACAGTGTCAGCACAGAACCCGACATGGGACCTGAAACTATGAAACTGTGAGATCATGACCTGAGCCAAAACCAAGTCAGACCTTTTAACTGACTGAGCCACCCAGGCGTCCCAGGTACCATATTCTAATGACAGACTCTAGGCTAGATTCTAGACCACATAGTAGCAGAGAAGACTGACAGAGTTTCAGCAGGCTTTGGTTTAAAAAAGCCAAAACCAAAACCAATGGACAACTTTATTTACCTTTGCTTTAGCTGCTTAGAAAAGATGTCTCCTAAAGAGAGATGGGAAATATGCCAGCTATCAATCGATATAATGTTGTGCTAAGTATAATCACCTGCCTTTAGAATTGTTACATAAAAATGTTCCTGCTCTACTTTTCAGACAAATTCATGTTTTGTTTTTAAAACCACACAATTTATAAATGAATCTATTGAAACTAATATTTCAGAATATGATTGAAAATAAGTATTGACAATGCCCTCTCTTACAGGGTGCCTAGTCTCCTGAGAAACTTTGTTTGGTGAACCAGCTATATTAGAATCACCTGGATGCACTTAAGAAATGCAGATTCCTGGGCTCCACTCTTGCAAAATGAGCTTCGTTAGAAAAGTGGTAAACCAGCTTAGGGGTGATGCTTCCTATGCAATATAAAATCCTATGCAATATAAAAAACTTCTTTAATAAACCTCTGATTAGGGATTTTGTGGTGCAATCTCTATGAAATCTAATTTCCTAGGGTCCAGTATGTTTCTGAATATCTGGATAGTAGTAATTATTTGAAGTTTCCACAGTACGCACCAGCTAAAATTTCTCTCTTCTTACTGTCTATCCATTTACTTTATATCTACCCTATGGAAAAATAAGAAATGAATCCTTTCTCCCTCTGATAACCCTTCAAGTACCTGTATTCCATATTGAACTGGTCTAAACTGTGAACAAATACGTTTACATCATCTTATGCCGCATTTACATGATTCCAGAATTTTAGTAAGTACCTACTCAGTACAAAATAGTATGAGATGAGTGAAGACATCAAGATCAACAATCCCTAATCACTGCATTGATAGAAACAAACAGGGAGGAGAGATATCAAAAAGTACAGAAGAAAGATGTGCAGAGGGAAACAGAGACACAGAGGACTCTCTTCTGAGGGATCAGGGAAAGAATTTGGGAAAGATAATGCTTGAGTGCTGACTTCGAAGACAGATACAGTTAACCAGATTAAGCAAAGGGAGGAAAGTCTTAGAAAGGGCAGCCCAGTGGAATTATAAAAGGAAAGGAAAGTCGTAAAAGCTTCTAATTTCATAAAGTGATGAGTAATTCATTCAGTTGAAGCTTGGCAAAGATTGTGGTTAGAGTAATAAAAACCACATTAAAAAGGACTTTTATCTTGATGTTTGAGGAACGTCATCAACAGATCATATTTAGGGACTTAACATGATCAGATTTGAGATTTAGAAAGATTGAACTAGCAGCCCTGTGGAAAATATCAATAAAAATATGTGTTATGCAAGAGACACCACTGTTAAAGCTTTATATACATTGTCTTAATTCTTCCAACAATCCATGGAGGCAAGGAACTGAAGTCCATATTTTAAATATAGAGAAACTGAGATCCAGAGAGGTTAAAAATCAATTCCTCCAAGATTAGAAAGCATAATGAAGGCATGATTCAAACAATACATGGCTTCCAAAAACATCAACATGTTTCTTCATGTTAAGAAACAGAAGCAAAGGATCACATAGTACAGCAAAGATGACAACAGAAGTGGGGATTAACAGATGAGCATGTATTGTTTAGGACTGAGGAAAATAGATCAATATAGGACTTAGCAGTTATATGGAGGGTATCCTATAAAGCAGATTCTAACCCAATCCCCAGATTTCTGATGAAAATAAGTGGCAAGACAGGGAAAAGGAGGAATTTCAATGCAATTCTTTATTCCTTTCAGAGTATAAGTTATTGTCATTTAAAAAGGTAGGTATTTTCTCTTTCCCAGTGGAACACACTCTTCATGAACATTGAAATCTGATCTGTCTGGTTCATCACATTTTCAGTACTTGGACAGCATCTGGCAAGAAGTAGACATTGCCTTATGTAAAGGACCAACTATGGGAGCAATGAGGAAGTTATAGCTACCATCTTGATAGGTCACAATGTATTATACATCTTTATCAGTCTTCTTTAAAACAAAGTTAAATTAAGTAACATTGATTACCACATGATTATTTATCTTTGAGGTAGGCCATCAGAAAGAGTTCATTAAATTATTTGATTCCTAGTGTTTAATATTATTTGCTTTATAGATACCATCCCAGCCAGATTTTTGTAAGTATAAGAAAAGGACTTCTCCATTCTCATGGGATGAACTGTGCTTCATCCAAAACTCCTATGTTTATGTCCTAAACCACAGTACATTGGATTGTGACTGTATTTGGAGACAGGGCCTTTAAAGATGTAATTAAGTTAAAACTAGATCATTAGAGTGTGCCCGAACCCAATGTAACTGGAGTCCTCCTAAAAAGAGGAGATAGGGAGGGAAACAAAGCAGGAGAGACTCTTGAATACTGAAAACAAACTGAGGGCGGAAGGGGGAGGGGGAAGGGGAAGGAGGGTGATGGTCATGGTGGAGGACACTTGTGGGGAAGAGCACTGGGTGTTATATGGAAACCAACTTGACAATAAACTATAAATTAAAAAAAAAAAAAGAGGAGATAGAATATAGACACAGCCAGAGGGAAGAGAAGTGAAGAAAAGAGGCCTCAAAAGACATCAACCCAGCCAACACCTTCACGTGGGACTTCTTGTCTTCAACACTTTGAGAAAATAAATGTCTGTTGTGTAAGCCCTCCAGGCTGTGGTGCCTTGTTATGGCATCCTAAGCAACTAATACACCCACCATGGTAGATGCATTGACCAAAGAGAATTTCTTCTCACTCTCATCACATGGAAATTCTGGATAAAATAAAGTAATATCATATTTGTTATCTAGTTGAGTTCACAATCAAGGTAGAGGAAGTCTTAGCTGGTAAAAATGGAGAGGCACCTCAGAATGGCAGAGTTGGGGGCTGCAGAAAAGAGTTGAGGCTGTAGACACTAAGGTATGCCGTGATGTGGAGCAATGGTCTCAAGTCACTTAGAGCTGCCCTGGCTCTGGACAGGAACTAGAAGAACCCTGTCCATGGATGTGGGAAGTGGCAGCAAGGAAGTTCCTTGGCTGCAGGTAGAAAGCAAACACTTCCCATGGAGAGCCCTATGCCGGTGCAGATTATGAGTGTGATGTCCAAATTCAAAGTTGTCCCTTGAAACAGAGACCCAAAAGCAAGAAGTGAGAAAACTTGCCAGGAACCCATGGACACCTGAATACCAAACAAAGATAAGCATTTCAGCCATGAAAGAGATAGTCCACTGTTTGAGTTACATGTGGCAAGTACAGCAAATGCCCTGCGGCAGGTGAGCCCCCAGTCAATATTCAACCACATGAGAAATAAATGGCCAAGGGAGAGTGATAGCAGATGGGAAAATGAAGACAATGTCTACTCAGCTCACAAACAAAAACACAAACTAAAAATAACAGAAAGTTCAGGGTGCCTGGGTGGCTCAGTCAGTTGAGAGTTGATTCTTGATCTCAGCTCAGGTCATGATCTCATGGTTCATGGGTTCAAGCCCAACATCAGCCTCTATGCTGACAGTACAGAGCCTGCTTGGGATTCTCTCTCTTTCTCTTTCTCTCTCTCTCCCTCCCTTCCCTGCACACGCTCCCTCTCTCAAAAATAAATGAACATTACAAAAAATAAAAATTAAATAACAGAAAGCTCTAAATAAAAGTTTAATATATATATATATATTTGAAATTGCCAAAGCCTTGAAAAACTAGAAATCAAAAGAATAAATAGAGCCTACTGAGAAAATAACAGATTGGTTTAGAGATTCTAGTAATAAAAACATGGTTCATTACATAAAAATATCATTGGATAGCTTGAATAGGCAACTAAGCCAACTTGAAAAATTGTGATTTGGAAAATTTGAGGAAAGCACACAAAATAAAGCCTGGGAAGCCCCTGAGAATGAAAATACACACATACACACACACACACACACACACACACACACACACATATATATATATATATTTTTTAATATGTTAGGAGTCATGGAGACTAAAATGAGAAATTTCAAAATGTATGTAAGAAGAGGGCCAGGGGAAAACTGAGGGGAGGCAATATTTAAAGAAAAAATGGCTTAAAAATGTGTATAACTAGAAAATGGCCCCCCTGTTCTTATATTGGAAAATTCTCTCGGGTCCTGATGCCATTGGCCATGCCTTTGGATGTATCCGTGAATAGCATTAAGGTGAGGGACAAATGTGCCTTAGGCATATGGGCCAGTGAACCACAAGAAAAGAAAATTGAGGAAAAGGCTAGAATGCTATTTCAGAAAACAAGTTCATTTAAATAACATGGTATCTAAGATAAATCTTTGGGAAATGGATGAAATTCTGAACAATCTTTGCAAAAGTGGCCCTTTTATTGATCAGGCTTCAAATGTCAAACAGGAAGTAAAAGACGCACATCCTGCTACCAACTGAGATTGCCAAAATAATTATATTTATCAAGCAATGCCCATCTAAATCATTTTCTGTTAATCCTACAAGTGGAAGGCCAAAGAAAACTTTTGTTTTGACTATCACTGAGAACTTGTAGCACAAATTTTCAGGAGATTAAAGTTAAGTGGCTTTGTTCTAGTATCAGTTATTCTTAGATAAAAAGATGTACAGTATTAGCTGATTTTTTTCAAAAAAAGATATGAATAGTACTTTTTATTTTTGTAAAGCAAAACTGCCTTCCAGAGAAACTATTTTGGGGACAACCATCCTGAAAAAGGTATAATAGAAAAATTTGATAGTTTTTCAACAAAGGACAGAAAAGAGTGAAATAAAATGTTGGCACTAAATTTGAAACACCACTTTAGAAAATATTTTCACAATAGAAAGGCCCATTAATACATCTAAGACTGCTGTAGGTAGCGTGTTTTTTTTTCTTTTCTTTTTCTCTTTCAATTCCAGTAGACTCTGAGCCTAGGAACAATTTCAGAAGAATTCCCCTGGAATTTTCTTCAAAAGATCCTCCCTCTATTAAAAGAAACTCACAGGTCCAAAATGGCGTCACATAGTCCCAGTCACTAAACCCAGGCTAATCCCTAACCTAATTGCAGTTTCAATCTTCCCCAAAAGTGTAGTATTAATGGGCCAGTCAGGAATTCTTTGGTCAGCATCAGTGAGGTAATCTATCACATGGACTCTCTCTATCCAGTAAAAGAAAGAAGATGAGGTAATGGACATGATAAGTCCCCCTGCCCTCTTTCCTAAGGGAAGTTGACCTTTCCTGAAGCAACCCTTTCTTTTCTTTTGCTAATGAATTCTTATCCCACCCTCTTTCCTTGAAAAACCTTTCACTTTGTAGGCTGCTCAGATCATCTCTCCACTTGCCAGATGTGATTCTGTCCAATATATGCATAGCTTAATAAAGCCAATTAGATCTTCAAATTTACTCAGTTAAATTTTGTTTTTTAACACCCTCTCAGAGGACAGTATTCAAACGTCTAAGAAAGCACCTTGACCAGAGGAGTTTTTTCCATATGGGTAATTATTATGTCAACACCATAGCACTTCTACAAGTAACAATAGCTGGTTTGCTAAGAGCCTCATGTGGGAAAAGGCACCAGGGTTACATATTCATCTCACTAGAGGTAAAATCTGCAGCTCAAGTCAGTGATTTAAAATATGTGATTTACTAAAAATGCTACAAAGGGCATTTTCTCATGAGAAATTGTATAAAATACATGTTAAAAGTCAGGAAGAAGAAATTACTGACCCCTTTGGAAGTCATTTAATGGGACTGGCCTTATTGAAGTTGGTGTCACAGACCACTGAGCCTCTTCTATTTCATTTCCTTGGCCTCTACTGTCTATGAATGCATTAGTCCTTGACCTCCACTCATGATTCACAGTACAACATCGTTATTCAAAATTGGCTGAGGACGCCACTAAGCGGAAGTGCTCTTGAGTGTAGGAACATCACTTTATATTGGTCCATTCCAACCACTCTCTTCTGATATGTAAAAGCCTTTTGAAGAGTACACAGCACAAGTGAAAATGGCCTAAAAATCTCCTAAGTTAGAAACACAAAGGGAGGAATTACAAGACTAGCAACTCTCACTGCAGACTGCCAATTTATTTTCTTCCATGTCAGTGCAGAGATTTGCCATTTGCCCGACCAGAGTGAAAAAGAGTGAGGTAGAAGTGAACAGAAAGAACAGGCTTTGAGGAACTAAGATATTTAGAACTGGTAATTATCTATTTTTTATGAGAAGATATGCAGATTTTCTTTCACTAGGCAGTTAGTGAAAATTTCATAGTTGGATAATAATGACTCTCTACTTTTTCCTCTATTTTAACTTGTAATATGAAATATGCTTTGCTTCTCCCTTTCTTTGGGGACTGTTAAGCTTTGTTCCAGTGCTAACTTGTGTATATGACCATACTAGCTGACGTTTTTATTTCAGAGACCCTAATCTGGATATATATTTACCCATACCAGTAATGATGGATGAGAGAACACAATTCCCCCAAATCATGCTTGACCTATATGCAAGGCTCACAGAAACAGAGTAAAATACCCTACAAGGATGAGCCTGCAGGCATTAGAGGCAGTAATATCAGACTACCTTGACTACATGGTGTGATTTTAGGGATACTGTGAAAGTTCTTCTGCCAAAATTGGTCCCTCCTGCACCTCAAATGCCCACCATTAAAGTCATTCATTTGAGTTAAGAAAATTGCCAGTAAGACCTCTATTAAAATGCAAATGTGTTCCCTGGGTGGGGAAACACATTAAATCATTATCAGCCATTAACACTTTAGACCAAATTAGTTTCAGATTTATTAGCCAATTACTTAAAGTATGTGGGGAACACCACGCAGGAGAGGTTAGTTTAAGTTGGTTTGGAGAGAACTGGGAGAAGAACCATCCAGTAAGGTCTTGCAAGGGATTTCAATCTTTTCATTATTCAGTAGTTTTTTAAAAAAAATGAAACGATATGTAAAATTCTTACATCAAAATATCAAAAAGTAGTGAGGCAGCTGGTTGGCTCTGCCAGTAGAGCTGCAACTCTTGACCTCGGGATGGTGCATTTGAGCCCCACATTGGGTGTAGAGATTACTTAAAAATAAAATATTTTCAAAAATATCAAAAAGTTGAATTGCTCCCAAGAGAACATCGTTTCAGGACCCAGAGCAGTACGTGACCTTGTCCTCCACACACCTGCAACTCTGTACCTCCAGTGTGGTTCCTGACATAGCTCCAAAAACCCACATTTCTGAGATGCATACTTTGAAAACCATTACAATAGGACATTTATTCTAGTCCCTATGCTCTCTTTTGCCCTCTTTTCCCTATATACAGTATAGGGAGGGAATCACAGAGGAGTGCAGACTTTAGAAAGATGCCAAGGTAGGTCAAGACTTCATAGCTATATGAAGTCTAGTGGAAGCCAAAGGTTGAGCTGGAGGAAGGCACTTGGAAAGCCAGCTCCTCTGGGGAGCAAACACCCAGCTCCGTAAGTCCCATACAATGAATGGCTGCTCTTTCACTCCGATACATCCCTGTCAATCAGGAAAAATATGCACATAACCTAAATGAAAACCTATAGCCTATTTTCTCTTCAGGACCATACGTGATGTCCATTTCAAGCCTAACCAAATGGTGAAGGTGTTGTTTCAAAAAAAGCTTCAAATCTCTGGGAGCATCTTTGTCCCCAGAATAGCTGAGAAACGGCTTCAAGAAGAAAGAGCAGATGCAAAAGAAGCTTCAGTGACTAGTGGAGCAGGCCACTCTTGACCTACTTCATCATCTTGCTGAAGTCTACACTCCTCCATGAACTCTTATGAAATTCAGATCCTTGGACAGTGGAGGCTGCGATCTTCAGAATCAAGCAGAATGATCCTACCATAAACTGGGTAGCTGGCCAATACTTGATCAATTTCTGAATTCAAAGCGTCCTCAGGAAGGAAATCTAGATCATTTGTACACTGCCACCAAAGTCTGGTGGCAAAGGATTAAGCAAATTAGTACATATTATACAAACATACCTAACATGTGCAAGATAAGAAATGTTTATAGAGTGAAAGGCAAGAAAAAGAATTTTTAAAAAAAGAAATAAATAGCAATTCTAAGTCAAAAGTACTTAGGTGGGTGCTTTTATGTACATCTTCTTATAGTTTACTTTCATATAATTTAAACATTCCCAGTGTAATTCTTATGTCATCCTGGGAACTGTTATTTGAATAAGTCCAGCTAAATGATCCAAAGTTTCTCAAAGTTTCACAGCATTTATAATTCAGTTCCAAAAGCTAATACGACAAATATAACACTAACAATGCCTTAGTGATTTTGCTATTTTATAGGGAAAAAAAGAGGAAATGTGATGTTTTCATGGATTTAAGTTAATAATGTAAACTGGGTTAGTTGTAAAAAAGGCTAAGAGTTAATCAAAGCCAACTTGGTATTATTCCTGGTTAGGGTTTACAAAGAATATCAAAAATTCACAAAGTAATGTCTAATTGGAAAGCAACGTTGAACACTGAATATATAAAAATTTAAAACAAATACCTTTGTTCTCCTCTCTTTTCTATTCACTCACATTCTCCTAACAATCTCAGCTGGCTTCATGGCTTTACATACCATGTATAAACTGATGATCCCCAAATTCACATCTCTAACCCAGGCATCTCCTTTCACATCCAAGCATCTCCCTTACCGTTCCATGAGGATGTGTCACAGGCCTCCGAAGCTTAACATGCACAAAAATGAGCTTCCGATTTTATTCTTTTCCAAAATCATTCTTTTCCTCCTTCCTTTTCTTAACTATGGCAATTTTATCCTTTGGGTGCCTAATTCACCCACCATAGGACATTCTTTAGCCCCTCTCTTTCTCTCACACAAATCCAATTTATTAACAACTGTTGTTGGTATGACCCTCTAAAGGAACACGTCTAACCTGCTCCAGCCAGGCCACCAGAAATGATCCTTAGATCATGGTGGCAGCTCCTTTAGAGGCATCCTGTCTCTGCCCTCATTCCTACAGAGTCCACTCTTGACACGACAGCTAAATCCATGTTGTAAATCATTCTTGCAGAATGTAAATCAGATCATGGGACACTTTTGCTTCAACCTCATGAGTGATCCTAAGAAAAGAGGCTGGAAGAGATTAAAAGCCAACAAGTAGCAAAGAAATGGGCCATATGCAGGGCATGGGAGTCAGTGTCAATGGAGAACTACCTGGCGGGTCACAGCCCATTCTCATTTTGGCTGAGTGTTGGCCAGCAGCAAAGGAAATTCAGCCTTCTCTGTCCCTCTCACCATAAGACCATGGGAATGACCCACTTCCCTCTGTGCCCGGAGAGAGCACTAGGAGGGAAGAACTTCTGACTGATAAGCACTGATTTGTTTATAAGAGACAATAAGCATTTCTCAAGTGACTAATCTGGAATAAACCATATTTCAACTATTTTTGACATTCTAAATATATTTATATTATTAATTATTCTTATTTTTACCATTAACTCTTGGATAAGAGGTTATATATTTAGGAAGAAGACAATATAAGCTACATAAAAGAATAAACAAATTACATTTTTTCCTATTTATTTGTGTTAAAATGTTAAACATCATTAAATACCTGACATAATGTCTACTTGATTGAGATACTATTTTTATTTTGTCTTCACTTAATGGTTTAGTGTTCAAGAATACAGTTGATGTAAAAACTGGCATTAAAATAAATACCAGTTGAATATTAAAGGCAAAAGTTTAGAAAATGCATATTTGAAATGCCTATATGGTATGATACATGTGACATATATGTGTGTAATTACGCTCATTATACAGGAGGTAGTTAATATTTGTGATGGCATTGGTCAGGTTGGCAAGGTCTAGGAAATTAAAGAATAATATTTAAAACTAGCAGTATTTGGGGGAAAATTTACCCTGTATAAATGAAGACATACTAAATGATCATGTAAATTATATTTCCAGTTATGAACCTCTATAGTAAATAACTTTTCCATTGATTAAGTTTTCTTTATATGTAAAATGAGAAATATCATGAAAGAACACAGTTGTGATGTGCACCTACAGATTTACTTCACTTACACACCTATGTATTTGGGGGTTCTTCTCCCCACCTAGTTCTTCCCTTAATTTCCTCAGGAGCAACTTCAGCAAGTCCTTGAAGGAGCCATGAATGTAAAGCCCTTGGCACATAATAATCCGTAATTCTAACTGTCCCTGTTGGCATGGCTGCTGTCAGCTACCCCCAGACATGGCCTCATTTCCATATGGTTTTCCAAATATCTTTTCTCCTTTCTTCAAAAAATTTTTGGATTTTCAGAAACTTCAGCCACTGATGAAAGAGATTCATTTTTGTTGAACTGGAATAGCGCTTGAAGAACTATGTAGAATAATCATAAAATGGGATAGAAAAGACAACAAAGAGCCTCCCTTTCAAGATCTGGTGACACCCCTTCTTCCCACTGACCCTCAACTTTCAAATAGTGTATCATAAATACAGGATAGCTTTCCTGTCTGTTTGACACATGTATTTTACTTGTGCCAATCACAGAAATAAAACTTTGACATTTATACAATATTTTAAAATGTGGGAGAACCAATATATTGAGCAGGGCCTTTTCTTTTCTCTCTTTATTAATATATTACAGAGAGAGAGAGAGATAGAGAAGAGAGATAAGAGAGAGAAGAGAGAGAGTCATAGAAGGAGAGGGGTGGAGAGAGAAGGTGAGAGAGAGAATCTTAAGCAGGTTCCCCACCCAGTGTGGAGCCCAATGTGGGGTTCAATCTCACAACCATAAGATCTTGACCTGAGCCAAAATCATGAGTCAGACGCTCAACCAACTGAGCCACTCAGGCATTCCTGGTACTTTTTCTTAAATTTACACTTGAAGGCAATTTTTCTGTTATTAATACAAGGATTTCAGATTTTCATAATACGTCAGCATCCATTACCTACATTTATACATTTTCATTTGACTAATACATTTCAATCACAGATGTTAAGTCAATTTACTATATTCTTGTAACAAATGTGTAGTAGAGGTCTCCTGAATCTACTCAATATTTGAAGAAAGTATTTGCTTCAAGTTCCAAATCAGTTTGTATAATTAGAGCCTTACTCACGATGATTTAATTCTGTGGGTTTCAGAAAAAGAAAATTTCTCCAGATATTTAATGCACGATGCAGTGTAGCTATATTCCATGAAATGCCGATTACCAACTAGGGGTTTGCTGTCCTATTGAATCAAATAAAAGTATTGCAATATAGCTAAAAGCTTTACATAGATGTATTTCAGTTCTTAATTGCTATAATGTAGACAGTTTGATAAATAAGGTTGTCTCTTGTGCTTTTTCTACTTTAGGAGGTTATGTATTTCATAGATGACATATCCAATCAACTCTACTGGGTTGGGTTCTAAGTATTTTTTACTATAGACCTTTTTCCCTCCCCATGTGGTTTTAGGAAAATTAACTGAAAACTAAGGCCAAATAAGTAAGGATGGCAAGAAAAAGTCAGTGTCTTGCTTTTTTTGTGTGTGCCATTTTCAGACTCCTCTTAGCAACTAATGAATGAGAAAGAACCAAATCTTATGTATATGTAGAGTGGAATTAAAGCTCTAGAAAAGTGGGAGAAAACTGGCATCTAGATTTTTATTTTTCAAATATTTTTAAGTTTATTTATTTACTTTTATTTATTTTTATTTATTTTATTTTATTTATTTATTTACTTTTAGAGAAAGAGAGAGCATGAGCAAAGGAAGGGCAGTGAGAGGGAGAGAGAGAGAGAATCCCATGCAGGTTCCATGCTGTCAGTGCAGAGCCTGATGCGGGTCTTGAACTCGCAGACCGTGAGGTCATGAGCTGAAATCAAGAGTGGTTGCTTAACTGATGGAGCCACCCAGGAGCCCCTGGATTTTTAAAATGGGATTTAATAAGTCAAAATATAAACTTAGCTTAATTCTGATTCAGTGACTTCTGGTGAAAATAGTTGCTGGAGACAGACTTTTCTGTTTATTCCTGAATATCATATAAAATCAATAAGAAAAAAATATCGTCTTCTACTCCTGAAACCAATATTGCACTATAAATTAATTAAAATTTAAATTAAAAAAAGAAAAAAGAAAAACTATTCTCACCCTTTCTTCTCTTGCCCTCAAAATGGGAAAATACACTGAAGAATGAGATAATTTCAAGTCATAGATACAGAAATGAAGAGAAGTGCTCTGACATGGCAAATCTAAGAATGTACCGGCACGCACACACACACACACACACACACACACACACACCCCACATACACACACAAAGAGCATCAGAGAAGCGATATATTTCAGGAATGGTAAAGAAATTTGGGTGAAGAGAGAGGTTGGTTAGCAAATTTCATTTGCTTCAGGAGAGGCTGAGTGACCCAAAGAATTACACAGAGAAGGCATGCTTGGAAGAATCAGTGCATGTTTGCGAGAGAAGAAAGTCTTCAGAAGGTGGAAAAACATAACACCCGGAAGACTGACCACCCCAGGTCGCACCTCACACCAGGAATCACTTGGCATTCATAAGTCCAAGAATATTCAGCATTTCTTTACTCAATTCTCAGTAATAAATAGATACTGATACTCAGTACAGGAGGCCCCCTTAACCAGGGTGTGACTTTCCACACCATCAGGTGTCGTGGTCACCCACGATCCAGAATCAGGCACTCCTCTTCCTGACTACAGTGACGGGGTCACTAGGAGCCTAAGGCTGTGTCACTCATTTCACATCATCTCATCATGCAGGTGGCATTTCACCTCCCATCAGCACAAGGAGAAGAAGGGGAGTGAAGAACAACAAGATACTTCGAGAGAGAAAGACCACATCCACATAGCTTTTGTTACAGTACCTGTTATAATCATTTCATTATTAGTTGTTGTTTATCTCTTACTGTTCCTAACTCACAAATTAAACTTTATTACAGATATGTTGTGTAGAAAAAAAACACAGTGTACACAGGCTTTAGTACTACTCACAGATTCGGACACCCCCTGGGGCTCTCGGAATGTATGCCCTGCGGATAAGGGAAAGCTGCTGTAGTATAATTAAAAGGATGAGAAAGAGCTGCAAAGTGTATAAACTCGATTGAATTAAGGAAAAATATATATGATTATTTCTAATACTATGAAAACTCCACAGTGTTTTTACTAAAATTAGCCAAATATTCATAAACTGATACTTCTGTAACAGGATTAAAATTACTGGGCTCACTCTAAATCCAATCTCGTATTTAATAGCGAAATCTTAGGGGCATCCCTCTTAAAAAAACTGGAACAGAAAGGATCAAGAAGATGTGGTTTATATATACCATGGAATACTACTTCGCAATGAGAAAGAATGAAATCCTGCCATTTGCAGCAATGTGGATGGGACTGGAGGGTATTATGTTGAGTGAAATACATCAGCCAAAGAAGGACAGATATCATGTTTTCACTCATATGTGGATCTTGAGAAACTTAACATAAGACCATGGGGGGAGGGAAAGGGTAAAAATAGTTACAAACAGAGAAGGAGGCAAACCATAAGAGACTCTTAAATACAGAGAACAAACTGAGGGTTGACGGGGTGGTGGGAGAGAGGGGAAAGTAGGGGATGGGCATGGAGGAGGGCACTTGTTGGGATGAGCACTGGGTATTGTATGGAAGTGATGAACGTGGGAATCAACCCCAAAAACCAAGAGCACACTTTACACACTGAATGTTAGCCAATGTGATAATAAATTATATTAAAAAAATTAAAACATAGAAACAATATGCGGCACCTGGGTGACTTAGTCAGGTCATGATCTCCAGGTTCCTGAGTTCCAGCCCTGCCTTGGGCTCCCTGCTGCCAGCCTGTCAGAGCTTTCTTCCGATTCTCTCCCCCATCTCTCTGCCCTTCCTCCTGCTTGAGCGCTCCCCCAAATAAATAAATATTAAAAAAAACAAGAACAAAGTAAAGATTGTTAATACTTTTCATATCACTTAATATTTTATAGGAATTAATGGCTATATTAAAATATGAATAAATAAAATGTATAAACCATGAAAAAGAGGAGATAAAGGATTATCACAAGTTGCTTATGATAAGATTGCATATAAGAAAGTCAAATAAAATCAATTTTAAAAAGTTTCTACAAACTAAGGAAACAATTCAGTAAGACAACATAAACAATTAACTATAAAATGATTATTAACTGTCATATTTAATAATCTATAACCATTAGAAGATTTCATGGAAGAAGAGAGCCCATTTCCCACACCAACAAAAACTTAAATAGGAGGAGATAAACTTAACAACAAATATTCAAGAAGAAATTTCAGAAAACTTTTAAAAACACTCCTGAAAGACACCACAACATTAAGTGAACGAAAAGTCATATTTGTATAAGCTATATGATTTTATATATTTTTAAATTTTTTAACGTTATTTATTTTTGAGAGAGAAACAAAGAGAGACAGAGAATGAGCAGGGGAGGGACAGAGAGAAAGAGAGAGAGAGAGAGACAGAATCCAAAGCAGGCGCCAGGCTCTGACCTGTTAGCACAGAGCCCAACGCAGGGCTCGAACCCACGAACCCTGAGATCATGACCTGATCTGAAGTCAGACGCTTAACCTACTAAGACACCCAGGCGCCCCAAATATGATTATATTAAAGAAAGATGTTTACTACATATTGATATTTAAAATACTTTTGAGACATGGTGTTATAAGAAAAAAATGCAATAAAGAGAAAGTCCATACTATGTTATCACTTGTGAAAACAGAGGAAGGGCTAGAATACTGGAAAAAAAAGTGGCTTGTTTCTATGCTCAAAGAATCTCTGACTGCTGAACAAGACACTAATGACACTAATATCCCAGAGAAGGGTGTGGGAGAGACGGCGGAGGCAGAGGAGGAAGACTTTATGCAACACACATTTTTAAATGATAAATTTTATATGTTGTGCATGTGACCTCCATGACTAAACAAATAAATTTTAGTAAGAAATAATGGTGCCCTGATACTATTCTCCTTCTCTGTCTCTCCCATCTCTCTCCCTCCCCTCTTTCTTTGTCTCCCTGTTTCTCTCCCTCTCTCTCTCCCACTTCCCCCCTCTCTCTCCCTCTCTGTTTCTCTCCCTCTCCCTCCCATCTCTCTCACTCCTCTCTCTTTCTTTCTCTCCCTGATTCTCTCCCTCTCTCTCCACCTTTTCCCCCTCTCTCTCCCTCTCTGTTTCTCTCCCTCTCCCTCTCTCCCTCTCCTCCCTCTCTCTCTTTCTCTCCCTCTCCCCCCTCTCGCTTTCTCTGTCCACTTTCTCCCTCTCTCTCCCTACCTTTCTCTCTCTTCTATACCTCTCTCATTCCCTCTCTTTCTTGCAGTCTCTCTCTCTGAACCCCCTCCCCCTCAAAGTCTCTCTCCCTCCCCCTCCTCCCTCTCCCTCACTTTCTCTCTTTTCCTTTATCTCTCTCTCCCCTCCTGTCTTTCTTTTCCTCCCTCTCTTTCCTTCTCTATCACTGTGTCTTCCTCTTTCTCTCCCTCCCTCTCTCTCCCTTGCTTTCTTTCTATCCCTCTCCCTCTCTTCATCATTCTCTCCCTCTCTTTCCTCCTCTCCTCCCCCTCCCTCCCCTCCTCATGATTTTCACTGTACTAGAAATATTCTTATAAGACTCAGTCATTTATTGCTTCATTTCTCCTGAAACTGGGCCTTTCATTTTCTTCAAATGTTTTATAACCAAATTGTTCTTTAAAAACATCTACTTTAATGACCAACTTCCTTAAAAATTTTGAAGAATTATTGAACCATGTCCAACATATTACAGAATTAAGAGATGAGTATGCCTCCAGATGGGCAAGGTAAATACAAACTTGGCTCCCTTTCCCACTTTATTCAAAAGCTACATATCCATTTATTCTGTACTCCCAGATGAGAGTAAATTGATTTATGAATTTTAGTAAAAGCTAGGGTGTTTTAAATTACTTAAATCATTCACAATATGCATTTGTGCTTTTGAAAGGGTAAATTACTATTTCCCTTTGAGACCTTGAACTATTGCCTTTCACTTTCATAAATAAAATTTTATCTCATTAAAGTAGTAGACAGCACTGACAAGGATGCCTTATATAAGTCTCACGTATATACATTCAACTCCATTTTGACTGATTTTACCAATTGTTGATAGCTACTAACGCCTCCACTTAAGATTTTTCTCTTCTATATTTTACCTGCAAAATAATAAGCCATTCTTTTTGAATTTAAATGCTTACTTACAGATCATTAAACCTTTTAAGGGAAGGATTCCTGTGGTAAGCTTTATAAAATAAAAATTCCTTTACAACATGAAACACCGCCTCTTAGTTTATGGTTTGAGATTCTTGTTCTTTGGGTTCTGAAAGGCAGTGGGTACATAGATGTATTTAAAAGGGAAATTTGGTCTTTTGCTGTGTTTTGATAATTAATATATATTAACATAATGGTCTTAGTAAATCTGGACATTATGGAAAGAAATTCTGTAAGATTGCTTCTTCTCGAAACAAAATCTATTTCATCAGAATAATACAGTGCAATGTATTATCTTAAAGAAAGTATGAGGAATGAGATGAAATACAAAGCTAGCAGCTATTATTTCTCATTTGAAGTATTATATTGAAATATTTCCTTAATGTGGCTATTTATAAACTGAAGTTTTGAAAGGTCATCTTGGCCAATATTTTATAATTTAGAATTCCATTCAGAAGTATAGGACACCAGGGCACCTGGGTAGCCCTGTCGTTTGAACATCCAACTCTTTTTCTTTTGTTTGTTTATTTTTTTTTTAATTTTGAGAGAGAGAGAGAGAGAGAGATAAAGAGGCAGAGAATCCTAAGCAGGTTCTACACAGGGTTCAAACTCATGAATCGTGTGATCATGCCCTGAGCTCAAATCAAGAGTCAGTTACTTAACCAACTGAGCCACCCAGGCACCCTGAGCATCTGACTCTTGATTTTGGCTCAGGTCACGATCCCAGGGTTGTGGGATGGAGCCCCGTGTTGGGCTCTGTACTGAACATGGAGCCTGCTTCGGATCTCTTTCTCCCCTTCTGCCCCTCTCTCTCACTCTCATATTCTCTCTTTCTAAAATAAAAAAAAATAAAAAAAATAATAATTAAAGTATGGGGCACTTGGGTGGCTCAGTCAGTTAAGTGTCTGATTCTTGATTTCAGCTCGGGTCATGATATCATGGTTCATGAAGCCCTGCATCAGGCTCTGTGCTGTTAGCTTGTGATTCTGTCTCTCTCTCTCCTCCCTCCTCTGCTAGCACAAGAGCTCTCTCTCTCTCTCTCTCTCTCTCTCTCTCTCTCTCTCTCTTTCTCAAAATAAATAACTAAATAAACATGAAAAAAATGAAGTTAACAAGGCCATTTTGAAATTGTAGAAAGAATATCTAGAACCAAACAGAAAAGATTATAGTGTCATCTATGGCACTAAAATACATGCTCATGGTGATCAAACGTCCTAACTTCCATAAATCTGTGACTCACCATCTTTAACTGCCCCCCTCCCCTGGCTACTTAACAGGAAGACTACAGTTGACCCCTTAACAATAGGGATTTAGGGGCTCTGATGTGGGCACATTTGGAATCCTCATATAATTTGTTCCCCCAAAATTTAACTACTCATAGCCTACCACTGACCAGAAGCCTTACCAATAATAGTCAATTAACACATAATTCGTATGTTATGTGGAATATATACTGATTCTTACAATTAGGTAAGCTAGAGAAAAAATATTAAAAACTAATAAATAAGAAAAACATTTACAGTACTGAAGTATATTTATTAAAACATCCACCTTTAAGTGGCCTTGTGCATTTGAAATCTATGTTGTTCAAGGTTAACTGTATTTTTATTTGAATGAATTTAAATATATAGCTATTCTTGGGTTTATGTGTTCATTTGCAAAACCATGATATATAATAAACCTCTCAAGATTAGCATGAGAGCTAAATAGGGAGCATGAAGAAGATGCTGGAAACTCACAAATGCAATTCAACAATAAAAAGTCCTTGAAGCACAAATCTTATCAAGTGGTACTATTGAAATCTTGGTAATCTGTCCCCTTTATGTGAACAAATCAAGCATAACAATAGTGTTTTACTTATCCTTGTATCTCCATATTTAGTATTATGTTCAACATATTAAACGAAGAAATAGATAAATTCGATCTCTTCATTACATAATAAGAAGTTTCGATATTTGATTAATAGAAACATACTCTTCTTATTCTACTGGTTCATAAGAGGCAAGAACACTAATGAATCAAGTATTATCCAACTGAAACAAATATGTCCCTGACTATTGTGACTATTGTGATTCACATAGACTTTGATCCATTTTGAAATATATAAATTCTTTGAAGATAAAATATGGTGTAGTATATTTAATATGCATACTACCTTTAACTTTATCCAAAGCAAAGTACCTAAATATAGCAATTCCTCCTGATGCCACACACTTCCAGACTAAGTTAAAAATTACCCCATCTCTTTTAAACTCAATGAAAATGCATTTTGTATTACAGTTTAGAGTAGCTATATTCTGCTTTCATTAAAACTTGTTAGGACTGCCGATTCTTTGGCATTACACTCTGAAAGGGGCAGAATTTTCCAAACCATATCTAATACTTACAAACATTTATCTTCCTTCCTGGAGCAACGCTAGACTACAACATGTACAAACCCAAAGAGCATAGGAATGGTTTCAATATCTCATTGCCATCTTCAATGAAATAAAGAAAAAACAAAATCTTTCTTATTTGAATGCAATGAATTAGCTCATTTTCAAAGAAAAAAATGGCAGTTCTTAGTCAAGAAAACAACATGAATGAACTCCTACTTGAATATTTCAGAAATATTTTTCTTCAACCTCTTACCAAACTCATCACTACTACTAGTATGACACTACTTTAGAAATCTCAGCCAAAGAAAAAGAAAAAAAAAAAAAGATTTGTCCTTTGTTAAACACAGTGACCTGATATACCCTATTTTGTATATCCAGCTGATCTTTTCAGATCCAAGGTCAGCAAGGTTTCAGTTTAGAGTGGTAAGGGACCATTTCTCTTTACTTTTTTACAAGAGAGTCAGGGAGACAGGAGTGCCCTATCTTGCACAACATTATTGATCTCCTTTCAGCAAAGGACAGAGGTCAGATTTCTCTCTGGATACTTATACATATGACTCGTACACCTAACTCCATTAAAACCTATTTGAGTACATTAGTGGAAACAGAATCTATTATATAGTCCCATGGGAAACCCACTAAGGAAGTAATACAGTATTATGAAGATGGCTACTTTTAAAAACATCTTAGGCAGTTTTCATGCCAGGCCTTAACCTCATTCTCACTGGTTAACTGGGGATAATCCAATGACGACATCTATGATTCCCAAGATTGAGATGGGGATGGATCTCTTCCCAAGGAACAGACTGGCGATTTTCATGAAAGCCTGTCATCATTCTAGAAACACAGAGTTTAGTGTTGTAGAGCAGGGAAGTATGTAAAATACACTTTATCCTATGCCTCAAGTCATGAAAGGTGATTAATTCACATTCTGTTTTCTTTTTACAGGATCTCTGCCCCATGGGGGAGGGATGAATTTTTTCTAGTCTAAAATAAACACTTAATAGTATGAATTTTATGAAAAACAGAGAAGAAATTTTAAAGCAAATAATAGCTGATTTAGCAGTTTTGCTTAGCTAATAGCCACATGGCTGTGCCCATTTTCACCATGTCTTTGTGTAGTTCTGATGCAAATGCCCAACAGGTATGTATAGTTTCTAATCATCACAGAAGTTTGACAATTCTTGTAAGAATCAGAAACCTGAGTTTAGAATTTAGAAAAAGCAGTATCTGCCTTACTGTTGACCCTGTAAGGTGTTGTAAGGTGCCCTGGCCTTCCAAGAACAAACCTTCATGGGGAATGTGTTTATTCCTATTTATACAGATGTCTAATGGCCAGGGGAATGACACTGACCCGCCAGGCTGAGGAGTCTGAAGGCCACTCTTCTTACACCAGATACTCTTGCAGTGGGGGTGTTAACATGAATCAGTGAGTCATTTTTAGAGTAATTTTGAAGACAGTAAAAAAGAATAATCTATCTGCACTTAAGTGAGCCTCCACAATTTGGCAATATTATCTCTTCAGGAAAAGAAAACATGCATGCTTCAGAAACATTTCCATGGTTTTTCTGATAATTACCATTATCTCATAGCAAAATATTTGACTTTACAGTTGTAAGAATAGGAATTTCAGGTCAGAAAATCAGTATCAATGTAGAGCCAACTTTTAAAAAGCTATGTCTAAATTATGTGTTGGTATATTTACCATCAAGATCAAAATCACTGCTGATTACATGAAAACCCGATAAGCGTCATTAAAGTATAATAACGTATTCTATTTTTCTTATACTGCATTAGGTAGACTTCAACGTAAAATATGACTGGGGTATATAAATACTAGATTCAGGAATAATATTCATTTGACATTCTTCTAGCTGAGAGTCCTTCTACATGACAAATAAATAGTACTACATTGGGTCTTTATATCTGTGCAGTTACACATATATGTGAAATTTTATTACTGAGGCTAGAATCAACATACTGTATTGTGTGATATACTTGGAAAAATAAAAGTAAACATGTGTCACATAGAGACCTAAAGAGCTGCATTTTTTAAACATTTTTGATGTTTATTTATTTGTGAGAGAGAGAGAGAAAAAGAGAGAGAGAGAGAAGGAGAGAGAGAGAGGGGGCCAAGCAGAGGAGGGGCAGAGAGAGAGGGAGACACAGAATCTGAAGCAGACTCTAGGCTCCCAGCTGTCAGCACAGAGCAAAATGTGGGGCTTGAACTCAGGAACTGCGAGATCATGACCTGAGCTGAAGTCAGATGCTTAACTGACAGAGCCACCCAGGTGCCCCTAATGAGCTATATTTTTAAATTAACATTATTGAACCCTCTTCTAAAACAAGATATCTGTATAAAATTAATCAATGGTCAGATTTTTACATTCCTAACATATTTTTTGAAGTTAATTATAGAGTATAGATAAAGCACAGCTTTGTAGTGTGAGTGAGGCTTACATATGGTAGCTAAAGGCAGCATATGTATTTTTGAAATCTGACAATAGTATATTTTACTGTTAAAACTCCAAATATAATATGAGCAGAAAAATAACTCTCTAGGTTAAAAAAAATTCAGACGATTACCACTACAAAAATTATTAGAGTCTACAACTTAAGCCCAATCATTTAGAATGAAAGAGCACATGTTGGATCTGTGCTTGCTATCCTACAAACAGGAAGGAAAATCTGTGGTTTTCTCTATTTGCAATTCTGACTTTTCAAATCAATTGTGTACCTGAAAAGTGCTCTGCATTTTGTGAAGGTAACACTGAAAGTGTAAAGAATGTAAGTAAAACCAGAGAATGAAGCTAAAAATTATTAGTTTTGAGAATTGGTACAAGTGGTTTAGCGTCATGAATAAATCTTCCTGCTGCATAGTTTCATGAGTGAGCCATATTTATTTATTTAACTGTCCTCTGTCATTTCTCCCGGATGATTGCAGCTGTCAGGATCATTCTCTTCTACAAAGTCGAGGCCAGATCAACACTGATGATGGTGGTGGTGATCATGTCTTTACCTTTGATACCACTTTGACATAGGGTCAGTGTGGCAGCATTTATTGTTGGGATTCTTCATTATTTTTTTTAAATAGGTCAGAAAATATATAGCTTTGTGAGCTTGTACAAGAGCACACTGTACAAGAGATTTCTATTTTATGATTCTCTTTTTCGGTAAGTTTGTAGCAATTGCTAATGAACCAAGTACATTAAATTTCAGAAGCAACCTGGTGTGTTTCTGAGATTTCCACTCCTCTAAAGAAGCCTCCTGAAGTGGACACAGCTAAGCCTTTTATACTTTGTATTCTCACAGAAATTCCAACCTCACTACTGGCACCTGAGAAGAAAATCTCCAGTTATCCAAAATAATAGGGCCATAATTTTCCCTGGATTACTTAATTCTTAAAATAAATTAGGGGTGTCCCTGGGTGACTCAGTCAGTTAAGTGTCCAACTTCAGCTCGGGTCATGATCTCACGGTTTGTAGGTTCAAGCCCTGTGTAGGGCTCTGTGCTGACAGCTCAGAGCCTGGATCCTGCTTCAGATTCTGTGTCTCCCCCTCCCTTTTCCTCTCCCCAACTTGCTCTCTCTCTCTCTGTCTCAAAAATAAACATTAAAAAAAAGTTGAGTGATCATATAGACGTTGATTGGAACCATGTAATTTTCAAGATGTTGCAAAGAGAATTTTCAGACCTACAACCTTTCTCTACAGTCTTTACTTCTGGCTGTGAATCTGGGTCCATGTTCTTGGAGAGTTCTTTTAAGACTCATTCATAGACTACAACCTGCAGCTTCAAGAGAAAAATGATTGAGAGTTGAACTTGGACATCATAAGCAAGTCATAGGAGCTTCCTTTTTTCCTTTGGTTTTTCCTTTGGTTGCTGCGTTGGTTCACATCACTTCAAGATACTGACAAAGGACTCATAATACACAGAACACACATATAGTACACAGGTGAAACAGAGATGAGAAAGCATTGTAGACCATTGTGATGGTGTCTAGGCTGGCCATTTGCATGCATGTGGAGAAATACAGAACGTTGTTCTGTATTTCAGGTAGAGGTTTTCAGCTGTAGCTTCATCACTGTTATTAGATTCAGGAAGAGCTCTTTAGTGTTACTGTTTTTTTTTTTTTCCCCTTCTTTGATCCTTTGTAGAGATAGAGACTAAGTGGGTAGTGTGTTCTTAAAAAAAAACTTTTCATATTCGTCAAAAATGGTCATTATGACCAAAAGCTTTCTCTTCTAACAACTAAAAATAGAGCACTCCACCCTTTAGCTCACAGAGCTGGTTTTGATTCTCTAGGGCCTTCTGTTCCTTAAGCTCTTGATATTGCCCACTTCCTTTTACAAGCGATACCCCCAAGGACAAAGCTTTAATGAGCACCTAAACAATGACAACCAGAAGGACAGGACGATTTCCATCTCAGACAGGTGAGGCTTCTGGGGCTTCTCATCAATGGCCGCATAAAACAGAATCTCTGGAGTGCATGTCCAGGTGTCTTCTCTGCCCTATTGCTCTGCTGTCATTGCATTTCAGCTATTTTGGAACTTCCAATTCTGGTGGGAACACATTCCCTTTTCTCAATCCTGCTGTGTAGTAAGAATCACAATAACACAACTGACCTGGAGATGCCAGTAAATAAGAGACTGGTATCATGGAGTGTCAAGCCATTACAGGGAGTATAAAGACCCGGAACAAATAGGTATTTATGCGTTTCTCCTGGGAACTGGACAGATGTGTTTAGAAGACACACATTGATGAAATAATAGAGATGGAAAATAAGACCCCTGTGACGCATTCTGGAATAACAACAAAGAGTTAGTAACCTAAGTTCTAAGAAGAGTAATTCAAGGTAACATCAGAGATTTCTATTTGCTGAGTAGGGCAAAGAAGGCACCAGAGCCAAGGGGCTCTTCCATGAGGAACCTCCTTTATTAATCTACTCCTGGCCCACAGGCTGGATTTACCAATGCTCCCCATTCTCTCCATAAAAATGATCACTCAGTGGAACACCCAAACACTTCTATTCCCAAAATATGCCAGTGTATATCAGCCAAGATTGTAACTGTAATTAAGCAGTGTCATGAAGTGTGGTAGCGACTTATGGAGTAAGAATGTGAAAGAAAGTTTTCAGAGAAAAATAATTTTCTACATTGAAAGCTTTGGACATAAGTACACTCTATGTATAAATGCTTCCCTGAAATTTGGTGTAAGATAACTCTAAAAGTTTGGGGGGAAATAGTAAAAATGCAGAAGGACTTGGCACATTAAAGAAGAAATCAAATACCTCATTTTGGGTGTGGTTTTGGCAAGAAAAACAGTACAGAACTCCTATACGCATACACATTTTTTACCTAAGACCATGGACATACTAACAACTCCCATGTTCATATTTCCATGATGTACCTCCCCCTTGCAATCCAGCTGTCCAGTTAAACATCCACGTGAAGGTCTGGTGGGCACACCTGATATGCTCAAACCAAATCCCTGTGTTCTACCTGCATTAATCCACCCCTCCCCCTTTTCATAACCTCAGTTAATGTTAGCTATTTGGTTCCAGGTACCAAAATTTGGTATATATGTATGTATTTGGCATATACACCTATCTATTTTAGAAAATATAAGCTAGTTAATTTGTCTAGGAAGAAGACATTTTCATGTTGATGCTGTACATAGTTCTATTTGTGATAAGATTTACACAGGTGCTCAATTAAGATTTCTAAATTTCTTCTGGACAAAAATAACTGGACGTTTGTTAGCTACTAAAAAAACTGCTTTAGTTCAAATCATCTAGAAACAAAGAGCTGGCATTGATTGAAATTAAAAGAGGAAAGAGGAGTGGTTATTGCAGGTAGAAGAGAGGGACTTAGCTTTGAGCAGGTCAAGTTGGAAGAAAGCATTGGACCTGCCAGACCTCCATGTGGAGGTTCCGATGGACAACTGGATTGCAAGGGGGAAGTAAATCAGGGAGACCAACATTTGAATTTGTGTACAGATGGAACTATGTAAATATCACCTATGAAGTGGATGTCCATGCAGAAAAGGTGGATATTTGAAAGCAGGACAGAGAAGAAGATCCAACATGGGAAACTAGAAGTGGCTAATGAGGTGGGGTAAGAATCAGGGGTCTCAGGAGATAGGAATTGTTAAAAGGAAGAGGAAAGTACAACTCTATCAAATGATACAGAGAGGGAAGAACATAGGATGTAGGACCAATCAATCATTACATGTAGGTCTGCAGCCATCAGCGATCCACATCAAGGTGGTTTTCCTAGAAATGCTGGAGACAGCACCTCATTGGAGTGGGTCAGAGACAGAACATCAGAAAATGAAAATGAAAATAAAAATAAAAATAAAATAAAATGGGAGAATCAAGTATTGAAAACTTCCTCCAAAGTATCAGTGGCTTTTTAAAACCTGTGCTTACATCTGTGCCTCCCACATGATTGTAGGGAGGGTTTCATGAGTAAGTAACTCATATATGGACTTTATATATAAAATCTAATCGAATTAAACCATTCCCTAGCAGTCACAGTGAAGACAGAGATGTTCTTAAGTCCTAATCTTTTTTCTGAAATCCTATGGTGGCATCAACCTGGTATCGCCCTCATCGTCCAAAACTTATGCAGCAGTTTTCACATTCTTTATTTTCATATGCTGCATTCCAGGCATGCATTCCAGGGTAAAGTCTTGAAAAGTCACTTGTGATACTCAGATTGTGAACCACATGTGTCAGCATGCAAGTTGCTACCATGCTCGCACTTTCACTACCCGCATCATGACCAGAGAGCAGAGGCCGGATGCCATCTTTCTCACCATTTCTTTTCTCCTTGCAAAGCACCTGAATGTACTTGGATACATTCCCAGAACATGGAGTGTGATCATCATGTGGAAAAGCAAGAGATAGAAAAAAGATAGGCAGAAGAAGGAATTTTTCTCCAGAGGAGACTCAGAACAATCCTGGAGACATTTCATTAACCCAAAGACAAATTAGGTCCAATAGAAATATCTGAGCTCTATAGACAGGCCTTGGAAGATGAAATTGCACTCAAAGTCAGTGTCTAAATTGGAGAATGAAAAGGAGTTGAGTTAGGTGGGGCAGTTCAGAGAACACCGGAATTAAGCATACAAGAAGTGTGTTGATGGGGGCCATTGCGGATATTCATAGATTCTGTGCACATCTCAAAATATAAGGGCAGTGGATGGCTGATATGTACCTTAAACGAAGCCCTCCTGAGCTGAATCAGCTTTTCCAGGCATTTCTCAGTGAAGCAAGGCTCGCGTTTCTGTTTCTTGTGATTTCACTTGTGCAGGAAGCTCTGGAGTATTATTTCCTAGTCTAAAATCCCAGGCCCAAGACTCTCATGAAAGAATATGAAGGCTGTACATTCTAGTGACCCATATGGAATTGTCACCTGTTATAAGTTGTCCTTGAGCGCTCAGGTTTGGTTTACTTATATGAGAATGCATCGTCCCAGAACAAGGCTTTACATTCCAAAATATTACCACAAATTAAAGGCAATTTCTGCCTTAGTTTTGAAGTTACAATTAGTCCTTCCCAATTAGTCTCCCCACAAGGCCATGCCCAGGTCATCCTGCCTTTGTTTGGCTTAGGGACACTCTCTTCATGCCCCCACTCTGCGAGATCCACATTCTTTTCAAAATGACAAATATACCCTCTGTTCAGAAACTGGAATAAGCTGTATATATTCGTGTTCCCAAACATTCCAGACTTTTCATTTTCTATTTTTTTTTACCATAGCAAATAGTATTTTTAATCATTTTTAAAATTTACAAATTCACTTGAGGTATTGCCTTTGAAAGAGACAAATGTCCATTCATACAAGTCACATTATAACATATGTCTAGCTATTTGTTAATTCAGTACATTTTTAATTGAATGTTTTGATAAGCATGGGGGGGGGTAAAAGGGAGTGAGCATCAAGGCATCCATGCCCTCAAGAAGCTTCCCTGCTCCTGGGGGACAGCAGCCTAGTCAACAGGTGGTCTGCAACAACTGTACTCTCTGAACATAGTGGGAGCCCCTGCAGGTTCCCTCTATGTGGGGGTGAATCAAACCTGTAGGGGTTTCCCTGACTAGGAGGAGTACATGCCATCTCGACACATGGGACTGCATTGTTTTCTAAACTTTTCTTCTAACATTAGATTCTTTTTTTTTTAAATGTCTTTATTTTGAGAGAGAGACACTAAGAGCAACTGGGGCAGGGGCAGAGAGAAAGGGAGACACAGAATCTGAAGCAGGCTCCAGGCTCTGAGCTGTCAGCACAGAGCCCGACACGGGGCTCGAACTCTCAGACTGTGAGATCATGACCTGAGCCGAAGTTGGACGCTCAACCGACTGAGCCAAACTTGCGCCCCCTAACGTTAGATTCTTAAATGGCCCCAAACAAAAATGCCAACCGCAAGAACCACAAAAACACTGATATTAATCATGACATTAACAATATCAGAGACTAGGCGACAAGAAGGAGCACAAAGTTTCCCAGCATGCCTACTAAGTATCTGAGGCTTTCCGTCTCTCGTACTAACCATACTGATCTTTACAACAATCCCACCTGCTTGTCTTACCCTATGCAGGAGGAGCCTGAGATTCAGAGACTCCCAGAAATACTGCGCAAAAGTGTTAAGCAGCAGAACACAGGTAACAACAGATGTACCAGACTCCACAGGCAGGAATCACTCTCCTCCAGCAAACAGCCTGGGAGACAATTGAAAGGCTCCTTTCTAGATTCTAGAAGCGTCAAGGCTAAGTGAAGATACCTTAAGAGCTAACGTGTTAACATTGCCCGGCTCCCCAGTCTGGGCAGATAGGCTCTAAGCCCCCATCCTGGTGTGCAAATCCCCAACAGCAAGAGCTTGCAAGCGCTTCCTTTCTACAATCTATTAAGTTTTGAATAACTTGGCCAAATTCAAGTCTTGCAATGCTGTTGGATTTTATTTGTACTAATGGAAAGTGACCTGTCAGAGCTGCACGGCTTTCTGATCACCCTGGGAAACAGAAGACAGTAAATCAAGCCCCCTGGGAATGGCCATCACGTTGCGGGCCATGTCCTTGCTCTCCCTAAGCGACTCCCCTTGTAGTTTATGTCGTTTTCAGCCCTTGGCATGATAAAAACTGAGCAGCCATTTTACAGCTTTAATTGTGTCCAAATCCTCCAGGATTTAGTAACTTCAGGCAGTAAATAAGCTTGGAATTTCCTTGAGGCTGGTTGATGTCCACATTCATTTATTGTGTGAACGTTTGTTTACAGGGGCCTTAAAACAGCAGAAAACTGGGGGGCAGCAGCCAAGATGGAGACCAACCCAGTGGAAGAGACACGTCTGTCCTCCAGCCTCTAGGTTTACTAGTCACCTATTTCCAACTTCCACTGTGTATCTTTGAAAAAACTAAAAAAATAATAAATCATGCCCCCAAACAAAAAATACTTTGAGACAGGCTGGGGTTGGTATTTAAAGTGTAAATTTGGAAGCAAACTAGGATAGAAGACATTTATTCATCTGTTTATTTCATGCAATACCTACCAAGTCACAATGCTGGAAAAATAAAAAATAAAAGAGAAAGAAAAAGAAGAAGATAAAAGAAAAGATCCAAGTATTATATTCCAAGAAGCAATAAACTAAAAAGTTCATTTAATGAACCCTAGTGCTTGCAAATCACAAGGAGTATGCAGAAGGAAGATAAATGACCAGAAGTATCTCTCTCAAAGGAAGAGCAAGTTAGCCAGGAAGGTGCTAGAATCTATTATGTAACCGGGACCTTCATAGCTCGGGAGGGTATGGAGCAAAAAGACATAAAGTGTGTTGCCCATTTACACGGATGGAGATTTCCGGGTTAAGACATCAGAAAACTTACCTATAATTCAAGCACAAGCCTTGATAGTATTTTTAGCCAACACTCTAGGCTGCAGTTTTAATGTAATTGGACATTCATTTGTTCACTGGATATCATCTAGTTTTTAGTTTTCCCTAATTATGACCAAACAAAAGTTGGGTATGAAAAAATGCTTGAGAGGAAAACTATAAAAAACAAAACACAAGAAAATAGATCAGTAATCTTAAAGCTTACTAATATGTATGAAAAATTTTCTTATATTATGGTGATCTCTGACCATTTCTGACATGTCTGTTTATTTCTGTTTCAGAAATGAGACCTGACCTCAAATTGACATGTAAAATCGATCTAGGTGGGTTTTTCAATTTGCAAAAAAGAAAAAAAAAAAACGTTTGTAGGAATTAGCAAAAGGCTTTATGAAATGATATTTACTTCCTCACACATGTGACGAAAATCTTCCTTACCAATGTGAGGAATCCTTCCTGCAATGTTTTCAGGAGTGTTTTGATAGGTTTGGACAACATGAGATTTCAGGTTTTTTGTTTGTTTGTTCATTTGTTTCTTGTCTCCCTTAACGGTCAGTATCATAAACATTTTTCATTTATAAGAAAAAATTCACTTTCATTTACATTCACAAGCTATGTTAAAATATACATGAATGCTTATATTGGAACTTTTAAATATATTTACCTGAAAACTTCCTCTGCGTATTGCAAGGATATGCTTCGATTTTCTTTCTTTCTTTCAAGGAATTTGTTAAATCCTTTTCAAAAATGTGGTAAATTGAGTAGCGTTAACAAAACCAAAGTATTATTTATGGATATGAATTTCACGGTATAAGCTTATTGAACAATAATTTGCATTTTACTGTGTGTTTTATGCATGTAACTTTTCTTTTGTTTGTGTTTAGTGAGGCACGAAAAGGAGATGAAAAACTAAAGTTTGATTCAGGTTCTCTGGCTCCAAAGTTACTCAGTGTGGTTAGAAGTTGTGACATTGACTTCAAGAAATCAAGAACTGTTAAAGGATTGGGGAAGGTGTTTGAAAGAGAAGTATAAACGAGGCTGAGCATGAAAACACATTTGTCTAACAAAATACAACTATATTATACGGAAAAGTATCTTTTATGTACTGGTAACATGTTTTCTTTTTCTTTTTTAATATGACAATGTTTTGAACTCTTTGAGCTCATTGGATCATGCAAACCAGAGACATCCATTGTTTTTAAGGGCAAAGAAAATATTGTTTGCTCATGCAGTGAAGTTGACTAGGACCATTTCTACACTCATTTCAAGGACGTAGTTATTTCCAGTATTGGCTCTATAGGCTAAACTCTACCATAGTGAGTGATTATGACTTTGTTTACCCCAGCTAACAAGGGCCCCAGCATTTTGCTTCTCTTCAGAAGCCTGGCTTTAGCAAACTATTTTTATACCCTGGGATTCTGTGGAAACTTCCATTTGGATGATTGTAAAATGCTGTTGGGGGTTGCTGGGGTGTTTGAAATCACATCAAAATTGATGGAAAACAAGTTGGCTCAGTTGTAGTGAATTGTTCCTGATTCAAATTTGGGAAAGAAGTCGAAGCAAGTCTCCACAGGGATAAGCAAAGGGATTTGGGGGGCTTGAGTTCAGGCCATCTGTAGACATGACAGGTGAAGGCCCCCTCCACAGTGTGAGATCCCTCCTTCTCTTTCAGGACATTCATTGCTACCACTGAGTGACAGAGGACACCTCAGTCATCTTAGTGTTGAAAAATGCTAAGGTCTAACATTCTCATTCAATTGATTTTTTAAATTGCTTCTCAAATGCCAGCCACCACGTTAGCAAGCCAGTATGCAGTCCTAGATTCTCTGTTGCCAGGGCAATTGTCTTCCCACCGTCAATTTATCAGCCCCAAATAAACTCTCTGCCCGCGAGTGAGAGTACATATTAGGCAGACCTGGAAGTTTTGCAGGAAGACAGATTTTCTTTGAAATGTCGAATTTTCTACTACATTTCAATCCAACCTACATTAAAGGTCAGGAAAAATGTTGTCTCTCTCTTTCTTTTATATGTCTCTTGCCTAAGACTCCATGTACTGCCAAGAGAAGAAGAGGTTTACTACATATAATGCCAGTGGCAATGGTAACAATGAGGAGGACGGGGTGAGTAGCAGGTGGCACTCACTGCCTGCCACCATGTGTGGGCACTAGGTCACACACTCCAGGGGCCTCCTCTCACCCCCATCCCCACGGTGTCCCCAGGAGACATGGAGGCATGGTTGGCCTCCTAGTCTTCATCTCAGGATCTGAAGTTCAGAGTTAACTGTCCGAGGTCACACCGCTCCTAAGTGGTGGTGAGGGAATCAGAACCAGGCCGTTCTGATTCCAGGGATCCCACTTTATTATGTAATGAAGCATCACTGCTTTGTTAAGGATTTAATGATAAGCAGGTGATAAGTAGCCCCCCAGACACACACAAGGGTTATCCTGTTGAATGTTTTTCTAAATGGATTTCATACTTGATTTTCTAATATTATAATAGAGCTGCTTGAAGAACTCAGGTTATCTTTAGACGTTGCCATTAGCCCACGTCAGCTTTCTTGGGGATGCCTAATTTGTGTCGGAAAGCCTTGCTTCTCTCGAGCTGTGTTATTCTGGGGTGAGAGCTCATTCTGCTGGCCTGATGCTTGCATCCTGGACTCCTGACCTTAGACGTAGTTCTCTGTGCTGATGGAACAGAGAGATATCAAATTTTACAAGGCTGCAAGAAACCAAGAGAAGAGAAAACCTCTCTCACTGTTTCTTCTCTTCAGGTCAAAGCATACTATGTTTTGCATCCAGGAAGGTACAAGTGATTCATGGCTTGTATGCATCCTGAGTTTTGCATTTAACAGAGACCATGGTGGCCAGACTACTGACCAGGTCCTTTATAGACACTGTGCACTTTGTCAGCACAGACCCACCTTCTTCCTCACCTCCATTCTCCACCGGTGCTAGACTTTACATGTTGAGAGTGAGATATATAATTTCACAGAAAAGATATTTAACAAAACAAAAAACAAAAAAAGACAGGCTAGAAGGTATAAATGAGGGTTAATCGTACTGATCCTTAAAGAGTAAGTAAAGGGCTGGACTGAACTCAGCCAGGAAAGAAGTAGAAACAACTGTCTTTTAGGAATTATCAGTCCTGATGGGCTGTACGTGGTAGATAAGTAAGGAATAATCAAACATTACCTCCCCCCAAAAAGATGTTAATTCTGTAAGACTAGGAGACTGACAGCAAAACTGGTTTTGGGGAAAGGTAAGAAATTAAATTTTGACACTTTGATTTGAAATTGACAGTCTGACATTGAAATGATCTAATGATAGCATATACTTTCTCAATCATGTAATGTGGAGGATGAGAGAGGGTAAAGAAGGTAATAATGGTAAAGGGAGCTTGGATCACAGGTCGACAGGAGGCCAATTCTTTAGGACAACAGTAAAGGTATGCTTGACAAGGCGGAGTCTCAAACACAGGCTTACAACAAAGTCAGGTAGGTGTAAATCTTTGTGTTTGATAGACTTCAAAGGAGTCTGATTTTGTTACAGAATGATGTTTCCCTAAAAACCAAACCTATATTTTTAAAAATATAGTTATATTTTTTCAAAAGATTTTTTACTGTCATTTTTGGACAAGCTCACAATTGAGGCATATTACACAAAATTTTTATTTATTGATGTGTCATATAACTAAATCGGCTTTATTATAATGACTAATGGTATGCAATTCTGATTATAGGATCCAGATCTTTACGATAAATACATAAGATACATGTTCCTATCTCAGTAAAACTACATGTCATGATCTAGAACAGGAAAAATGTGCTATTTTCTATAGTACTTAGGAACCCCCACAATATAGTCAGTCCCACAATATTCTATTATGCTTAAAACTGTGTGCCTTTGGGGGGTCTTACCCAAGAATCGAACAAGTTTGAAAAATACATTTCCTCTTGCAGAAATAATTTTGAGTCTTCCAAGTTAAAGCAAGTTAACAGTTACCAGAATGTAATTTAATAATCAACGTACTATTCTTTCTGAACACACATACACAGGCACCCAGAGTCATGTGCACTTTACCTAATATATCTCATTCAGATTCCTTTTATCTGTTCAATAAGTATGTTTTGTAAATAAATTCTATGTTCTTGAGACTGTCATGTTCAGGTTTACCATCATAGCAAAGCAGAATTTCACTTGGTGCTACCACAAGATTATCAGAGGGGTAGACATAGATGGAAATGCTGAGTATTTCATGGGGAAATTTCACCTGTATGTGAGCTTCACAATGTTTAGCTCCAGTCAGATTCCCTATTTAGTGCTTCTACATCTGAAACATGCTCACTCTCAAGAAGATAGATGGAGGTAAGGACACATGAATGTGACCTTGCTGAAATTAAAACAGAAACAAAAGCAAACAAAAAACCCAAACTTTTTTTATAGATGAAATACACAACAAAATTCTTCTGTACCAGTACCAAAAATTGGAAAAAGTCAAAATCAGTCCTCAGAGCTTTTTCTTTTCTAAAGGAGAATAGGTCTTCATTGGACCAATCAATCCAAGAGCTCAGTTTTGATTACCACACTAAGATGGTGGAGGTCACAGGAGAGAAGTCAACTAGCTGAGGGTGGGTTGTGTCTGGCCTCCGAAAAGCCTGTACTGCTGCATCTCTGTCAGTCCCTCCCAGCCTGACTCCCTGGTCACTACACTGAGGTCCTGCCCTACCTCCTGCGAGGGCATCCTCTGCAGTCCCTCTGTCTCCCACATGTCCTCCCCACCTTCCCAGAGGGGTCCTTCCCAGCCTTGAGCAGGAGCCTCCCAGCCTTCTGTTCTTTGGAAGGTCCCTGCAGCATCTCAATTCAAATTCTAGACCTATGGTAATGTCTGACTGGCCAGCCTCCCTTCCAGGTGCCTCCCTTCCCCACTGTGAGCTTCCACATCCTACAAGTGAAACACCACATCTCCCAGAACGTTCTCTGGCAGGTCCCAAGCAGGATGTGTTGATCTTTCTTGAGTCCCCACTGCGGTTTATGCACACCACCCTCAAAAGGATTCCCATTCTGTGTCACAATGGTACAATTAGAGCGTGAGCACCCTGAGGCAGCGATGCTGTCTGATCTCGTCCATCCGCAGGAGCTGGTGGAATCTCAAGCTCCTTAACGCACTATTCTTGTTTTTAAAAATCTATATTTTTGAAGGGCTTTAGTACAGGGTTTTAAATTTTACCTTAGCTAACACAGACTTGAAATCATTTTAAGAAGGACTCAGCAGCAATGTTTTTAAAAAGGTAACTAGGGGTGCCTGGGTGGCTAAGCTGATTATGCATCTGACTTTGGCTCAGGTCATGATCTCACTGTCTGTGAGTTTGAGCCCCACGACTGGCTCTGTGCTGGCAGCTCACAGCCTGGAGCCTGCTTCAGATTCTGTGTCTCCCTCTTTCTCTGCCCCTCCCCTGCTTGCACTCTGTCTCTCTCTTTCAAAAATAAACATTACAAAATTTTAAGAAAAAGTTACAAACTAGGATGAAACAGTATAGAAAATATCAAAGTCCATCCCTCATATCAATGGCAAGTATTACTTTGTGAAACTTTTATTTATATGTGGGTGTAGACACATGCATGTGTTCGCGTGTGTGTGTCTGTGTATGTGAGAGAGAGGTGTGACAGTTTATAAACTATAGTTATGTGATGCAATGTACATATTATATCTATGTATATATGTATATGTGTACATAATGGCTATCCAGGTTTAAAGTCATGATTCTAAATACATGGCAATATATTTTGTAGTGACTTTCCAACACATAGGTATGAAAGTCACAGTGTGGAATGATGGAATTATTCAGAACATATTTCAATGTTTTTTAAAAGGCAAATTCCAAAAACATGGAAAATTACAGAAAAATTGTATGTTTATTACTTAACTGCCTGAAACACATTTATAATTCTTTTTTCTCTACCTTTTCTGTGCATATTCTTTCATCAGACCTTCATAGGACAACTGTTATTTTTTATGGAAAAACAGATAATCTAGTCTTTCCTCCCCATCATGGTACATTTAAAAAAATAATTATTAATAGAAAGCTATGTCCAGCTACACAGCTAGCTACTTTTAATGTCATATGATGTTTTTTGGTATTATCCAATTTGGGAAGATTTCTAACAGGTAACCTTCATGCATGATCAGGAAGTCCTTAGGTCTTTTCAAACTTGTCTCTGGAATTATCAATAATAAATACTCCTTGAATTGACACCTATAAATTATGTTTTGGCTGATGTCTTTATTGTAGAGGTGTATGTTAAGACTTATGTTATTATTGATGTGAGTATTTTCAGTTAAATCAGCAAGAGATTCAAATATTTTTTCAAATATGTAATTCACTGTTCTTCATTAATTGGGTTATCAACCAAGATAAAAGCCTACTAATTACTTCTGTTAAAAATATATCTCTTCTTCTTAAGGAATAATTTATTTTGTATGATTTAACATTTTTGTTATTTGCTTCTCTACAGCAGAATAATTTCAATTGATTTCAACACTAATCTTTATCACACCTGATTGTGTCTGACTCTCCTGTTATTTGATAAATGTATTTAAGTAGACAGATGAGAAAGGCGTTGGTTCCTCTCATAAAAACCCACAACACTGACAAGATGGTAATTTCTTATGTGTTTTACTGAAATGTTCTAAATCCTCTTCCCAAACTGCAAATCAAATGGCATAGTAGAGGTTTATCACATGCATCATTATTCATATCTGAGTTATCAAATATGCCATCATAAAAAAAAAAAGGAAAAGTTATATCACATCTACAGTAATACATGATGCATAACCAGGTATAGTTCTGACAGCCTGCCTAGGTTTCGACAAAGACTTAACCCTCCATTTATCATATACAAGTCTAATGATTGGAAACCTTTCCCATAGTCTAGCTATTGGCCCCATACACATCAGTCCTTATTTCTTCTATACTCATGTACTTGAGGCATCAGTTCCCTGAGGACACATTCACACACGATACCATCTCAGGCTCTGTGTGTTAGTGTCACAGCACCAGGTATGAGGATTCCCAGGAGCCACTTCTAAACAAGACAGCTAACAGAACCTTAATAATACATGATACAACTGAGAACCCTATAAATTGTTCTCACTAGGGACAAGTGAATATATCACTGGTCGAACTCTTAGCTGTGTCCTCATTTTGCTGTTGGCCGCTCAGCATGAGGGGGAGAGTGATGGACAAGTCAAGCTGAAAGAGATGGTGGTCTTAACCATTTGCAGTTTTAATATCTTAATATCTCACATTTTGGAAAAACAGATGATCATGCGAGCAGACTGCTGGAGGCTCGCCTAGTACTGTAGGTGGAGTAAATCCACCTCTGAGAAGACTAACCTAATATTTCCTCTACTGGGACCAAAAGGGTATTGATCATATTAATCTAGAGTTGAAGTTCAAGAGGAAGGTAGCTGAGTTATTGAATACCATCATTATTCCACTTTCTGGTACATTTATAATAAAGCACCCCAATATATTTAAAATATTCAGAAGTGGAAAATTAATTCTATTTATCTTTCAATGTATTGGGGGAAAATTCTTTATCAACTATGCCATTTTCTCTTTTTATCCAAAATTTAAGGAAGGAATTTAATTGGTGTTATGAGAGTTACAGGTCTCACACCACTTTGTTGTTCTTAAATATTTTCATGAGAAAAAAATTATTAAATGTATCCAACAAAATGAAAGAAACCTGTCAATAATTAAAATGCTGATTTTTGGATCTTACTGAATATCCTAAAATACAGGCTATTGATTTATGTGAGGGAAAATCTCAGTGAAATTTAGTCTTAAATTATTTAATCCGTTGTATTATTGAAATATAAGCATGGTGTACTTGATAGTTAAATGGTTTGAAAATGGTCTGAACAATACATTGTGTTAGTGTCTGTTGGTCTGTTGGATCTTAAGACCTATTTTGACTCCCCCCCCATTTATAAAATGTAATGAACCAAGCAATATACATTATCCTTACATATGAAAATATTAACTGGCTTCTTGATTTACCACCTCTTCCGGTCTCCTGTCCACTTGTCCACCCAGTCATCTCTTCCCTGCAAACTCAGATAATCCTTTCTGTAACTTCTTCAGTACCTCTGGTCTAGGAACATTGCTATGTATACTTGGAGTTCTGAGATATAATGCCTCAGGATAGTTCTGTGAGATGTGGAAAATAGAAATGCTGGATATCATGATTCATGGGTGGAAGACTCATTTTTATTTAAAACATTCATTCATAATCTACTCAAGGCCACAGCAGAAAGAGATCTCTTTCACATGGCAGGAAAGGAGGGACTATGAATCTATTTGGAAGGAAATGTCTGAATCCCCCTGAATTTATTTTATTAGGTCCATGCAGTAAGCTCAAGTTCACAGAATAGTAAGTATTTCTGTAATTACATTTACACCTATGCACTCGAAGAGAAAATGACTCGGTAACAACTATGTCATTTTACAAGTCCAAGATGGGAAAGATCTGACTTTAGCCTAAGTTTGCATAATTAAAAACTGAAACACAAAAACCTCAATATTAGCTAATGTTAGGATGTAGTAATCAGAAGAAGCTATCTTCATGCAAATGCAAAGCCTTATTGTAGAAATACCATTTAGAATGGAAAAGGAGCCACCTCCCCCAGCCACATTTTGGATACCCTGTTTCTGAAGCAATGAATGGCGTCAGGACACAGACCCAGAGGGTGTGGTCAGAGAAAAGGAGGACAGCAAATGACAAAAATAAACTTTCTGTTTCCACGTATGAGCAAGATTATCATGGTTTGAAAATATATATTCTGAGTCATCTTTCTTGTGGTTTCAGATAGCAGAGAAAGCACCAAATGATGACAGGGATAGAATATACATCTATGGTGAACATGACGAGCTCTCTAGCTGTTCCAAGAGAGAACAAGGGCCTCATAAAGAACCATCCATCATCTTTGTGCCCGAGACAGGCACAGAGTCCTCTCCGGGAGGCCATAGGGCGGATCTCTGCACAAGATGGGCCTTAATGAACTTCCCACCTGAAGAAGTCATGCTTTTTCAATCTTTTTCCAATAGCTAAAGCTCATTTTATTTTTTTAATTTTTAATGTTTATTTATTTTTGAGAGAGAGAGAAAGAGAGAGAGAGACAGCATGAGCAGGGAAGCGGCAGAAAGAGAGGGAGACACAGAATCCAAAGACAGGATCCAGGCCCTGAGCTAGCTGTCAGCGCAGAGCCCAACGTGGGGCTCGAACTGACGAACCATGAGATCATGACCTGAGCCGAAGACGACACTTAACCGACTGAGCCACCCAGGTGCCCCTCAATGGTGTTTATCTTTAAAAGGGATATGTATCTCTCAGAACTGCTTAAGGAAGTCTGAAAATAAATTATAAGTTATACTAGAAACTGTATTCTCCAGAACTAAAGGAGAGAGGTAGATTCATTTAATCAACCACATACTTCCCCATGTTTAGAGATTTACCTCTATTTTCTCAGGGGGTTTGTTTAGTGTTTTATTACATTAATTATTACATTAACACTAACTATTTTGAGTCAATAGATGGCACTTCTAAAACCTGAAGAAAGAATTACTCCCTGAGACTAAATACACCAAGAAAAATAAATATGCCAAGAAAATAATAGAATTTATAATAGAGGATATCACATTCTCCAAGAAGTAATATACTTTAAAACATATGTGAAGAATTTCATAAAGACCCAAATTCTAGTCAAGGAAAATCCTCAGGTCAATATGTATCTATTTAATGGTGGCAATGAACCAGATGAGAAATAAGCTGATAAACAAAAACAAGAGCACAGAAATGGGAATTCTCATCAGGAAACCAGGAAATGGTATCCCCAAGGCAAGAATATGTATGTATGTGGTGTATGTGTGTGTGCACGCACTCATAACCCACCTGTGAAGACTCAACCATGATTAACTACAAAGATTAATCATTGGCCCTTCCCAGGGAGTCATATGTTATTAGAATTTAATATATTTTCTTTCTAGCTCATGCATTAATCACTTGTGAGTTTAGTTAATATGAGTCGAAGAGTTCTTGTGATCTAACCACCTCTTGATGCATGAATGAATTTTTCTCTGGACAGTGAATGTTTGGCAGAGGTATTGAAAATTCACATAGTACATATAGATAAACACAGTAGGTGGCCTTTAATGCCCTCAAGTAATATAACCACTTATCTCAAAGAAAAGGCGACAGAGTTCCGAGCCTCCCTCCCACATTTTCTATCTACTCAAACATTCCTTTCAGTTCTCTAGTCAGGTGAATTAAGACAGCAATTCATATATCACAGCCTTTTCCCTCCTTCCATGCCCACAGATGGATTCCACAGTAAGATGTGCTGGGAAACACGTCTTGAAGTGAGATTTTGGAGCAGACATCCACCTGCCTGGAACATGAAAGCCTCGTTTTGTTTGTGATTGGGCTTTTTTGGTGTTTCAGTGAAACAGTGATGAGTCATGGCAACTCAATGCCTGATAGAGGGAAGATGCTTGGTGTGGGTCCTTTCCTTGGTTTCTACACCTAGCATTTCACACTAGGGCTGAGGGTCATCCTGGGAAGATGCTGAGGGGAGCCCAACAAGCACCCCATTCACAAAGCACTTCTCAGGCACTTCTCATTTGCCTATATGCTATGATACTCCTTCTTCCACTGCTCTCCTTGGATTTGTGGGCTCCCATCAATTGACTCTCACTGAGAACTCACTCCTAGGTCAGAGTTGCTCGTCAAATATTACAGTTCAGTTTCAAACTGCACTGAGCACAGCATCTTGATTCTGTGCCTCCTTTCCAGCACAACAGATGCTCTCTAGGACTGAGGGGTTGTATTTTCTTTGAACAGATTTTTTTTTTAATGAGAATAATATATATATTTTCTATCAGTATTCAGAACGGTTAGCTCAACGATTTATAAGAGAACAGTAACAGTAACATCCATAGTTGGCAATAGCAAAAATATTTTACTTCTGACAAGAGAACTTCTAAAAATAGTATTATTCTGTTTGGAAAACAAACACATGACCTCAACAAATTTTATTTCATGTAATACTTTACTCAGCTATGTTTTAATCATAATCACTATGCCAATTAGGATGTGAAGGTAGGATTCTTGTTCACTGAAGTCTTGTAGAATATCTTCTTTGATAAACTCCCATGAATTAGAAAAAGGAGTACAGCACATCTCTAGGAAAATACATTTTCTTAATTTAATATTCATAGCCATGAAAGTTGAACTAAATTTATTGAATATAATCCTAATGGTTTAATGTATATAAAATTTCAAATTCAAGTTTGAAAAAACTGTCCTTTAACCATTTCAAATCATATATTTGAAGAGTAGAGTTAAAAATCAGACTTCCATAATAAAATTATTAAACTGAGCTAATCCACCAATAAATTTCCCTTTCGTGTAAACAGAAACTATTTTTGGTAAGTAACATCTTAAAAAAGTCATAAAAAATCCATAGCAAAAATTAGATTTCACTATATAATGTCTAATCAATGAAGTTTTAATTTAACAAGCATACAAGTGTCATAGACATTTAATTTTGTTAGCGATTTTAGGCTCCTAGACAGATTTTTTTTGTGTGTCTAAGAAGAAAAACTTCACTCTTTAATAGCACCATTGTAGCATAATGGATTTTATTCTGGTTTTGTTTGTAAAAGGTAGGAATGCAATGTAATTTTATTAAGAATGAATTACTAAGCAGTATGAAAGCTTTCATAAATATTAAATATGAACACATAGCATTCACAATGTCAATATTTATAATATTTCCTGAAAGCTTTTAGATACTATTTACTCCTATGGTATATATTCCTTCTTGATGGTCTGCATGTTGTTTAAGAACCCATTCATGCTTTTATTTGCTTAGTTGAGTATTCACTTACTTAAATAAAGCATGAATTTATGGGATATCTGGGAAGGCTCAGTCGGTTAAGTGTCTGATTTGACTTCAGCTCAGGACATGATCTCACAATTCATGAGTTCGAGCCCTGCATCAAGTGCTGCACTGAGAGCATGGAGCCTGCTTCGGATTCTCTCTCACCCTTTCTCTGCCCCACCCCTACACCCACTGTGCACATGCGGTCTCTCTGTTTCAAAATAAATAAATATTTAAATAAAGCATGCATTTCTTAGACACTAGGAATATAAAAAAAAAAGAATGAATGGAATGAATGAACAAAAACATAATTTATGCTTTTATAATTGTTAGCTACTGGGGACTAATGTTATTTTACTGCACTTCAAGGAAAATAACATTCTCAGACACACTTAAATGTATAAAGAAATGAATTTTTGAACTCCTACTATATGTAGACTGAGATACTAGGCACAACGAGTGGCCGGGAAGGTGCAGAGACAATTAAAAATCTCCTGGGGCATGTGAGTGGCTCAGTGGGTTGAATGCCCGACTCTTGATTTCTACTCAGGTCATGATCTTATGGTTCCTGAGATCAAGCCCCTCTCGCATTCATGCTCTCACACTCTGTCTCAAAATAAATAAATAAACAAAAGAATCTCCTGCAATGAGGCCCTTTCAAGCAGCTTCCAACTAGATAAATGCCCAGCCACTTCCTTTTATGTGACCAAGTCAGTCTAGCATCCTCCACCAACAACGACCTCATCTGTAAAATACAAACAATAGAAACACTGAAATCTCAACTGTCCTTCTTGCATAACTAAGAACCAAGATATAATTTATGCAAAATAAACTGACAGATTATAAGATACTGTATAAAGCAGTTATATTTATTAAGAGAATTCTGGTCCCCCTCCTCCCCTCCCCGTCCCATCAGGAACCAGTGACTCCCACGGCTCTGGTCCTACCCAGACATTAACCCCCTTTGTGTCCAATTTCAGAACTTATGCACCTTCTTACCCAAAGTTCTTTGTATTCCATCCTCCAATCACATTCTCAACAGAATCATCTAAAAGCTATGACTGTCATGCTCCAGTGTCACATTTATAGTCTCGGGCACTGATGGCTTTGCAGGCAGAATCCACTAAGGTAGAAGCTATGGACACCCTGGGAGGCACTCAAGGGTTATATTTTTAAGTGATGAGGTTTTGTCATTATCCTTCAAGTCAAGTTTTAAGGCCAAGGATGCATTTCTTCTCACAGACAAGAAAAGATTTAATCACCACAATGTCAGGCTCTTGCAAGAATGACTGATTTGTGTCTTCTTCATCAGAAATGAGACCATTTAAAAGGCTTAATTTTCTTATCAAGGAAGGCAAAAAACGTGGTCACGTGAGAATGAAGTAATGTGATCTATTCTAAAGTGTAAGCCATTTGTCCACTACAGTTGCTTGAATAATTATACAATCCAACCAGAGCAACACAGAACCGTTCTCAGAGTTCGCTCCATGCAGCTCATTGATCTGTTATTGAGCACATGCTGTGAGTTGGCAGGGCCAATATACACCCTGTTTTGGAGGGGCTCATAGACAGTAACTTCACTAAGGCATCAAAGTAGTTCATTAAAGAACAATGTCATCAAGGATGACTGTCTATCAGAAAGGATGGGTATATAACAGGAAAAAATAAACAAATAAAAAGGATATGTAGGGGCCCCTGGGTGGCTCAGTCAGTTAAGCATCTGACTTCAGCTCAGGTCATGATCTCACGGTTCATGAGATTGAGCCCTGCATCGGGCTCTGTGCTGACAGCTCTGAGCCTGGAGCCTGCTTTCAATTCTGTGTCTCCCTCTCTCTCTCTGCACCTCCCCCACTCAAGCTCTGTCTCTCTCTCTCTGACAAATAAACATTTTTAAATTTAAAAAAAAATAAAAAAGGATATGAGGCTGTAACACACTCTAAAAATTAAAAAAAAATAAAGCTGTCCTAGATTAGAAAAGTGGTGTGGGAAGTTCAGTACACTGAAGCTGATGATTCAAGAGTTGGTCCATATCAGAGGGAGAAAGAAGCTGCAGAGACTCCTGAAGGAGGGATCTGGCAAGAGGCCAGCATGTAGGAGTGGCTGAGGTTGACGCCCCACCTCAGAATGGGTCACCACCACGTCTGGGGCGAAAGCTGCCTTCATCACACTGGGCAGAGCCCAGTTCTGAGGGTGGCACATGCTTCTAGGTGCAGCAACAAGAAACTTGGAGGCTGTTCCACATTCTTTCTTAAAGTCTTTGTATCCTTGCCTCTTAGATGACATCTACCTTTAACAAAGTGTTCCGTTAGGACATGACTTCTTCATGAACGGTGCTAGAAAACATTGAAAACAAGCCACCAATTCATCCCATCAGTTCACAAATATTTACTCAATGCCTTTTACATGCTAGTTAATGTTCTAGGATAGTCTCTCTGTGGGCAACAGCTCCCAAGACAAAGAGAAAAACATACATAATATGTTAAATGGTGATATGGACATTGGAGAAAAATCAAGCAAGAAAGAAGGGGAGAGAATGTTCTCCTACATGGACTTATAATTCAAACCAAGTCACTCAAAATTTACATATGTTTTAACTTCTGAGTCTACAGTGGTGATTAGGTTCTTTGTCATCTACTAAATAATTGTGTTTTTTTTACAAGATATTTCTTCCAAAGTTAGCCTCATCACTGTCTTTTTACACTACACTCAACTATTAACTTTGCGTGTGTTGTGACACAATGCTTTTCCACCAACCATCATCCTGGTCTCTGATGAATGAGAAGCCACAGTGCTGTGGTCCAAGCACATCAGATGCTGTTTAAAAGACTGACACAAAGGCTAATAAAGAGCATCCAAACTCACCCAGGGCATCATTTGTAAACGTCTCCATTCATTGAGTTCTCAGGTTTATTCTGTCATAACACACACCAGGATATTTGGTGATGCTCTCAGAAAAGAATAATCAATGACAAACAAGCAATGTCTTGCTGAACCTACCATATGCTCTGCTCTATACTCTCCAGGTCCTATCCTGGCTCTGCTGATCTATTTTTTTTCACTGAGTCAAGTTATCCATCTTCCAACCTTGACGTAGGAGTGTGAGTGAAAACAAGGGATTCAGCTGTGCCTCTGCCCCTCTGGTGAGAGAGTATTGATGAGAGCCCTTCCTCCTGGTACCTGGAAAATGGAGCTACAGCCAGGCAACATCATCATCACCATATTTTTCTCCTGAGTCACCTCTGCACGTGGACAAGATACTCAAATTGCTTTCTTTTTAATTGAAACAATAAAAAAAATAACAATTTAAAAAGCAGTCAAGCAAATAAAAAGCTCTCCTTCTACAAGAATGGAGAGCTCATATTAGAAGGAAATTTGTTTTCTTGGTATTAAGACAACAAAGTGACCTTCCCAGAATTTCTGAAAAATCTCTAGGTGAGTTCAGGCATGTGCATGGACAAGCACGTTAGGTACATCCCTAAAACATGAGGAGCAGAAACACGTTACCCCAGTATGGTAAACTCCAGAGACAGCAAATAGTAGGTGTTGTGAAACTACTTGGTAGGATGGTGCCTGGTTTTCTGGTCACTTCCATAGTTTGAGAATCTAAAACTAAGGATGTAGCATTCTATTTGCTGCTGCAATAGAATAGTCATGATGCAAGTAAGAATTAAAATGTGGAGACAAATGACTGGCCTCATCTCAGTGTCACTTCTGATTATCTTTGTTACTGCTAATCATGATGTTTTTATCAAGGAAGAGACCTCAGAAGAGGCACAGAGCAGTGTTTTCACCCTAAATTATTTATTAGCTGCAATGTCTCAGGGATTTAAAGTTCTGTTTGGTTCAGTATGCAACAGTGTAGCTGTATGTTGCATGCTGCATACTTGCGTTGGAGATATGCAAAAGAATGCTAACAAAAAGAAATGGATTGCTTATGACATCTAACTTTATAATTTTAAATGCTTTTATTTATCTTGAGAGAGAGACAGACAGCGTGCAAGTAGGGGAGGGACAGAGAGAGAGGGAGAGAGACTCCCAAGCAAGCTCTGCGCAGTCAGTATGGAGCCCAACCTGGGGCCCAATCCCACAGTCTGTGCAATCATGACCTGAGTTGAAATCAGGAGTCCGATACCTAACTGACTGGGCCACCCAGGAACCCCTCTAATTTCATTTTTATTTAATTATGAAAAGACTAAGACCCAAGTCTTATCTTCACCATTGTGAATGTGTACATAAGCATTTGTCCCTTTGGGATAGAGAGTTGAGAAAGTTCTGGTTCTATTATTCTGAAGATGTCTCCTGCTGACACTTGGGATAATTCAGCTTCCTCAATTCAGTACAGTTATGCTAAATACTAAGCTACTGACATTAATTATTATTTTGCCTTTGCTACCGGTCACTGGTCTGACCCTAAAGCTGGGTGTGTGTGCATATGTGCACACACTTTCAAATTCCTTTGCATCCTACACTCACCACCACATATTGTCATGAGCCATAGATCCTAGTAGAAAGGAAAACTTATGGATTGCTGTGGATTAGAATAATCTTAAATCTGAAAACTTTTCCATTAAATAAAGTGGTTAAATATCTTCTGTCTTTGGGGGGAATGCACTAGAATATTTTATAAATTTTAATATGGAATTATGCCAAGGCTAGTCTTAATTCAACACTGAAGTTTAGTAAAATCTGGGATTAAGCATAAAAGCCTTTTAAATTTGCTCAGCAAAGTTACCAAATAGTCCTTGATAGAATAAATGATTCATACATTCACAAGGTGTTTAGGAGAACGTTTAGCACCAGGCCTTGGAAATAAGCTTAAAACCCTTTTGGGAAAGGAAATCTAAGAATCGTGCCACCTTGTGGATGGCACCCTAGATAATTAAAGTTTTATTTTACTCTAGACCTCTAAAACCATGGTTGTTTATCCAGGAATGTGCCAACAATCTCACACACAGGAAAAAGTGACTTGTTTCTAGACTTTATGAGTCTTACAGGTTTATAATTTCAATGTAATAATTTCCAATTTACTAATTTCTGGAGCTCACAATTTCCCTTTAAATATTTCATTTTAGTGATTTTTTAAAGTTTGTTTATTTTGAGATCGACAGAGACAGCTGGAGTGGAGGAGGAGCAGAGGGAGCGGAGAGAGAGAGAGAACCCCACGCAAGTCCCACAATGGCAGCGCAGAGCCCGACGCGGGGCTCAAGCTCATTTGACTGTGAGATCATGACCTGAGCCACACCTAAGAGATGCTCTACTGACTGAACCACCCAGGTGCCTCTCATTTTAATGACTTTTTAAAATAACTACTTAGTAAATGATACAAACCATCTAGATGTATTAAAACCTGTGAATCCGCACCTATGAGCATTTTACTATTTAAAAGAAAATTAGAAGTTCTCATTTGGAGCTGTGTGTCAAGGTGAGGGAATAATCATCTGTCTTCAGGGTCTCTGCTCCTTGTGCTTTTTATTCTGCCAGAAACAGTCCTCTCATAGTTTTTCTCTCCATGTATCACTCTGCATTTGTCTTGACTGCACAATTCCATTTATGACCATTTACCTAACTTGCTTTTGCTTTATGTATCCCTCTGCATGACCTTTTTTATTCTCTTGAAAAATAGGCCCAAACAAGAGCTATCAACTTCTGTAAGTTCACAGGTATTGACTGAGTGTGTGACTGACTCTTTCATAAAACGGTATGTACTACCGTAGGTAGGTGATCTGGGCTACAATGGGAATATCAATTTGCAACTCAAAGTTAAAAACCCTGTGCCCTGATGCATACCGCATGTGAATGCATGTGTGACATTCTAGATACAAGTAATAGAGGAAAAGAGAAGGAAACATTTTGGTTCTTATTTTCTCTGAGAAAGATAAACTCTGAAGGTAAAACAGAATTTCTGTCCACAGGGATGTTTTACTTGCACGGCCAGGAGCCCTGTGTTTCTTGGATTTCTTCCTTGCAAAAATAAAAGCAAGATGTTGCAGGTCAACTATGAGAGTGTCAGGGTACGGAGAAATGGTAGGTGGGGCAAGGTTCTGGAAACAGGGCTTGAGGGAACACCTGTGTGTCACTGGGCCATGCACTTCTCCTGAGACCCTGAGCCACATTTTGGGGATGAAAAGGTAGAGGGGACACCAGTGGGCAATGATACTGGTGGTAAACCAAAGTGAGGAATTTGTGTTCAAATTCAGTGATGGATGTTTCAGAACGTAGTGATAGTTAATATCCATCCATCCAATGTGTAATGAGAGGCAGTAAGTATCTTCTTGAATCCTCACACATCCATAAAAGATGGGGGCTATTTTTGTATTCATTTTATGGTTGAGCAAAGTGAAGCTTAGGGAGGTAAAGTAACATGCCCAAGACTATGTGGCTAGCACAGGATGGAAAGAGGATTAGCGTGAGGCCCAGGGCCTCGGTGTAGAGGATCCTGAGGAATTTTACCCTGCCTTGGTGAGAACAGGCTTCCTCCCTGTGTTCCCACTGCATTGCTCTTGAAGGGTGTCTCTCTCCCTCCCTCCCTCCCTCCCCCCCCAACAAAATCTTTTCTTGTTTTGTTTTGTTTTTAATGTTTGTTTATTTTTGAGAGAGAGAGTGTGCAAGAGCGAGGGAGGGGCAGAGAGAGGGGGGCAGAGGATCTGAAGTGGGTTCTGTACTGGCAACAGAGACCCAACAAGGGACTTGAGCCCATGAACTACAGATCATGACCTGAGCCGAAGTCTGACACTTAACAAACTGAGCTGCCCAGGCGCCCCTACACACACACACACACACACACACACACACACACACTTGTGTGTCTTTCCTTCCACCCCTTCTCCCCCTTCTCTCTAGCTTCTCTGATGTTTTAGCTCCTTTTGCTGTGACCACGTAGCACTGATTGACCAGCTTCTAAACAAACATTGGCTTCTCATGGCTCTAGAGGCTGGAAGCCCAAGATCAAGGCACTCACAGATTCAGTGTCCTGTGTGGACCCCTTCCTCGTTCATGGGCAGCGTCTTCTTGCTGTCTCCTCCCATGGAGTAAGGGGTGAGGGGGCATTAAATAAAGGCACCACTGAGGACACGCATCCCATCATGAGGTTCCACCTTCATGACTTCATCACCTCCATAGGCCCCACCTTCTGACACTATCGCCTCGGGGATCAGGTTTCAACCATTTAATGTTGCTGGGCTCAGACATCCAGTCCACAGCACTCACGCCCCAGACAGCCTGTAGGTAGCTTGCAAGACCCATCTAGGACCACATTGCTCTTGACACTTATAGACAATTTTGCCCCATCATCCTCACTCCCTCCAAGCCCACGCTTTTTGCCAGGCATACAAGGCCCGTTTTCACAACCCTGAAACCTTTTTCTCACTGAGTTCTCATCGCTGGCACCCATGAACCTTACATCCCAATCACGAAAACTCTCCTTGACTTCCAGACACAGCATGTGTCTCAGGCCACACCATCACGTGTGCCTTTCCAGCATCTCCGTTCCTCTTGCTCCTCTCACAGCTAACATGCGACAGAAACTTCCTGTCTAGGGGGGGGAAATTCTACCCCCCACACATTGCATCTTCATAGATACCACAGTATTGTTCACCCAGTTAGCATTTCCTGTTTCAATAACTGATCACATTTCTTTACCTCTTCTAAGCTAGAATGGTAGGGATTTATCTTCCTGCTCAAATGTTCCTAGCACATGAGACATGCTTAGTATGTTTTCAATGAAAAAAAATTTTTAATTGGATAAAGAAAGTAAATACATTCAGTCACAAGAGGAGTAAAATTCATCTGTGAGGCTGGAGATTTTCTTTGAAGGCTGTTAACTATGACATAGGAGAAAAAAATATATATAGTTAACCATATTTAGAAATGTGGAATATGAGTACTATTTTGCATTAAAAGATGTTGCCTACTGGTAGTCATAAAATAGCCATTTTTAGGGAGTCCAAATCATGACCAAAAGCATTGCTGTGCACATTACTCATCACCAAGATTCTGACAAACGTGGTCCAGAATTTCATTTTTCAGAGAACAAAATGAGGCTTAGCATGGAAAAGAGAATGGCTGGAAATTACACAGCCACATAATGGACAAAGCAGAAACTAATTAAGATTCAACTTGAACTATATGTTCCTGCTAAAAGACTTCGCCGCCCAAGTTGGCCATGTATTCACCTTCACTGTCATGTTTCAACCGGACAATTGCAGGTAAGTAGTCATGCAAATGCACACCTAGAATAGCATCCTTCAGTCCTCATTGTGTACACACCTCCAGAACAATATTTGTGGCCTTGCCTGCAATTTCTAAACACTTTCTTTTTTAAATTTTTATGTTTTAATGTTTTAATGGTTAATTTTTGAGAGAGAGAGAGAGAGAGAGAGAGAGGGAGAGAGAGAGAGAATGAGTGGGAGAGGGGCAGAGAGAGGAAGACACTGAATCAGAAGAAGGCTCCAGGCTCCGAGCTGTCAGCACAGAGCCCGATGTGGGGGTTGAACTCACAAACTGCAAGATCATGACCTGAACCGAAGTCAGGTGCTTAACCAACTGAGCCATCCATGCGACTTTAAACACTTTCTTCTTTATGTCACATGACACTCTATCATGTTGACTTTTCCTTTGGTGGATATTATTTCTTTCCCTGTGCTGTAACCAGGGACAACCCCCCAAGGTCCTACATTCTCCTAGAACATTTGGTTATGATGATTTCAGCTCTTAGGTTTATTTGATTAACATCCAAATTGATGTTATCTTGCTCGCTGTTTTATATATCTGTCCTCATTTCCTATTGGATAGGACTTCTGAATGGTCTATCCTCACTTCTATTTTCACATCTCTGAAAGATTCGAACATCTCCCATCCAAGTCTATCAAATGCATTATTATTTTTCTGATTGTCTGCAGGTAAAGCTTCACACCATTTTGACTCTGTGTTTTCTTTTAATGTAAAATGATATATTATGTTCATTTGGATCTTTGTTCAAAATGTCTTTGACACCTATCTGGTTCTTCCCATTCTTAATGTCTTCTTACCACTAAGATTAAATCAATCTTTGGTTAAGCCATGCCAACGAGAACCAGGGTGACTATCTCAAGTGACTCCACAGTCTTCAGCCTTACCTTTTCCAGTATACTCTATACAACATTACCTAAAACACTGCTCTCATACGTTATCAATCTCATCAAACTTTCTGATGGAAAAAAAAAAAAAAAGTCCTCCTACTTAAAAGGACTCAATTACTATTATTGCTACTTAAGAGGATTCAATGACTATTGTTGAGTTAATTGATGAATTAATTAATAAATCCAAATGCTAAATCACCTATTTATTGGAAATTCAGAACTCATCCCCTACGTATGTTTAGAAAAAGCAAAATAGTTTTTCTTAACAGACATGGACAGTACACAGAGTTTCTTATCTGTCAATTCAACATTACTAAGTAATCGAATAACTGCAAGCACATTTCTTGAAAATTGTCAATATGATTAGCATCTAGCATAATATTTGAGCAACATAACTATGCATTGGGTCACATGAGAATAGCTAAATATAGAACCATATCTTCATGGTGTAAAGTTGAGAATATTTTCAAGGCTGAAGATTTCCAAGGAAACCCAAACTCATCAACTCAGGCATACTAGCCATATTTTTATAGGTATCCACAGCTTGCCTTTCCATATCAAGCTGGCAAATAATAATGAGAAACTGTGCAGTTTTAGTCTTATATGTGAAACATTATTTGTGGAGAAAACTCACTGCATATAAATGTAAATGAATCTCTTATCCACTCATGCCTCTTACCATTCCAGTGTACTATGGTGAGGCATATATAATACTGTTGGAGATGTAGCATACACATCTTCACTCTACATCACAAAGAATTTCTTCTCCAATTTTGAGTTAGCACAGGAGGTTCAGAAAAAAGAGAAGCTAGAGAGTCAACTTCTTATTTTCACTTTATGGCTTCACATTTCTTTCAGAGTTGGAGGAAACAGGTGAAAGAAACGTATCCACTTCTTGAGAATCACCTTGGACCTTTTAGGTCTATATTCCCAGTGCCTGTTGGATAAATGGAAGAGCTTGAAACAGACAAGCATGGTGATTAAGGAAGTGGTAGACATATTTTTTCAGCTTCAATGCAGACTTGATCATCTGACCCATCTTAAATATAGAAAGAGCTTCAAAGGCTGAATTTAAACAACAACAACATCAGACGTCTTCAAACACATGAGCTGGTGCCCAGGAGAGTGAAAATATAAAATATATTTATGTTTTGCTACTGGCTTATTCATATACTATATGCATGAATATAAGTTGTATAACAAACTAAAACAGGGAAGGAACAATGTAGGGCAAAGAGGAGGGTAAAACATAAACTACATCAGTAGTGAGAACAGATGTGAAGAGTTGGATGTCTCTTCTATATATATGGCTGGATTTTATTTTTAATATTTATTTATTTTGAAGAAAGAGTAGAAGCGGGAGAGGGGCAGAGAGAGAGGAGAGAATCCCAACTAGGTTCTGCTGTAAGTGCAGAGACAAGCCCTGACATGGGGCTTGATCTCACAAAACCTAAGATCATGACCTGAGCCAACGTCAGATCCTTAACCAACTGAGACACCCAGGTTCCCCATGGCTGGATTGTTTATTAAAATTAGTGTAGCTTTCTAAATTCAGGTTCTGAGAAACTATAGTAGTCGTCTGCCATCTGGGTCTTTTCAGAATGACAGGTGAAACCAAAAAACCATGATTCATTATCATAATAACTATCATGTGTTATATTCCTCCTGTGGGTTATCTAGGCACTAACTTAGCCTTTCAGATCATTCCAAAGCCATTAAAACTGTTTAACATGTACTATTATCACAAAGAAAGGGAGAAGACACCCAAGGGACACGAAGTTTAACCAGCTTATTCAGCATCAAAGCCATGATGAGTATCACAGCTAGGCATATGGTGGAAGATAGGAGGGGGTATGCACCCATGCCATCTATAGTCCGAACTCTTCCACATATGCTAAGTTTGACAGACCACCCAGTTAACAGTGTCTCCACAGAGTTGACTTCGTGTCTCTCTTCAGCTTTTATTAAGAACACATCACAATTCTTTTTAATAAAAAGCAATATGAAGCCTGACGCAGGATTTACTATACAAATATTCTAGAGGATGGTTTTCTTTCCCTCTCTCAGTGCTACTTATATAAATTCTCAGGTGAGAAATTTATGTCACAACCAAGAAAAGAAAATATTTGTCAACACTGAGGAGCTGAGAAATGGAGATGTTTGCTTTTCATTTGTTTTTGTTTTGTTTTGTTTTGTTTGTTTGTTTGTTTTTGTTTTTTGTCCCCATAATACAAGCTGCCTGGCTCCTTTATTGATCTCTTCTTCCTTGATTAAAGACATATTTGTAAGCCATTCCTTCGCTTTGCCTTTTTTCTCCTGATGAGAATTTTTAAGATTTACTCATTAGCAATAATCAAATATACAATATGGTATTTTTAACTACACTTGCCACACGATATGTAAAATCCTCAGAACCTATTTACAACTGGAAGTTTGTATCTTTTGTCCACCTAGCTTTGCCGTTTGAGTCATTTATATTTCCCTGGCCCTGATCCATTATGCTATTTATATCTTTTTAAAATAATTTTCCTGTATTATGAGTTTTCATTTAAGCTTCCATCAAATCCTGAGACAGTGGGCAAAAGTGTAGACTTTTTAGAACGGCAGGTGGTATCGAGGGGCTTTAGGAGATACCTAAGCCAACAGGGATTTCTGAGAAGGAAGGGATTAGATCAGACTGTACTGGTCAGGGAGGGCTTCTAGAAGGAAGTCATGAGAAAGAAAAACCATCATCAGTGATGAGGGAGATTCCCATGGCAGGAGATGGAGGGTAGAGCTCTTAAGTGGTGTTAACCTTATGACATGATTTTGTAAATGATGTCTGAGATCAGGTTCCCTGGGAAGCTGATGTAGACGGAGTGCAGGACAGTTATCCAGATGAGCTCCTGAGAGCATATCTGTAAGAGTGAGGGAAGTGGAGTCAGGCTGAGGACAGAGGTGACCCATGAAGCCTCAGCCCTTAGGAATTAAGATCGACCCTTTGGAGTTGTCTTGACAGGAGGCAAGGAGTAGAGGCCTCTTTACACCCACCATCACCCAGTCCTCAGATGCTGACTGGCTTCAGGAGGGGAGGCAGCTCCCATAGGCTCTGACAACCACCAGAAAAGAATCTTCTCCAGGGCCTCTAGCACCAGCAATGCCAACTCAGGAGCAACGTGGACGGGCACCACAGTGTCCATGGAGTGCAACCTATATCTGCTAATCTAGATGGCTCACACAGGCGACCACGAGGGGGAACCAAATGCAATGACAGAAGTGAGCCCACTGGGTAAAGCACAAACTACTTTAAATAGGTAATTATTACCTCTTGTTACACTGATTACATTTAGGGTGGTTTTTTATTGGTTAATGAATGGCACACATAATTGTCTTTGACACATGAAGATAATCCTTCCTTTACAAAGTTCTGGGCTGGTTTTCTAGTAAACTCCCAATGAAGGTGAACGAGGACACAGTCTGCCAGGAGAGTGAGATGGAGGTTCTCAGGTTAGTTTATGAGAGCTCTGTGGCCGTGAGAGTCCATGGTATTTCCTGAATGGCTGGTTTGTTGCTGAGCAATAAATAAAACTCTGTAAGAATCAAACCTCATTTCTTTCCCAATAAATAAACATATTTTAAATTTAAATGTGTTTTAGCCATATAACATATGTACATATGATATATATTATATGTATAATATAGTATGTATCATATATATTTATTTACACATATGGATATATATATACATTTAAACTGCTTTATTGAGGTATGATTGACATATAGAAAGCTGTATATATTTAATGCATGCAATTCAATGAGTATGGAGATAATCATACATTTATCATCAAAACCATAACTGCCAGGGCCAAATACATATTGATCACCTCCTAAGGTTTCCTTTCACCCTCTTTATGTAGCTATGTATTATTGATGAGCAAGAGTGCTATTCTTATATCTAGGATAATCATACATATGAAAACATGGAAAAAGGAAATTGATGGTAAATATACCAAAATATTATTTTATAGACAATGTTGGTATGAGCATTATTTTGTCTACTTTTAATTTTTCCATGTTTTTCAAATTTGCTCAATATAACGTGTATCCCATACAAATTGAAAATCGTTCAATTTGAGGAAAGAATTTTGGCAAACTAAGTCATGGAAATAATAGTAAAAAAGATCTATCACATTAGCAAGGAATTATCACAAATAGAACCATCACTCCTATTATACACAGCTCATAGCTGCATTTTGGAAAATATGGAGAGAAAGGTTATGCTGAACTAGCTATCATAAACTTATCTAGAAATGTGTTAACTAATGTGAGACAAACTGCTCTTACTGTCATAGACAGTTCCATTATTCTTTAACTAGTGGCTAAGGGTTTACTGTGCACACAGCCATCATTACACTGAGAACAGAAACGCAAGGAATATGAGAAATATGTGTTGAATAATCAGATTGTAATCCAATTTATGCAATGATCCAGTGAAAATAACTTCCACACTTAGAGTAATTCAAAAACCATCCTACTGTAAACAGAGCTTGAGATCACAAGCTCGAGGTGGCCTGTCAAACACAGATATCCAAAAAGATATCTGATGCTCAGGACCACTTGAAGTGGGGCTTCTCCCCAGAGAAAAGCGTGGTAATTGTGAAATGCACAATAGATTTTGTCAAATTAGCACCAAAGTAATACAATCTATTTCATTAATTATTTCTATATTGCACTCCATGTTGATATGTATTAGTTGGGATATATTATATTAAATAAAATATATTATTTAAACATGTTCCAATTGTTTTCTGTTTTAATGTGGATACTAATTTTTAAAACTATATATGCAGTTTGTGATATATTTCTATCAGATAGCATGGACCCAGGCTTTGAAAGCTCTCATATGAACGTGATGGAAAATGGGTGCCTTTTGCCATAAACCACTTGTCATTTAATATTTGCAAATGCAATGATTACAATCTGAAAGAACATAACCTTCTGTATTAAAATAATTAGGTATCCTTTTCTGAGTCAAATCATCCAGAAATTATTTATTCTGAAATAATGAATTAGGTCAGAATTATTCTTAACATCTGAGCATGTGACCAGTTCCATATTTTTGTTTTGTTTTGTTTTAACATTTTGAAAAATTCTGCTAATAAATGAAATAGCAAAATAGTACATAAAAATTTATATGAGAAGATTCTCAGTGGAAAAGGAGCCCAAATTAACATGGGAACCTCAATTACAGCTTTTAAATAATATATTAGGATTCTAGATACTGATTAAGATCAAAGAGGTCTCATATGATACAAATAGAGTGATTGGTGTGTTCAACTCAATTTCCCTTTAAAACAGCACAACAAGGAGGGGTGCCTGGTTGGCTCAGTTGGTTAAGGGTCTGACTCTTGATTTCTGCTAAGGTCATGATCCTAGGGTTCTGGTATTGAGCCCTGCATCTGGTGTGGAGCTTGCTTAAGATTCTCTCTCTTACCCTTTGCCCCTCCCTCGCTCTCGTACACATGTGCACACATTCACTCTTGCTCTCTCAGATAAAACAATCAAAGGAATAACTGATTTTATATGTATACCATAATTTAACAAAATCAATTCTACATGAATTCTGAGGTACTATATTTGTTCTCATGTTACGTCAAATGGTTACTTTTCTTAAGGGTCTCAGTTATTTAAATGGCTTTGATTTCCACTGGAGTTGTCTTGACTTACACAAGTAAGCATATACATCTCCAAAAAAAAGAAGATTTGAGAAAGCAATTGACCCACATTTCAAAAATTTATAGTCCCATCAACACACGAGGAACTCATTAATGTCTTTGAGTCTGAGTGATCAGACCTCCATTTGCATAGGACATTGATGCTCAATCCCTACTCGGATGCATCCTTCTCAATCAATAAGGTCATTATTCAAGGCACAGATGCAACTCCAGAGCTGGCTATTGTGTTTGTTCCGTCTCCATTCAGCACTCCGACAGCCCCAGCTCCTCTGGGCTCTTTGAAATGAGGCCAAAAAGTGTATCTAAATTACACCATTTACCAACGCTAAGAAAAGATCTTTCTTTGGTATGTATTGGAGTTAATAATATTTATTAGGCATCTCATTTATATACCCTTGCCATAGACACATTGTAGGTAAGGTTATAATTTTTAAAGTCTAGACTGGTTTATATTTCTCAGTATCTGTCTGTTGGGGTGGAGGGAGGTGGGGGGGAAGAGGCAGAAAAGGAAGCTGTCTATAGAGAGAGACTTTCAGTTTACCGAACTTGCTCCAGGGGACGTCTTGAGCACATCTGCTATATCCGTGTCTAAAATTGCTGCATGAACAGGGATAAATACCAAATTCAGCAACAGATTGCTGAAACAAGGGCATTACTACAAGAAATAAAACAAAAGTTGTAAACCAGCAAGTTAATAGCTCAAGGTTTATTGGGTAAAACTGAATTCAAAACTCTTCTTCTGGGTTTTCTTTTTCAGAACTATTATGGACAAGGGGGAAACCATCCAGGGTGAGTAAGACATGTTTTGTACACAGAAAACAATTCTGGTCTCCCTCTGGCAATTTTACCCCTACCGTTACCCCAATGTTTCCTTCCTCATCCATCACCCTGTTGGGGATTTCCAGAGGGTTAATTCAGTCTGCATGGCAGGTCCCTCACAGAGGAGGCTGCAGTATTTATCAAAGTAATCTGATCATAGCTCCTCAATTACTCCATCATTAATTGATGATTACTACAATGTGATAATTTTTCTATGGGGTGAGATACCCCAGAAAGAGAAGGCATAGTCTCTCACTAGCTGCTTATTTTCTGAATAATTGATTCTTCCACATTTTGACTGCTTTTTAACCAACTAAATTTAAGAAATTAACAGTCCCTGAGAGGTGAATAATAATGGGTATTGCAAGCAACTTTTGATTTAAATACATCATTCACTAGATGGCATGCCATGTAATAGTTCTGGAATACCATTTCAAAAGGCATATGCAATGGTTTCTAACAATCCAAAGTTTTGTCTAAAGGGCTTCAGTTAATATTATTAATATTATTAAGTTACTACAGTTTAATTTCCACTTGAGATATTTTCCTGAAGGAAAATAAACAAAAATAAATAGAATGCCAGATTAAGCCATCACTACATAACCCTGAGCTCTTTAAAATCTTAAGTTTGAACAAATCATAATATCCTTCATGCCACTTGTGACATGTCAAAATATTAGACACTGATAGGAAATCAATGTCTAGTTTTTAATTTAAATTTTATAAGGAGCAGCTGCCAACTGCCAGGGACTTATGCCACAAGCCGACAACATTCTGTGTGCCTTGTCAGGCAATCTCCACCTTCATGTAAGTAATAAACGCTATATGAGATTTCACATTATTCTTGCTTTCTCTGTGAGCATCCACTACTGAGATCATGAAAGAGTGACTATGTTTTTCAAAGGCACATAACAGACTTTAGAAAGTTAATGATACTGCACAGACATCAGAGAGATGTATCCTTCATGATGACAGTGGGAGAGTATGAGACCATTCTTTTGAAAACATACAGTAGACCAAAATATAGAGATTTAGGATCTAGAGATTAATACCCATGCACAAAGGAACAATTGTAGGATTAATCATTTTCTAACACATTAACTTTTTACAATTTTATCATCTTTGGCTCCACATACATGGAAGATAATTTTACGTTATCTTCCGTATTCTTAAGAGTATTAAGTTGAAAAGACAATGAGCATTCCAGGGAGTAGAAAATTTTTCAAATTAACTGTTCTGCCCAAATTGGAAGCCAGCCAGGCTGCTTTCTAAAAATATCAATTGGAACTACTGTTTTCTAAAATAGTGGAAAGAAGATTTTTGTCTAGTGGATTTAGATAATTCCCGTGTTCCTACCCTGTTTTCATATTCAAGATCATGTAGCTATAACAGTTCTAATAGTAGCAACATACTTAAGTTAGCAATCTTCTTCTGTATATTTTCTTATCTTTTTCAATCTCCTCGAATGCAAATTAAAGTCCGTGGATAGACTCTGTACCTTCCACAACATACTGGGATGTTTTCACAGAATGATACATGGAGAACATTAACATTAACCATATTGTGTTGTTGTGAGGTGTGTATTTTAATTCTGAAACCATTTCACTCCAATTGCACATCATTTTCTTGAAAAGCCCATCAGTTCTGAGTGCACACGACTCCAGGGGCTGTGATTTTGTCTCTGGGTGGGAGGTAGCCTGGGGGAGGTCTGCCAGCTAAAAGCCTGACTGTGCCCCCAGTTATTGGAAAGGCGCTACTGTAAAGATTTTTATAAAATCATGCTCTATGGAGCATAACTATAACAGTGCATACCTTTTCCAATAATCAGATTTTAGAATTATGGGTGAATAGCCCTTCAATAGTGAAATAAGCAGAAATACAGATAAAAGTACAAACCACAGACTACTTCATAGCACTGTCACCTGCACACTGAAGAGAGTAGTGAACAGAACTGTCTAACCCTACTATTTTGAAGATGGATTTTAACACATCTTTTCTTACACAACTAAGAAGATGATTCTAAACTTTGTATATTTATAATAGTTTTTCTTAAGTTTACTTATTTATTTTGAGAGAAAGAGAAAGCAACTGGAGTCGGGGCAGAGAGACAGAGGAGGAGAGAATCCTAAGCAGGCTCTGTGCTCTAAGCGCAGAGCCCAGTGTGGGGTTTGAACTCACAAACCACGAGATCATAACCTGAGCCAAAATCAAGAGCCAAATGTATAATCAACTGAGCCACCCGGGTGCCCCATATACAGTCACTAGATTTTAAATGGCAACATCGGTTTGTGTTAGCTGCAAAAACACTGCCGATGAACCTTCTTCTGTCCTGTAGTATCCATGGATTCCGAAACTCCATGAATTGACTCATTCATTAGAAATGTCCTCTCCCTACATTAGGGTTGAGCTTCTGAAGTAGTGCCAAAGCACCAACATGATCTTTTCCCTTCCATTTTTCAAATTCTGATAACAGAAAACGGAAAATGGTATCTCTCCACATACCTGATGAAGAAAACTTGCTAATAAAAATTTGTTAAGCAATAACATCTTCCCTTACGATCCTTATTTAAAGGCATTTCTTTCACTGCATGCCCATTTATTTAAAATCTTACAGCTATACACTGAATTTCTTGCAATAGGCCCTTTATGTTTAAAGAAAAAGCTGTATATTTCTGCCTATGTGCGAAGTTATGGGTGCGTGACACACAAGCTTATTTATGCTGGAGTCTGATGGGATTTCCCCCTGGCCTTCAAGTGTTAAATCAGCCTTGGGAGCCTCAGTTTCCTCTGTTCCAAATGGAAGTAACACCAAATGGATGTTGTTATTGGATGGGTGGCTTGAGAAAGTGGCTTTCCCCAAGGAATGTATAAATTATACCTAAGGTGATTGAGACTGTCACCAGCGAGACCCCAAGACCTGACCATTTACTGCTCACCTGCTTTTAATCAGTGACCTCTGCACCACATTTTCCCTCAAGTTCTTCTTTCCAGCTTACCTCCTAACTCAGGCAAGACCTAAGGGCATGACAGTTCGTGATGAAACCCAAACTACCCCTCAAGCAATCAGGACTGCCCTGTGGCCCAGACCAGCCAGGCCAGCTTGAGCTAACTACTTGACTTGTGCCTGTCTGTGCACATGGTAACCCATGGCGAGATGGACAGTTACCTTTACCTCATTAGAACACTATAATCTCTGCCCAAGGAGAAGCTTCAGCCTTATTTACATAACAAACATATATATGTATAGGTGTGTATCCTTAAGGCACATGCATGCCCTTATTCCCACCTTTGTATGTGATGACAGATTTTCTCTAAATATTCACCAAACGGTAAATAAAAGGAACCCATTCACTCTTGCTCAAATAGTCACAGCTTCGCAAGTTTTCCCTGTGATCTCCTTATTTGCTGCAAATAATTTTACCTTGTGCAACAAGTTTCTATCCATCACTCACCAAAAAGCAAACTCACATTAGTTCAGTACAAAACTATAGCAGAAGCCACAGTTGCTGACCTCTGACCTCATTGCTCCAACTGTTCTGTCTGCCTTTGGACCTTTCTCCTTTTCAATCTATGTTCTATACTTAACGAAAACCTGGTTTTTCTCAAGAAGAGACTTTTTTTCATGCCACTCTTTTCCTTCCAAACTTTAAAGCGCTGTCTTTCAAGGCCTTCCATAATCTGACACAATCCCATTCTTTCAACACATCTCCTGATGAGACAAGTCTTCTCCCTCAATTAGGTCAATACCCCCCACCTTCCACCCAGAGTGTCAGGCTTGTCTGTTTTAGCTCATTCTGTTCTCTTGATTAAAATAAGATTCTCCCTCTGCTTTCTAAGTCAACCCACCTTCAAAACCCATCTACAATTCTGTCTGGTTACAAACATGGCCAAACAGTCTTGTGTTTGTGGTTTTATGGATTTCCCTAAACCAGTAATCTCTTCAGCTACTGATTTTTATTTCATTAAGTAACTTAATGATCAGTGCATAATGTATAGGCATCAGTTTTCACTTCTCTCAAATCATATGAACTCTAAAGAACACACTTTGTCTTATGTTTCCTTTATACATTGCACAGCACCACCTTTCTGCTGGAGGAATGTTCACGAGAAGACCTTCCAACAAAAACAAAGCAGAACTTAAAGAGAATCAGTTTCTACTTCTTTCCAAATTATCCTAAATTTGACTTGCAATGAGAAAATTCTAGCATCTAGGTATTTTATGAAAATTGTGTCTTTATCTTTTCTTTTTAATTCCTTCTCCACTTTACAGAAGAAAGGTGCCTCTCTCACCCGTCTGAATGGTACAGTGATGACTGTCTGTATGCGCCAAACAAAAAGGGTTAGATAATACATGACTCTAATTTGGGAGTAGCAAATCCTTTTGGAAGTCATATTGTTTTCAGTTCACTTTCGACAAAATTGAAGGACACCATCAGATCTTCAAATGGCTAGGGCTCATTTTTTCAAGATAATTTACTATTCAGCATTTTAATGTATAATTCAATTTACCACAGTATAGTTCAGTTCAAAAAGTGTTTGCTGGATACTTCGTGTTCAAAATTATAATACTGGGCATAGAATGGGTGGGAAGGAAGCCTCAGCATTCAATCATCATTCGTTCAACAAATTTCCAAGGGCCAACTCCATGCAAATGATTAGATATTGGGTAAACAGTGGTGAAGAGAATTAATTCTTCATTTCACAAATGAGGTAAGTAGATTCTGAAGAAATTACGTGGCTTGTCCAACTTCACACCACTTAATTTTAAAGAGAAATTTCCCCAGCCAGACTTAATGTAAATACATATGTCTAAGCATATAAATGTATGCATAGATGGCTAAGGAACATGCAGATTATTTTCCAAAATGCCACAAAGGTACAGTGCTAGCCACCACCGTCTTGCATGGTGTGGAGGCCTGGAGCAGCATGTCGGAGCACAGCAAAAAATGAGTTTGTGGACTGAAGGGGAGAGAGACTTCCAAAGCAATGAGACAAAGCTCTTTCAATCACAAATCTGTAGAGAAGGCTCAAGTGCTTCACAAAGGAATGAAGAGAATGGCAATCAGAAAGAAAGGAAATTTCTTGCTGATAGAAAATTCACTGTAATCCACTGCCAAGGAAGTTGACCATTGTGTGCCACCCTTCTTTCCCATCTCCTAACACCTTGCCTAAAGTATTGTAAGGCATTTACTCTCTATTGAATAAATAAGCAACAAAGCAAGATAATCCTAATATTTCAGGTATCTTTTTGGAGCCAATGGTGGCTACTTGACTAAGAAAACTTCCCTTGAACCTTTAGTATCTCTTTGCACCCAATGTACGGAGGTTTATACACACAGTGGAATAAAGATTCTGTGAAAGTGACATTGGTATGTATTATATTGATTCAATGATTTACATATATCTGTACATAGTTGCAATAATTTTATATTGATTTTATTCATAGGGATCAAGAATCAGGCCCTATTTATATTATATAAGAACATATTTTGAGAAGTTTAGGAGCATGAGATATGGTAAGCAGGAAATGATTCCCTAATTAGTGACTTCTTGGGAAAGTATAATATGGATACAAATCGAGAATAACTTTAGGAAGTGTTGCTTTAAAATATTAAGTCTGAAATATAAATCCCCACACCTTTTTATTTGTAGAAATCTTGGGATTTGGCAAAGTGATATAATTAGCTGGGAGTAGTTTAGATGCACTATATTTATGAATACAGAAAAGCTGTGAGCTTACCAAGGACTAAAATTATCAGATATCTATGACACTGTTCCAAATGGATGAAACATAAAATGAAACCAAACGTTTAAGCACCATATTAGAGACACCTATATGGTCGAGTTGGTTAAGCATCTGACTCTTGCTTCTGGCTCAGGTCATGATCTCATGGTTACTGAGATCAAGCCCTGGGTTGGGCGCTATGCTGACAGCACTGAGCCTGCTTGGGATTCTCTCTCCCCGCTCTTGCTGCCTCTCTCTTGCTTGTGTGTGCACTTTTTCCCTCTCAATATAAATAAACATTTTTGTTAAAAATCTTGCTTCCACTTTAATCTTCCTCAACTTAAATAAATAATGGCCATCTTAAAACTGTATCGGTAGCTGCCTTGGTAATAGAAAATAGATCTTCAAATGTAGAGATGTGGAAAATTTTTAAAAATCCTGTTTCACTTCTATGAAATTTAATTCATTATTTTTATACTGGTTCCTGTGCACTTGTATTCTTATCAAAAGTTCATGTCTTACTCCAGCAGACAGCTACTTGGTGCCCTTGCTCACCCACTGTGTGTCATTGGCCCACCTGTCAGACAACCTCCCATGACCAGCTACGGATGCTCCTAGTGGCTCTTGTTCATGGCTTTTACTCTGGAACAAGTTGTCGCTCACTGCTCCCTTCCCACATCCACCACCACAGCCCTTCCTACTACTCACTACCTGCATTTTCCTTAAGCGTCCTTGCCTTCTGCTACTCATTCCTCTGGCTACACATCATGATCTTTCTATAAGAGCATGCCCAAATCCCCAGGCTGGATGGCACATCACCCATACATTGAAGGTTTATTATAGAATTTTTGCCCTTTACACAAGTATTTTCTTGCTTATCCTTTGCTTGCTCTATACTCAGAGGTCTTTGAGGTCATTCTAGCACCACATTGGAAGCACTACAGACATTAAATTCAAATTCAGTTTACTGGATACATAATTTGTCTTAGTCACCTTTTGAACTACTTCCATCTTGCAAAGGTGCCTTATATCCAGGAGATACTCAGAGCATATGTATTTAATTGAAATCTAAAAATGATCATGAGGAATAGATGTTTTTAAACAGAAAGGTGGGAGAAAACAAGGGGACATTGCAAGTTAACTTAAAAGCTGTGGGAACAATTTTTGAGCCTTGCATTGTTGAACTCTGAACCCATTGTGAGCAGCAGCCCCTAGTCAATAAAAATGCACAGGTTAGAAACCACCAGACTCATGTACATACTTGCATATGGTAGCATCATAAACATGTAAATGGAGGGAGACAATAAGCCAAAGCCTTGTGTTTGTTTTTTGTTTTTTTGTTATTCCTTTCAAAAGAATCTTTATCTGGAGTCTACTGAATGCCAGGGACTCTGTTACACTTCGGGGAAATAAAGATGCACTATGTGTGGTTCATTCCCTCATGATCCTTGGCACTTAGCTTTCTTAGTTCTTTACACTGAACCCTGAGGTAATCAATCTTTCTTTCTTTCTTTCTTTCTTTCTTTCTTTCTTTCTTTCTTTCTTTCTTTCTTTTTCTTTCTTTCTTTCTTTCTTTCTTTCTTTTCTTTCTTTTTTTTTGAGTCCCGTGTGTAGAAAACACTTTGGATTTCATGAGCTCAGTGCCCTTTCTGATGTGCTCTGTTTATCTCCTCTTCTCTGCATGAGAGAATTGATGTTGCCCGTTACAGTCAACCACTTGTGCGTGAGGGAAAGGTTTAGGGTTCCCCAAATAGTTATTACCCTAAGGCACTGGAACTCTCCACTGCCCAGAAGTGTTCTCCTTACTGATGTTACTGGGTTTGTCCAGGTATAGGCACATCTTAAGTGAGAAATTAATAAAACAAATGGAAATACAAGCAGTTTTTATTTCACAGAGAAGGGAGAGGTAGTTTAAAGATCACTTTATTTCTCTGTTTTTGCTAGTTCTTTCTAGCAATTTTGATGTATGTGTTTGATCCCTCACCTCTTGCCTGAAAATTAGGTAAAATAAGTTGATTTGTGGCTAAATTGTAATTTTGTGTGAAGAAAAGACTCATGCATACAACAGGATTATTACAATGACATGCTAACAAAGCCATAACAGGTTATATCTTCTAGAGGTTGTTAGACACAACGATTAACAACTTAGGTTCTATAATTGGACAGATCTGGTTCAAAATCAATTTTCTCTATGACCCTGACCATGTCCCTCACCTCTCTTTATTTCAGCTTTGTTAGTAAGATGTAGATAATAACATCACATACCTCATGGGTTTATAGGTAAGATGAAATGAAATGATGCATATCAAGTACTTGAGAAGGTGGCTGGCACAAATTCTGAGTGCCCAAAACTTTGCCCAAAGGAATCCTTATCACTGTGATTAATAATTTATGACTTTACTATTTATTATGAATACAATTAATAATAAGGTATTTTTATTAAGTGAGGAAATTTAGTATAAGGGACAAAAATACAATTTTACTACTCTTGGTGTTTTAGGTTAAATTCAATTCTGAATCACAATTTTGTGGCACTTTAAAATAACTTATTATCTGTGGATCATTTATAAGACACAAATGTCTATGAATTAATATTTGACAAATTACATATTAATACTTAGAATATTTTCATTCATTTTGATTTAATGTTTTTTAGAGAGAGAGAGAGAGAGAAAGAGAACAAAGGCATAGGGGCAGAAGGAGAGGGAGAGAATCTCAAGCAGGATCCATGCTCAGTGCGGAGCCCAGTGCAAGGTTTGATTTCATGACTGTGAGATCATGGCCTGAGTCAAAATCAAGAATAAGACACTTAAACAACTCAGCCACCCAGATGCCCCAGAAGATTTTCTTTTTAAATAAAAACACCTACCTTTCCAAAGAGCTATTTTACCATTGTCTACTTTTGCCAAATATTATCTGAAAATCTACAGGAAACCTGAAAGGATCTCTAATCAATACTTTCATTGTTGAGAGAGAACACTGGGGCCCAAGAAGGTTAATGGAGTCAATGGCATTGTCCAACCACAAAATTTGCTCCATGGGAGATCTGGAGACAGTGCAAAGTCTACTTTACTTTGAGTAACTGACAGTACAGGCTGTTGGCTCCTTAGTTTGTTTTTTTTCTTAATGTAAAATTCACAATAATCAAAGTCAACATTTTCTACTGTGTAACACATATACCTCGTTGTGATTTATTCTGTTCTCTTAAAGAATAACTGCTACCCTATCTCGATTTTTGCTTCTATCCAAAAATACATGAAATAAATCATCCACCACAACCAAGTGGGATTCATTCCTGAGATGCAAGCATGGTTCAATCTTTGCAAATCAATGAACATCATACACCACATCAATAAAATGAAGGGTAAAAATCATATGGTCATCTCAGATGCAGAAAAAGCATTTGAGAAAATTCAACTTACATTCATGATAAAAACTTCCAAGAAAATGAGGTTAGAGAGAATGTACCTCAACATAATAAAAGGTCATTATAACAAGCCCACAGCTAATATCATCCCCAGTGCTGAAAAACTGAAAGCTTTCCCCTTAAGGTCAGGAATAACACAAGGATGTCCACTCTCACTGTTATTCAACATAGCACTAGAACACCTAGCCAACAGCAATCAGACAAGAAAGAAAAATGTGTTGGTAAATATGGGTAAAGAAAAAGTCCAACTGTCACTATTTGCAGATGATATGATACTATACATAGAAAATACTAAAGACTCTACACAAACTATTAGAAGTAATATATGAATCCAGTGAAGTGGCAGGATATAAAATTAATGCCCAAAAATTGATAGTGTTTTTCTGTAGTGCATAGACACTAATAAGAAAGTAGCAGAAAGACAGATTTTAAAAAATGAACCAAAAATCAATAAAATATCTAGGAATAAACTTAACCAGAGAGGAGAAAGACCTGTATTCCAAAAACTAGAAAACACTGATGAAAGAATCAAAGATGACACAAACAAATGGAAAGATATTCCATACTCACGTGTTAGAAGAATTAATATTGTTAAAATGTCCATATTGCCAAAAGTAACCTACAGATTCAATGCAATCCCTACAAAAACACCAAGAGCAGGGCACCTAAGTGGCTCAGTTGGTTGAGCATCTGATTTCGGCCCAGGTCATGATCTCATGGTTCATGAGTTCAGGCCCTGTGTCGGGCTCGGTGCTGACAGCTCAGAGCCTGGAGCCTGCTTCGAATTCTGTGTCTCCCTCTCTGCTTCTCCCCAGCTGATACTCTGTCTTTCTCTCTCTCAAAAATAAATGAAACATTAAAAAATTAAAAAAAAAACACCAATAGCATTTTTCACAAAACTAAAACAAAAAATGCTAAAATGTGTATAGAACCACAGAAGACCCTGAATAGCTATGTGAATCCTGAGAAAGAAGAGGGAAGCTGGAGGTATCACAGATTCTGAGATATAACATAAAGGTGTAGTAATCAAAACAGTATGTTACTAGCACAAAAATAGACACATAGATCAATGGAACAGAACTAAGACCCCAGAAACAAACCCATGTTTATACGGCCAGTTAATGTACGACAAAGAAGGCAAGAATATACAACAGGAAAAAGACAGTCTCTTCAATAAATGGTCTGGGAAAACTGAATAGCTACATATAAAAGAATGAAACTGGACCACCTTATTTCATCATATACAAAAATAAACTCAAAATGGATTAAAGAACAAAATGTGAGACCTAAAACAATAAAAGGCCTAGAAGAGAATCACAAGCAGCAATTTCTCTGATATTGGCTATAACAACATCTTACTTATATGTCTCCTATGGCAAGGGAAACAAAAGCAAAAATAAACTATTGGGAGTAACCATCAACAAAACAAAAAGACAACCTACTGAATAGGGAAACATATTTGCAGATATGTATTGTAAGGATTATTATCCAAAATACATAAGGAACTCATACAACTAACACCTAAAAAACAATCTGATTCAAAAATGGGCAGAGAATCTGAATGGACATTTTTTCAAAGAAATCACACAGGCAATAAGTATATAAAAATATACTTAATATTACTAAATATCAGAGGAATACAAGTCAATACCACAATAAGATATCATCTTACACCAATTAGAATGGCTAAAAACAAGGTGCCAAGAAGAAATAAGTGTTGGTGAAGATGTGTTTTAAAAAGGAACCACTATGCAATATTGGTGGGAATGTAAATTGGTACAGAAACTGTGGAAAACAGTATGGAAGTTCCTCAAAAAATTAAAAACAGAAATGTCATATGATCCAATAATTCCACTACTGGGTATTTATCCAAAGAAAACAAAAACACCAATTCAAAGTGATATGTGGACTCCTATGGTTATTACAGCATTATTTACAATAGTCAAGATATGGATGCAATCTAAGTGTATATCAATAGATGAATGGATAAGGAAAATGTGGTATGTCTACAAATGGAATATTACAGCCATAAAAAGTATGAGATTGTGTCATGTGAGACAATATGTATGGACATAGGTGAAAGACGTCAGACTGATAAAGACAAATACTATATCATTCCACTCATAAGTGAAAACTAAAGAAAACAAAATTTAAAAAATACACAAATATATAAATAAAACGCAGAATCAGAACAATAAATACATAGAACAAACTGGTGGGTTCCAAAAGGGAAGGGGGTGAGGAAGTTGGACAAAATGAGTGAAGGGCAGAGATACAGGCCTCCATTTATGGAATGAATAAGTCATGGGAATAAAAGGCACAACATAAGAAGTACAGTCAGTAACAGTGTAACAGCAATGTAATGTAATGACACAGATGGTAGCACACTTGTGAACACAGCATGTATAAACTTGTCAAATCACTTAGTTGTACACCTGAAGCTAATGTAAAATTGTGTGCCAACTATACTCATATTGAAAAAAAACACTATAATAATGTATGCTGAAGGCATTGTGTGGACATATCCTATTGTTAGAAAAATTTCATCAGTTTCAGTTCCTGAAAAGATAGGAACATAATAATATCAAAATTTTATTTATCAAAATAAATACAATTATACTTATAAATCTAAAATTAGTGTTATTTTAAATAGATGGCCTCAGTGAGGATCTCCATCCTGAGAATTACACATTATTGATTTGTCTAGCAATTATTAGTTTGCTACTAGGCATTTTTCACTCTAAGGGAAAAAATTCTGGAAAAATGCAGTATGTATATATTTAAGACTCAGTATATTTAAGCACTGAATAACTAAATGCTGAGATTTACATGAACTCCTGATTTAAATTTATGTTTTATCCAGCTATATTTAAAAAAGAAGCAAGAAAAACTTCACCTATATCATTTGTTCCCAGCATATCATGCTAGCTGAGGGATAACTGCATATAAGAGATACAAATGGCTTTCACTTTGGATGGAAAATCATTGATTTCTACTTTCAAATGTTTCCAAATTTTGTTTGATTTCCTTAAGCAATGAAATCATAATAAAATGATGTTAACACCTTTTTATTGAGGTGTTAACATGAGAGTGAGGCTGTGCTCAGTGCAGTGGGTGTGAAGGGAGATGTGTGATACTGTCCCTGGGCTCACTTCCTAATACTGCTGTGACAATTACAACAAACACTGTGGCTTAAAACAAGACCATTTATCATTTCACTGCTCTGTAGGTTAAGCATCCCATATGGGTCTCTTCAGGCTAAATACAGGTTTTTATCAGGCTGCATTTCTTACTGGAGGCTCTGGGACAGAGTGTGTTCCAGGTCGTTAGCAGAATTTAATTGTCCTGGGTATAGAACTGAGGTCCTGTTTCCCTGATGGCTGATGGCTGTGGTTAAGTCCACCTCTAGAGGCAACTCTGTTTCCTTTGACCATGGTCCCCTCCTGTATCCTCAAAGACAGCAACAGAGTTGTGACCACTGTGTGGCTCCCTTTGGCTTCATCTCTGCTGCCTGTTCTTCCACTACATCTTTCAGATTCTATCCAGAAGAAGTTCTCTGCCTTTAAGGGAGGTGACTGTGCTCTGACATGTGATATGAAAGGATGTCAAGTGGTGAAAATCCACCATGCATTTAGAATAATGTTTAAGACTCTATGTAGAAACAGAAATAGGTCTCTTTTCTTGGATGGCTATACCACTGAGATATCATGTATAAAATAGAAGGAATTCAAACAAACAAAATGAAAGAACAGGTAGGAATTTGTGGTATCTGATTTCCATAATTTAGAGATAGAGTAGTGAGATCCAGAAAGGCTAGGAAGTTAAGAATATACAGCTTAAAAATAAAAGGATATGGAAACAGACAAGGATAGATCATTAAATATATGACTTCCAAACCAAGTTTCAGTAGCACTGAGACTATAATAAAGTAATCACCAAATATACCTCTTGGGGTAGCCAACAATAATCATGGCAATGGTGAGGGCAATGACAGTGATAATGACCAATGATGGGCACCTACTTGCTCTCACAACTCAGTGAGATAGGTAAAGTTTTGTGTTTCAATTTTACAGATGAGCAGAGAAGCTGAAGAAGTCCAAGATCATGCATATCGGCAATGCATGTAACTAACAGACTATTCACTTAAGTATTCTGACTCCAAAGATGGAATTCTTATCTACAGCTTGGTCTTCACTTGAGAGTGAACTCTTCCCCTGAAAGATGTGCCCTAATTGATAGGAATGGTGAGACTCAGGGCAAGGAAATTTTCAGATAAAAAAATAAAGAGAGAGAGAGAGAGAGAGAGAGAGAGAATATGCAAAGGCTTGCAACAAAATAAAGCATGTTTCTATTTTGGTTTTGAATAATTAAAATACTCTTCAGTGCAAACACAAGTTTTATTATGACAAGATACAGAAAGAGTAAACAAATGAATGAGAAGATTAAAAAATAATCACAGATGTGAGGATGGCTATGAGGAGAGGCATCCTTCAACCAAGAAAGGTCAAGACTAACAATTTCTTTTCGTTCTTGAGATTAGAACACTAATCAGCTCTTTCAAAAATTTATCAAGAAACTGTCTTTTAAAAACATCATTAAGTATCTGGCAGATTTTTATGACATGAATATTTTAACCTCAATTCATTTATACCTGATGTAAGACACATTATGAAAATTTTAATAAACTAAACAATTAAAGAGCAAAACATCTAGAATAATATAAATTCAATGTTTTATTAATGTGGAATGACTAGGGATGTTTTTTAAAATATTTATTTACTTTTTGGGAAAGTGCAAGCAGGGAGTGGTAGAAAGAGGGGGACAAAGGATCCCAAGTGGGATGTGCACTGACAGGTTGACAGCAGTGAGCCAAATGTGGGGGTCATACTCACAAACCAAGAGATCATGACATGAGCCGAAGTCGGACGTTCAACCGACTGAGCCACCTAGGTGTGCCCCTTGAGAGTAATATTTTTATGATCAAAATATTAGTATTAGAGTATTTAACATACATATATAATTTTCTACAAATGTTCTGGAAGAATATTTCACCTGGAATACTCTAAGAGGGAAACTTAAGGATTTATTTAACTTTTGGGATTCATAGTGCTATGGAAGGATTGTAATGGAGAAATAATAGTTGGTTATGTAGCAGACCTTGTTTGTGCTCTTCTGTTGCTATAATCTCATGATGTTGCTTAGCAATCATTTGCCATCTGTTCATCATCTGGAAAGGGAGGAAAGTTTTGGAAATCTACTAGAAAGGCAATAGGTAGATCTTTCTGTGGTAGGTGATTCTCCATCCACCTTCTCCTGACAGGAAGTTTTATATCCAACAACTAAGGAATCATTTTAATGAAAATTTTCAAAACAGACACATAAAAGTATGTAAAAATCTTGAATACCATGACTAAAGTTATTTATTAGCTTAAGGAGTTTGTGTTTCTTACTGTTTACTTCACAACCTTGTTACAATAAATTTTTTTTTGCTTTATTTAACAGAAGACCCACAAGAACAAAATCCCATGTGACAGAATCATCGAAATCATGTCTAAAGAGAGCATAACACGTGAAATACTTCCAAGGTTTCTCATTCTACCCTCACAACGATCCAATGAATCTGCATTATCATTCTCAATCTGCCTATTACATAGGTTTGGGCAAGATTCTGAAGCTCAGGTCAGGCACATAACTGAACAAGGGCTAAAGCAGAGCTCTTGGTTGAGGTCCCCGTATTTCCAACCATATCGTAATGCCTATCTCCTTCTAACCTGGCTGCAGCTGGCTTGAGAACAGGCCGCAGATTATATGTGCAGCCTTCCCACAGATATGTGGTACAACACATGCATAATAGGTGCCAAACTAACTGTTGCATAACTTGAAGCTCTGGTTATGAAGACTAGGAGTCAGTATTCAGGAGGAAGGAGAGGAAGATGGCAGCAGAAAGGAGGACCCGAGGCTCACCTCGTCCAATGAATGCAGCTAGGTAACTATCAAATAAGCTCAGACATCAACCTGAAGAACAAAGAACAAACTCCACAACTAAAGGGAGAGAAGAAGCCACGTAGAAGAAGGTAGGAAGTGTGGAGACATGGTTTAGGAAGAAATGGGTAGAGGCTGCTGCACAGTGAAGGGACTCATGGCCGTGGAGAAGAGTGAGGAGAGAGGAGTTTCTCAAAGCCACTGGCTGGGAAAATGAGAGGGGCTGAATTTCCTGAGTTTTGATAACCAGTAAGGCTAAACTCCTGGAGTTTTAAAAATCAGCAGGCTTGGCAGGGATAGAGCTTATGGGCCCTGTGCTGCTTCTTGAGAGAAGGCAAACAAACAACCCAGGTGTAGACGGCATGGAAACAATTATCTGAAGTGACTCTGGGACACACAGTGGAGAGATTTTTTGCTCTTCTCAGAGCATGTCCCTGAGAGGCAGCAATCATGAAGACACCTCTCTGAGAACAAAGGAGGTATCCAGCACCATTTCCCTTCCCTGGTTCTCAGCATAAACACAGAGCCACCAGCGTGAAGCAGCACAGCACGGATACTGGCTGTCTAACTTGCTTACACCAAGCCCCCAAACTCTACACTCTGGTGGGACTGCCCTTCTGAGTCAAGCTTGCCTCAATCCCAGTGTGCGGAGCCTCCCTCCTCAGAAGATCAACATAAAACTCTGCCCATACTATGTCTTTGACTAGAGAGTTCTGCAGGACCTCAGTTCTGGTAGAGAAGGTGACAGGTCTCATTTCACAAGCAGACCTGTGCACACTTAGTTAAAATTTGCCACATTCAGGTCAGTGACCAAACCCTGGTCAAAACAGGCAAGGAGAGCCTCTACAGATGATTGGCCTGAAGGATCGAGTATTCAAAACACAACAGAGCACACACAGCACTTACTAGAGATTCTTCCCAAAGCATCAGATTCTGGACAATATATGACCTCTTCATCATAAGGCCAATACTTTCAGAAGCAGGAGACATAAATGGGTTTTGTAATGCAGAGAAGAAGCCAGAGACTTAGACAAAATTTCAAGACAGAAGAAGTTATCCCAAATGAAAGACCAAAACAAGGTCACAGCCAAAGGTTTAAGAAACATACACACACATACATATATGGCATGCCTGGTAGAGAATGTAAAGCAACAATCATAAGGATAGTCACCAGGCTTGAGGAAAGAATTGAAGACATCAGTGAGACCCTTGCCAGAGAGATAAAAGATATAAAAATGTATCTATCAAAGATGAAGAGTACATTAAGCAAGATTGGAAACAGGTTTGATGCGATGAATAGCAGACTGGAAAAGCAGAGGAATGAACTAGTGACCTAGAATAAAAAGTAATAGAAATAAATGAAGCTGAATGAAAGAGAGAAAGAAGAATTATGGAACAGAAGAACACCTTATGGAACTTAGTGACTCCATTAAACATAATAACATTCATATCATAGGAGTCCCAGAAGAAGAAGAGAGAAAAAGAGGGAAGAAAATTTATCTGAAGAAATAATAGCTGAAAGTTTCCCCAATCTGGGGAAGGAAACATATATCCAGATCCAGGAGGCACTGAGAATTCCCATCAAAATCAACAAAAGCAGGCCAATTCCAAGACATACTGTAAGTAAATTTGAAAAATATAGTGATGAAGAAAAATCTTAGAAGCAGCAACACAAAAGAAGGCCTTAACTTACAAGGTAAAGACCATAAGGCTAGATGGAGATTTCTCAACAGAAACTTGGCAAGCATGATATATTCAAAGTGCTAAATGGGAAAATTCTATAGCCAAGAATACCATTCCATTGCAAGAGTATCATTTGGAATAAAAGGAGAGATAACACATTTCCCATACAAACAAAAACTAAAGGAATTCATGGCCACTAAACCATCCCTGCAAGAAATATTAAAGGGGACTCTGTGAGTGCGAAGGAGAGACTAAAAGTGACCAAGACAAGAAAGGATCAGAGAAAATCTCCAGAAACAATAAATCAAATTGCAAAATGGCAATAAACACACATCTATCAATAATTACTTTGAATACAAATGGACTAAATGCATCACTCAAAAGACATATGGTGTCATATTTAAAAAACAAGACCTATCTTGTTAGGTTGCTAACAAGAACCTAAGGAAACCTGCAGATTTAAAGTGAAGGGATCCATTTACCGTCCAAATGGATTTCAAAAGAAAGCTGGAGTAGCAGTACTTATATCAGACAAACTAGACTTTAAAATAAACACTGTAAAAAGAGTCAAAGAAGGGCATTATATAATCATAATGGGGATAATCTATAAGAAGTTATAGTTATTATAAATATTTACATACCAAACATGGGAGTTCCCAAATGCATAAAATAATTTTAACAAACATTAAAGAACTAATCAATAATAATAAGGGACTGTACCACCCCACTTACATCAATAGACAGATAATCTAAACAGAAAATCAATAAGGAAAAATGGCTCTGAATGACACACTGGACAAGATGAATTTAACGGGTATATTGAGAATATTCTATCCTAAAATAGCAGAACACACATTCTTTTCAAGTTCAAAAGGAACATTATCCAGTATAGAGCACATATTAAATTTAATAAACCCAGGTCTTAATAATAAAATGATCCAAGTCATACCATGAACCTTTTGTGACCACAATGCTATGAAACTAGAAGTCAACCACAAGAAAAATTCTGGAAAGACCACAAATACAAGGAGGATAAACAACATGCTACTAAACAATGAATGGGAAAACCAGGAAATAAAAAAACTTAACAAAAAATAAAATGCACAGAAACAAATGATAATGAAAACACAATGGCCCCAAGTCTTTGGGATACAGCAAAAGTGGTCCTAAGAGAAAAGTATATAGCAATATAGGTCTACTTCAAGAAGCAAGAAAAATCTCAAGTAAAGAGCCTAATCTTACACCTAAAGGAGTTAGACAAAAAACAACAATGAAGCTTAATGGTAGCAGATGAAAGGAAACAAAAAAATTAAAACAGAAATAAACAATATATAAACTGAAAGAATCAATAGGACAGATCAATGAAATGAAGAGCTGGTTCTTCGTAAAAATTAATAAAGTTGATAAATCTCTTGCTGGGCTTATCACAAAGAAAAGAAAAAGGGACCAAATAAATAAAATTATAAATGAGAAAGAAGAAATAACAACCAATGCCACAGAAATACAATTATGAAAGTTTATTATGAAAAATTAAATGCCAAAAAATTGCACAACCTGGAAGAAATGGATAAATTCCTAGAAACATAGGGACTACCAAAACTGAAACAGCAAGAAGAGAAAACTTGAACAGACCAATAACCAGCAGAGACATTGAATCAGTAATCAAAAAACTCCCAACAAACAAAAGTCCAGGGCTGATGACTTCACAAGTGAATTCTACCAGACATCTAGAAAATAATATTCTTCACAAACTATTCCAAAAAAATACAAAAGGAAGAAAAATTCCAAATTCATTTTATGAGACAAGTATTATCCTCATACCAAAATTAGATATATATACCACTAAAAAAGAGAAAGACAGGCCATATCCCTGTTGAAGACAAGCAAAAATTCTCAATAAAATAGTAGCAACCAAATCCAACAACACATTTAAAAAAAAAAAAAACACTCACTGACCACAATCAAGTGGGATTTATTCCTGGTTTGCAAGGGTAGTTCAATATTTGCAAATCAATCAATGCTGTACCTCACATTCATAAAAGAAAGGATAAAAGTCATATAATCATTTCAATAGATGCAGAAAAATAATTTGACAAAGTACAACATCTGCACATGGTAAAATCCTCAACAAAGTAGATCTAGAGGGAACACAGCTCAACATAATAAAAGCCATATATTAAAAATCCACAGCTAATATCATCCTCAATGGGGAAAAACTGAGAGCTTTTCCTCCAAAATCAGGAATAGGACAGGGATGTCCACTCTCACTACTGTTTTTCAACATAGTACTGGAAGTCCTAGCCTCAGCAATTACACAACATGAAGAACTAAAAGGCATACAAATCATCAAGGAAAAAGTAAAACTTTCACTATTTTCAGATTATAGGATACTATATATAGATAAGCCTAAAAGATTCCACCAAAAAAACTGCTAGAACTAATACATGATTTCAGTAAAGTTGAAGGATACACAATTGGTGTAGAGAAATCTGTTGGATTTCTGTACACTAAAAAGGAAGCAGCAGAAAGGGAAATTAAGGAACCAACCCCATTTACAACTGCACCAAAAACAGTAAGATATGAGTAAACATACCCAAACAGGTGAAAGACCTGTACTCTTAAAACTATAAAACATTGATGAAAGGAATTGAAGAAGACACAAAAAATGGAAAGACATTCCATGCTCATGCATTGGTAAAGCAAATATTGTCAAAATGTGTATAGTACTCAAAGCAGTATACATATTTAATGTAATCCTTATCAAAATAGCAACAGTATTTTTTTCACAGAGCTGGAACAAACAATCCTACAATTTGTATGAAACCACAAAAGACCCTGAGTAGCCAAAGCAAACTTCAAAAAGAAAAACAAAGATGGAGGCATCGTAATTCTAGACTTCAGGTTATACTACAAAGCTGTAGTGATCAAAACAGTATGGTACTGGTACAAAAATAGACAAATAGATCAATAGAACAGAATAGAAAACATAGAAATCTTCCCACAGCTATATGGTCAATTAATCTTTGATGAAGCAGGAAAGATGTCCAATGGGACAAAGATAGTCTCTTCAACAAATGGCTTTGGGAAAACTGGACAGCACCATGCAAAAGAGTGAAACTGGACCACTTTCTAACACCAGACACAAAAATAAATTCAAAATGGATTAAAGACCTAAATGTGAGACATGAAACCATAAAACTAGAACAGAACATAGGCAGTAACTTCTTTGACATCAGCCACAGCAACTTCTTTCTAGATATGTCTTGTCTTCTGAGGCAAGGGAAATAAAAGCAAAAATAAACTACTGAGACTACATTAAAAAATTATGCACAGGGAAGGAAACAATGGACAAAACTAAAGATCACACTATGAATGGGAGAAGATATTTCGAAATGACATATCGGATAAAGGGTTAGTATCCAAAATATATAAAGAACTTATAAAACTTAACATCCCCCCAAAACAAATAATCCTATTACAAAATGGGCAGAAGACATGAATAGACAGTTGTCCCAAGACGTTCAGATGAACAACAGACATATGGAAAGATGCACATCGTCAACCATTATCAGTGAAATGCAAATTAAAACCACAATGAGATATCACTTCATACCTGTCAGAATGACTAAAATAAAAAACATAAGAAACAACAGGTTTTGGTAAATATGTGGAGAAAGGGGAACCCTCATGCACTCTTGGTGGAAATGCAAACTGGTGCAGCCACTCTGGAAAACAGTGTGGAGGTCAATCAAAAATTTACAAATAGAACTGCCCTACAATCCAGCAATTGCACTAGTATGTATTTATCCCAAAATACAAAAATTCAAAGGGATACATGCACCTGATGTTTATAGCAGCATTATCTACAATAGCCAAATTATGGAAGCAGCCCAAGTGTCCACTATAGATAAATGGATAGAGAAGAGTGATAAGCGTCACACACACACACACACACACACACACACACACACAGGAATATTATTCAGTCATAAGAAAAAATTGAAATCTTTCCATTTGCAATGACCTGGATAGAGCTAGAGAGTATTATGTTAAGTGAAATAAGTTAATCAGAGAAAGAGAAAGACCATATGATTCTACTCATATGTGGAATTTGAGAAACAAAACAAAGGAACAAAGAGAGAGGGAAAGGGAGAGAGAGAGAGAGAGAGAGAGAGAGAGAGAGAGAGAGAGAGAGAGAGGGTAAACCAAAGAACAGACTCTTAACTCTAGAGAACAAACTGATGGTTACCAAACAGGAGGTCAGTGGGGGGTTGGGGGAAATAGGTGATGGGGGTTAAGAATGTGCTTGTGATGAGCACCGGGTGGTACATGCAAGTTTTGAATCACTAAACTGTACGCCTGAAACTAATATTACACTATATGTTAACAAACTAGAATTTAAATACAAACTTTAAGAAAAAGATTAGGAGTCATTACATCTTAACTATCATAAGGGGAAGTAGCCAAAAATTATAGCCATTCTTACACATATATTTCATTATTTAGTTCCTCTTAAAACCCCTAAACTTTTCAATTTTATACAATATTCCCCTCAATTTGAGGCTATATATATTTAAATGGAAATAATAGTATCCATATTTAATTTTAACAATGAAATATTAAATATAAAAATAAAAAAAACTATATAAAATTGCCTATATAGAAAAAAGCAGTATTCTTTTTATTTTAATTAAGTCGTGCCAATATTTCTGAAGATATTTTTCACATAATATTCTCCATGGTTGCTGCAGTGCTCCTGCTTAGCAACGTGGTTTACTAATTTGATATTCTTTTTTATTTTTTTGTTTATTTTTCAGAGAGAGAGAAAAATGGAATGTGAGTGGGGGAAGGGCAGAGAGAGAGGGAGACACAGAATCTGAAGCAGCTCCAGGCTCTGAGCTGTGAGCACAGAGCCCGACATGGGGCTTGAACTCACGAACCGTGAGATCATGACCTGAGCCAAAGTTGGAGGCTTGACCGACTGAGCCACCTAGGCGCCCCACTAATTTGATATCCTAACACTAAATGTCAACAAAGACACTTTATGAATCTCGGTATGATTTGACTAAATATGTTTATTTCCTAATCACTTAAAATTTTTACACTGTACAATCTGTACAGTGGTAGGTCTTTCCTCTTGTTTTACCTGCAGCCTCCAGGCTATGAAGGTTACAGAAGTTATCTGGGGAGAAAGTAAGCTACTTGGTTTATATTAAAATATTGAACCACACTGTACAATCAGGATCACTGAATTTAACTAAATATGAAAACACTTCTCAAGCTGATTAGAGACTATTATTAGCAGTTACATGTGTCTCTGAAGAACGTGCACTAGGAAAACCATTAAAAATGTTCTAATATTGAAAACTTCTCTTTTTTTCATGTTTATTTATTTTTAAGAGAGACAGAGAGACAGAGTACAAGCAGGGGAGAGGAAGAGAGAGAGGGAGTCATCAAATCTGAAGTGGGCTCCAGGCTCTGAGCTGTCTAGTACAGAGCCCGACACGGGACTTGAACTCATGAACCATGAGATCATGCCCTGAGTTGAAGTCAGATGCTTAACCAACTGAGCTACCCAGGCACCTCTGAAAACTTCTCTTTACAAATATTTTCGTAATAAAGAAAGATATAGGCTGTGTAGGAGTAGGAAGGAAATCATGAAGAAGTGTCTGTGAAAATGTGTGCCCCCAAATTGAAGGAGTTTGAGTGTTGTGCTCAGAAGGAGGTGGGTTCGGATCCTGGTAGGACACTTCTGATGGGCTTTAGTGCCCCTGGTAAGCATGTCAGCCATCCTGAGATTTGGTGTTCCCATGTCTTAATCTGGAATAATGGTATTCCCTAATTTGACTTGTGAATGTGGTATGTGGCTTGTCTTGACTCATTCAATGAATAGTAGACTTTAAATCTTTTATTAATGATAAATAAATTAGGTTTCTTAAAATCCATCCCTACATTGCTGGCCTATGAAACATTAGTGTTTATTTCTTTAAGTTTATTTATTTATTTTGAGAGAGAGAGAGGCAGGGGAGCGGCAGAGAGAAGGAGCATAGGGCCAGATGTGGGGCTCGAACTCAGAAACTACGAAATCATATCCTGAACAAAAGTTGGACACTTAACTGACTGAACCACCCAGGCGCCCATAAAACATTAGTATTTAAAGTCACGTGAGTCACCTTCCTTTATAAAGCTAGCTGAGGGTGAAGAAAATGCCCACACCAGACTTGAAATTGAGTTTTATAAGTATCAATTCCTGCCTTCAAAGGTTACTGATGCTTTTTGGTCCCAGAAAATCAGAAATGAACACAAAATCCCAATAGCTTCTTGTTGTTTCTGGAATAGTTGGCTTACTGATGTCCTGCTGTTCTTGGGATGCCCAGCCAGGCCCACACAAAGATTCTTTGTGTTCCTGGATACAGAATTCTGTTGGGTTGCTTCCTCAATCAGTTTTTACGATTCAGTTGAAAGAAAGTTACTTTTACTCTCACACTGAATCCTCCTTTCTCATCTATAGCGCGAGAAGACCAAGGCTTCATTGATCAGGCTTTCTTTCACTTGCTTTTAGGTTATTGAACTGGTGTTCAGTTGCTTTTTGATGGTCATTCTTAATACATTGGGATATAGGCATCATTACATCATTTTGAACATGACTGCTCTCCTTAAATACTGATGCAATGGCATTAACGATGAAATTAGTATTAATGATCTGCAGGCCATGTTATGAACTCCCAGTAGAGAAACTGAAAATAAAGAAGGGGCTCCTAATTGTGTCACTATTTGAAACTCCTCCACTGAGTTGTCTAATACGAAACTATTCTTTTCCTTGTTCTTTTGAACACTTAGCATTTGTGAATGAAAGTAAGAAGACAACTTGAGCTGTGCTTTTCTGAGTTACTGTTATTGAGTATATGAAGGTAGACCTCTCAAAACCAAAGGAAGGCACTGAGATAAGAGAATTATAATATTATTTCATTCAGCTTCATTGGAAAAGATCAACAGAGAAATATAAATTAATCATGTTTATAAGTATAGGAGTCAAGCAATGCCATGTAGGGTGATATGTTTGATATTTGTTTGCATATCCCAAATAATAGAGCAATTTAAAAATCTTTCATTACTAGGGAGATATGTATTCAAATGAGAAATATAAAATAAGTACAAAATTCAGGTTTGGGAATTAATTGAATATAATGTAGGATCTATAAGAGGCCCTGATATATAATAAAGAGCAATGGAAGAAGAGGGTTAAAATAATACATCCAGACAGAATGTGCCCACAGGATCTGGGCAGTGATTAACTCATTATCCTCAACTTAGGCTAGAATTTTATTCTTTCTCCAATTTGGGGACACTTAACTAAAGTCAGAAAGAGAGCATTTGACGATGACTCAGAGAAAAACCAGAAAGAGTAAATCAGACCAAATACAAATCTTGAAAGGAATCAAGGTTTTAAGTAATAAAACATAAAGGAAGGGACTACGGCATATTTTTTTTTTATAGAAAAATGGTTTTCAAAGACAGTAGTATTTAGAGTTTTTGAAGGTCTATGAATACTGGAATAAGAGTAAGAGGACCTGTAAAGTGCATGTGTGTTTATTGAATTTGGTCAGAGATAAAAATATTAGGTGGAAGGGAATGAAATATGTACTCACATTTATTATTCTAGGACTCCAGGGGTTCCTGTCTGAAGGATCAAAGATTGCAGATGAGAATTACTTTATGAAGAACAGAACAACAACAATAAAGAAATTAGATATAATTGTAAGGCCATGTTAGTTAAAAGTTAATTAAAAGAACACTTTCCATTCAGTCAGTCAGAAAAAGACAGGTATCATATGTTTTCACTCATATGTAGAATTAGAGAAACTTAACAGAAAACCATAGGGGAAGGGAAAGAAAAATGAGTTACAGAAAGGGTGGCAAACCGTAAGAGATTCTTAAATACAGAGAATAAACTGAGGGTTGGGGGGTAGAGTGAATGAGTGGTGGGCATTTAGGAGGGCACTTGTTAGGATGAGCACTGGGTGTTGTGTGTAAGCGATCAGTCACGGGAATCTACTCCTGAAAGCAAGATTACACCATATACACTGTGTGTTAGCTAATGTGACATAAACTATTAAACAAAAAAAGAAATGCGATTTGCCACTAAAACTTAAATTAAAAAAAGGAAAAACACTAAAATGAAATGTGATTGTTTTTTTAAAAAAAGAACACTATCCATAACACTAGCATTTTCTTCAAATTGTCTTGAGACTCCTGTCAAAGGCTGCTGAACCGAGCAGGTGTGGAGCGACCAAAGGGATCCATTCGTGCATTTCTAGAAAATAGCGTGCGACCTACATTTCTGTTCAATCTTTTGTAGAATGCATGTTGGGGAGGGGTCTTCCTAAGTATTAAAATCGATCAAAAAGTTCCATTTACTTTTGGCAGGATGACAAGCCATTAATGTAACATAGCACAGAATGACTGGACACAGTTGCAGGGAAGACAGAGACAGGCAAAGCATCACGACCTTCTTGGACTAGTCACCAAAGTTGCAGTCAACAGCCAACATTAAACAGGGTGTCATGGGTACAGGAATCCATAACAATCACAGGAACACCTTGACAAAAATCAAGTACTCCAAACCCTGAGGGTTTACAGATATGATCATTCTAATAAATGAGGACTTAGACCTCAGATTCTAGGGAGTTCAAAGCAGCTCAAAATGCTAGGACAATCAAGGATAAAGATCAGAAGATCAAGACGCAGAGGAATGGAGATGAACACCGGAAGGCTTCTTTCAGAAGAAAGCCAGTTGCCATAGTCACACCAGCAATAGTCACACCAGCAATAGTCACACCAGCAAGTATTTCTATGAACCCCTTCAAAATTTTGAAGAAAACTCAACTTGCTTTCAGAGCCTTCCTGAAAATTCAAATGAGCAGCAGGTAAATTGAAATAGTATTACTACTATTTTTTTTAAAGCTACACAGCGCTGCTACTTTATACAATTTACTTTGACTCTGGTCTTTATGGCATCCCTAGTGAATTATTATGATCTGTATTTTATATCAGAATTCTGGGGCTTGAGGAATGAGCCATGGGGTGATGATTAGACCAAGCATGAGTAAGTCTCAGGGTCTCCTACTGATAGGTGCCACCATATTTCTGTGAAATTGTGTTGTAGGCTGCATTGCTCTGATCTTCTAAGTCCCAAGTTAAATGGTACGTCCAGGTGCCACCTAGGAAATGGGTGGTTGCTATGTGATAAAAGTCAACATTCTTGTATCCGAGGGACAAATCTAGGTAGACAGAGAACACCGACTTAACTCCGTTCTAATTTTATTGCAAAATGTCATGTGACACTGGACGACAGAGAGAACTTTTAGGTCTGAAGATGTTTTAGAAACACTTGTGGAAACACAGTAAGTATTCTTTTAGAATCAGATGATTTAGCTCTTAGTTCTCTTCTTTTATCCATGGCTTATTCTGCAGCTTCCATGAATCACCTTACTATTTTCTGCTTATCTTCACTGTAACAGGAGATAGTAACACTTCTTTCAGGAAGTTACCAAGAAGACTAAAGGTACTGGTGTTTGTAAAAAGCTCCTTACAAGCTCACAGCTGTTTATCAATATAAATTCAGCTTATCCTTATAAAATTAGTGACTGATTTCAACCTGGTGAATTTTATGTGTTGAATATGATTAACTCCAGCCTGAATCTTACAGAATTCATATTATTAAGATGGGCCCTTTATAATGACAAGGTCAGACATTATATTCATGTTGAGATGGAGAATTAAAAAGAGTTGATTCAAACTTTCTGTTTTATCTTGTGGTTATTATTTTACCAAAGAGAGCTAAACCATACTGAAAAACAGAACATCTCCCACGAGCAGGAGGAAGGCAGTGAAAGAAACAATTAAGCCTAATTGACTCAGCAGGTGGATAAAACCAGAAAACTGGGTCTGGTAAATGAGAGAGTGTCCTTGGTGGATGAGATGTCTGTGTTAGGGCTGAAGGATGATTGAGCAGGAAGCAGGGGGAGGGGGGGAGAGGACTTCCCAGGGAGCACTATCCGTGAGGTTACAGTTGGTAGCAATAGATGTGCTGAATGCCAATTATAATAAAATCCAAATTAGAAATGAAAGACATTCAAACAAGTGCATTCTTGAAACAATACATTTGTAAAATATCATAAACACAGAGGTGTTTTATTTATCAGTGAATCCTAAACATGCAACAAACACATACAATACTGTATGCGTGTTTCATAAATGCAATACACACGTAAAAGGAAGTCAGAGAGTAAAACAGGGAGCATGTGGTCTTCTAGCTTTGTATCCACGAGTCACAAATAAGGGCGGGGTGCATGTCAGTCCTGACACATTCATTAGTATCTCTATTCCTCAAAACTACCTGCTTTACTACAAAGGGCTCTCCTCTGTCATATAGTTGTAGGAATATGTGACAAACATCAAAAAGCTTAGCTTTTGGTTTCAAGATGGAAAATTCTAACACATTCCTGTCCCAGTGGTAGTGCAAGGTTAAAATTCAAATCTATTACCTATATTGATTATATTTAAAATTTAGTGTACCCAGTATACAAATATAAAATACATTTCATATATAAATACATTACTTATTTATAAACAATATAAATATGTACTAAATAAAATATATATCTCCTTATTATGATATTGCTGTCACATTACTAAAATTACTTAGGAGAATGGGACACCTCAGTCGGTTAAGTGTCTGATTTCAGCTCAGGCTGTGATCTCATGATTCATGCGTCAGAGCTTCCCCCACCACCGCCGCCCCCCGCCACCCCCCACCTTGGACTCTGCAATGACAACCTGGAGGCTGCTTGGGATTCTCTCTCTCCCTCTCTCTGCCCCTCCCCTACTCATGCACTCTCTTTCTCTCTCTCAAAATAAATAATCTTTAAAAATAAATAAAATAGAATTTCTTAGGAGAATTAAAATTCCCACTTGCTATCATTAAAGAATGATCTTGATCAAGTTTCGGCAAGCCAAGGCTCACATGCTGATCGTCGACATTTGCAAATAAAATGCCCTGAGCCATTTTGATGATACCGTACATGGCCTCCAATTCTTCCATTCTTTAATTCCTCCCTAAATTTTGATTCTGTTCTTTTTTTTTTCTTAAACTTTTCAGTATATTCACATTGAGGCTCTGGCAGCTGATTGGACCCCTCATAATTTCTACTGTATTTTCAGTCTTAGGAGATAATGTATGCAAAGTACTTGGCACAGAAATTGGCACAGGGGAACACAGAGCAAAGCGTAGTTTTACATATCAATACTATGTTGGGCGAGGAAGATGCTTCTGCAAATTCTCTCAGAGGGAGAATAGGTGCAGGGACTTCTCTCACGGCTGTTGACCCTCTGGCCTTTCCAGGAATGGCCGATATCTAGTCCCAGAGACCAGAAGAGACATTGTCTGACCGCACAATCTCTCTATCGGATGACACCAACTTTTAGATCACTCTTTGGCATGAAAAGCTCTCACTGCGGTTTGTCTAAGAAAATCTTGGGCACTTAATTTGGGCTACTACTGTGGCAGAAGAGGCGTAACAATCAGCATTCAGACACTTTACTTTTAGTGGCAGCTATAAAGTGGAGCTGTATAGGAGAAGAGCACTGGTTATTATGTTTCAGAATATTTGAAAGATGCATGCTTTTCTTGTGAGTTTTTAAATACCATGATGCTGGATTATAATGTCAAGAATGCATTTATATGTGGGCATATTGTGGTATAGGCGTGCAATAGCCAGATGATAGTTTTGTTAACTAATTTTTTTCTTTTTAAGTTTTTTTCATGTTTATTTATTTTAGAGAGAGACAGACAGAGTTCGAGGAGGGGAGGGGCAGAGAGAGAGGAAGACACAGAATCTGAAGCAGGGTCCAGGCTCCAAGCTTTCAGCACAGGGCTTGAACTCACAAACCGCGAGATCATGACCTGAGCTGAAGTTGGATGCCTAACTGGCTGAGCCATCCAGGTGCCTCCGCTTTTTTGTTGTTGTTAACTAATTTCTAATGGATTGACACTAATGCAACCAATAAAGTCACTGTCAGAGACTGGATATTCATTTCAGAACTGCTTTCATTATTTAGAATTTTCAGAACCCATTTTTAGGAATTAACTAAAGTCCTGCATTTAAAATACTTTCCAGTAGTGGCAAACCTATACTAATGGGTCTTGTTAATATTTCTATTTTAAAGTAGTCCAGCATCATGTGACATTATTTCTGGATCCTTCCCATTTATATAGTACTGCAGGGTTTGACAACATTTTCCCATTGGCATCATTTTTATTTTTTACAGTCAAGTACAACTAACTCAAGCTGGTTCACAGGATAATTGTCATAGAAGGATTCACACGCCTAGTGAAGCATTAATTACTACGAGAAAGAAAGCATTACTAGTCAGGAAGACAACACTCACCAAGACATATATTTAGGGAAGCTCATTATTTTATTCTTCCTTATTTCCCTATACACGGCCCTAACCCAATACAGTTACAGAGAAGGAGCATTATGCAAGGGTTATAAATGTCAAGAACAAAACGGATATCATGTTTAGTTCAAAGAAACACAGGAAGCATTAGCTTCAAGCCTCCAGCAGTATTTCCTGGCTTCTTAGGCAAGCAGGGTTGAGCATTTTTATAAATAGTCTCCATTGCAACATTTCATCACTGAGAAAATCCAGACATGAATGTATAAAACCAAAGGAAAGTGTAAATAAGAAATAAATCCTGTTAATTGAGGTTTGCTGATCCCAGAGCCTTTCAGCAGTGATGACCCTGGGGGTTTCCATGGCACGGAAGCTGACGAGTCTGCATCTTTCGCTTCCAAACAGGACAGAATATTGTTCCCCCAGCTCCTTCCTCTGGGCCAGTTTTTTCTTTTCTTTTTTCTTTCAATGAGAAAATAAATACACCTTACTTCCTCTAAGCAGTTGTTAAGTAACTTCTGGCCTTTTAAGCAAACATCCTTTACTCATCCGTGTTTAGCATCGAGGAATGCAAAAAGCAATTCACTTGGTGGTCCTCCTTGGGCCTTTTCTCAAGAGTGTCTGTCGACTAGGATACACCTGGGCATTATATTTTTCGTGAATTGACTCTAGCCATAGACTCAGAGCATAATTGGCCAGACTTTCAGCATCTTAAACAACCTAGGGGGTTTACAATAGGGAATTATGCATGAAAAAGCAAACAAAAGATCCATGTTTATGACCACCCTGCAGACAAGCAGACGCATGCCTTCTGTGAGCCGTGTCCTCCGTTTCTTGGCCCGGCCGACGGCCGCTTTAAAGGCTCTGCTATGTTATCTAGAACCGATTATGACCTGAAACAGATGCCACTTAAATATCATGAGCTTGATACTCTGGAACTCAAAGCACTTCATCTGCTATTCATATTTGGTGCTTTTGTTCATAGCTCTTTAAAACTGGGGAAAGGATGGGGTGCCTGGGTGGCTCAGTTGGTGAAGTGTCCAGCTACTGATTTCAGCTCAGGTCATGATCTCAGGGTTCGTGAGTTCAAGGCCCTGCATCTGGCTCTATACTGACAGTGTGGAGCTTGCTTGGGATTCTCTCTCCCCATCTCTCTTTGCCCCTCTCCCATTCTCTCTCTCTCTCTCTCTCTCTCTCTCTCACACACACACACACACACACACAATTAATAAACATTTAAAAAAATAAAATTTTTTTTAGGAAAGGATAAAGGAACTCTGATTTTATGTCTTATGCCCAAGACCTGTTCTAATTACTTGTTAAAGCACAAGTCATTATAAGACTTAAGTCATAACTGGTCTTTGTCATTACTGCTCAGTCAAAAGAGCAACATCTTATCCTACTTCCAGTGACTACCACCGGCAGTCAGATAGATTCTCCTGCTGCCCAACTGACTTATTTCCCTTTGCTGTCCTCTCCCTTCCTGTTCAGACATTCTTTTCTCCAGTCATGGGTGCTGCCATTACCCAAAATCCCACCATAGTGACCAGGCTTTTTGCCCAACTCAGGGAATATGTCTCCCCAAGAAAAACAAAATCAGCCTGAAAGGTGATATGTGGTGAGGCATAGTGGCCAAGCAGGCGAAGAGAATTTCCTCCTAGTGTAGACTAGTATCATAATAACAAAAGCAATCTGCCGAAAATATTTGGGCTCACATATTATTCACAATCATTTATGGTACATGGCTCCTTTTGAGATTTCCATTTTCTGTAGTCACTTAGCTTTTTTGTTGTTCTTCCATCCAGGAGAGTATATTGCTAAGTTTACAGAAAACCAATTATTGCTTTAATTCACATTTAGAACGAAAGTAACAACATGATGCTGGAGGCCACTATTTTAGAAATAGATCACATAAAGACGAGAATTAAAAATAAGGCCAATCAGGGAACAAGAATCTAGTTTGAGGGGTCAAATTGATGCTCATTAATTTGTGGCCTTGTATTTAATCAAATGTCTTGAATCCATTGCACGCTAAGGGAGTATTGTTCTGAGATGTTGATGTAAGAAGGCAGCCATGCAAATTCTTGGCGTTACACATCCTTAGGATAGGATAGTCATTATTCATTACAGTCATTAATTCTTGGAGAATAATTAACATGCAGGCTCCTCACATAGACCAGTAACATATGTCTGATAACGATGCCCATATATAGTTCACATATTGAGGGTTGGGAAGGGTGAGTGACTGACATCAGCAGTTCAGCTAGTAAATGGAAACGAAGATCTAAGGAGGCTCTTCAGCCTCTTGGGTTGGCAATCAGATGATTCTTACAAAACTGAAAATATTCTTAGTATGCTACCCAACAAGCATGGTGTTCGAGATTTACCCAAAGGAGTCGAACACTTATGTCTACATGAAACCTGTGCACAGATGTTTGTGACAGCTGTATTCATAATAGTTGTTCAAACTTGGAAGCAACCAAGATGTCCTTCAGGAGGTGGATGGATAAATAAACTGTGATCCATCCAGACAATGGATTTTATTCAGCACTAAAAATTAATGAGCCATCAAGCCATGAAAAGACATGGAGGAACTCTAAATGCGTAGTATGAAGTGAAAGAAGCCAATCTGCAAAAGCCTACATATATAGTTGATTCCAACTATATGACCTTCTGGAAAAGGCAAAACTATGGAGACAGTAAAAAGATCACTGGTTGCCAATGGTTGGGGGTGAGAGAGGGATGAACAGAGGGTTTTCAGGGCAGTGAAACTACTCCATTTGATACCATATTGATGGATATATTTCTCCAATCCTATACAATATACAACACTAAGAGTGAACCCTTTGGATGATAATGTTGTGCAAATCTAAATTAATCAGCTTTAACAGACGCACCCCTGGGTGGGGGATGTTCATATGAGAAGAGGTGGAGCACCTGTAGGGGGTAGAACTATATGAGAAAAGTCTGCCCATTTTTCTCAGCTTGGCTCTAAACCTAAAATTCTTCCAAAATGGTCTTAATAAAAAATTTTAAAAACACAAAATTAACAAACAAGGTCTTTAAGAAAACACACAAAAAGTCAAATAAGCTCTGACTTCACAAAGGCCGGGATTTCCACTCTTGCCTGCTTGCACTATCTTATTCTAGGCTTCAACCCACAGAATTCCAATATTACGATCACAACACCACCAACACCCAGGCCATATTCTTCAAATAGACATTAGTGTTTCATTTTCTATACATACAAAATTTTGAACATCTTCTATTTAAAGAAATCCCATTTGGGGATTAGAATTGTAGATTTTTGTCTCTCTATAATTAAACCATAAGTATATTCTAAGACATTTTAGCTTTGCACTACTGAGCTTAGAAACACCTACATCTCATTTTTTGGGTAGATATTGAAAATAAACTCTGCATGTACAGCTATTTTTACTGTATATTTTTCCACAATGTAGCTCTCTTGTGTGACTCACACTTTTGCAGATGAGCGTTTCATCTTACTTTAATTTGGAACAAAAAATGTGGAAGGGCAGAGAATTTGCCTATATAATTTTCTAGTTAATATCAGTCAGTAAGGCTCCTGGTTATATGAATTTTGACATGGTCCACCAAATCACATTTAGAAAGCACTTAAGCTTTTTCAATAAACACACTGACCCTAGAAGTTTTATGACTCGTGACATGATATGTTTTGAAGGAGAGTTGTAGGATTGGGTTCTCAAAGTCTTGACTTCTACTAGAAGATAGTCTAATGCACATGGACAGTATCAGTCACATGATCAGATTTGTGTACTTGGGCACATGCTCGTTCTTGCAAAGGGGGCACTGTGTGTGACTTGTTGGGGGCATCTTGGTCTATATATGCTAATATATCGAAGTCAAGCTTGACCCAACACTCTTTATCACCCTCTCCTATCAGGAAATGTTCAGTTGTCAATTCAAATATTCAAACATAGCATTTTGTTCTGGAACATTCTTTCTGCAGGGTCATTTAATGGACTGTGTCACATTATAACAGAAACAATTACAAAGGGAAGAAAGAAACTCAATAGTCCAGTGGATTTTTTTTTGTAATCTATGAATAGTGGCTAAAATAACACTAGCATTGAAATTGTAGCTGCTGACTATTGTGGCATAGGTCAAGGGTCTTTGGTTGATCACAGGAGGGTGTTCCCTTTGACCTTTTAACCTTTTGTCTTTTCTAGAGGACATTTTTTTCCATTATAAGAATTTTTGTTTCCCATAGACCTTTTTCTCCCCCATCACTGGTTTCCAATATCTGTTATGCCTCTACTGAAAAAGAGGGCTACATTTTTTTTTTTTACATTGAAAGTGACCTAGTAGAATAGAACAAAGGGTAAAGTGTCTGGATCTTAATATTAGATCTGAATAAAGGCCTATCTGGAAAGATCTTAACCACACTGCTCACTTCAGATAATGTTAAAAGAAGAATCCAAGCAAAGTGTGCTGGGTTGGCAGGGAGACTAGAAAAGATATGATGCCATTAAAACTAAAATTACTGAGGTCCTTCTCCAGCCCTTGTTCGGATCTCATACTGACAGCATTGGAAATTTATGTTTGTAAAGATGACTAAATTAGGCTCATAAGTGGTAAAATATTCAACAGTGAAATGGAAGTCCTCAAGTTTTAGCTGATATTGGAAATTCTGAAATCAATTCTGGGGACAGAATTATGAGGAGTGGATATTTATATAACATCCAGGAAAGAATGGATCTTGAGAGATCATCTGTGCCTTCCATCTTCCTTCATGAGATTTTTCAAGCCATGGAGAAAGATAAGAGAGAGATTTTATAGCGCTGTTGAACATGACTCCCATGCTTGTCTGGCCCATCCAGCAGTTCCCTGGAGGTTGTGGCAATAAGTCACAGAGACATAAGCCTTAGGATGGGTGATATCTGTAACCAGACACTTTGGGTTCACCACTGTGTGCAAAACATGGGTGGAAACATCTTAAGTGTGATGGTAATTTGTGTAATTCACTCTGGAGGGGAAAGGAGCTGGTGTTGAAGGGTTAATGTAGCTCAGAAGGGAGGGTCCAATGGCTTTAAGGTACCACAAGGTCCTCACACTGTGTTACCTCTGTTGTTATTACCTGCCCCACTCTGAGCTTCAGAGCTTGAAAGAATATTTAGAGGGTCTATATACCCTGAGCATCACTAGAGAGCTGGGTCACCTGAGGAACTGAATTAACCTCATCTCTCTCCTTAGCCCCATGCATCTTAGGAAAATAATCTAGTGTTATGGGGTCGTGACTCACCCAGCCTACACTCCCTTATTACCACTGTGACAGGTGCTCAGGTCTTAGACTCTGCTTTCAGAGGAAAACATAGATTGGTGTAACAAACAAAGGGAAAATGAAGGAAGGATCATCCTGTTTTGGACATGTTCTTGGTACCACTTCATTATACACAATTACAGCCTTTTAATTCTTAGAGGAATTCTATGAGCTGGATGTCAATACTCTGATTTTATAAATGGGGAACCTGGAACCTGGAAATGATTAAGGATCTTGTCTGGTATTGCAAGACACAGGAGGGCCTGGATTTAAACCCTAACACTGACAACACCAACAGTAAGACTTGTATAGGTCATGTCGCCACATTAGAGAAAATGTGCACCAATTCTGCAAAAGACATATTATGTCACAGGCAGTTTAACATGCCTTATTCGGCAGTTACAGGGTGTGTCTGAGAGACAAGAAGAACCGCCAACATTCGTACATGGATAGAATGACACAGACATTAATAAGATCGCCATTGCACTGAGAGAAGTACAAGAAGAAAGGAAAATAGTTTGTTTGCTTCTGAAAATGGATTTTAACAACCACTCCTAAGCCCAGACAGCTTATCCCTTCTACCTCCATGCTGTTAAGCAAGGGTTTTAGTTCATCAATGCAATTCATGCCGCAAAGAACTATCCATTTAGGATTTACTTTTGTGTTTCTTTCTTTGTTCTTTGCTCTAGAAAGCAAACACCACCAGGATCCTACTCTTTTTAGAAATATGAATTTGGCTACAAAATTTAAAGTAGAATGTTGTGGCAGAAGAGGCATTTGTGAGGTAAATTAATACATACCACTTCTGGGGGTGCCTGAGTGGCTCAGTCAGTTGAGTGTCCCACTCTTGATTTCGGCTCAAGTCATTATCCCAGGGTCGTGGGATTGAGCCCTGCATAGGACTCTGCAATGAGCATAGAACCTGCTTAAGATTCTCTCTCTCTTACTCTCCCTCTGCCCTTCTCCCCTGATTGTGCTCTCTCTAAAATAAAAATAGATAGATACATAAATTTATATCTGGGGAGGAATCTAAGGCATTCATTATGCTCCCCACTGATTTTCTGTTTAACATCACAGATACCTCATTTTATTTTATTGGCAATAAGACAGAAATTGATGGCTTGTAGGGTTTTTTTGTTTGTGTTTTTGGTTTCTTTTTTCTTTACTTTTTCTTTTTATTTTAGACAAGATATTTATTTTTATAGAGAATTTAAAATACAGCAGTTTGTAGCAGTTGAGACATCAGTATTATTATGATGATGTTTGAGCCTCTTTCTGATCTGAGCCTGAATACAGTAAAGAAGATGTTCTTTTAAAAATCCTGCTCATCTGGTTTTCTCCCAAACACAATACTTTAAAAATAGGATAGTGTACTTCACTTTTCTCTTCTTTAAACAATATTTTCCTGAAACCAGAAAGCATGCCTGGATTTGGCAATTTATCCTGAAAGAATGAAGTCTACATAATTCAGATTACACAAGATAATTACAAGAAAAGAGCAATTATTTCAATGAAATGGTAAGCAGTAAAAGAAAAATCACTTAGGTAGTACTCCATTTAAGTCTTTTATCTTAATGTTTTTAAATGTCTTCTCTATATTGTTACAGGGTCTTTTGTATATTGTATATAAGTCCCACTTGTTTTCCTTATGTTACTAAAATTAAAAATATGACAATGTTGAAAATCCCATGACATATTGCCATTGACTAATGGGCACTATTTAACTAGCAAAATTAATGAAGTCTTGCTGTTTTGATACATCTTTGCATCTACTCATCAAACCCTTGTTTATTTGTTACAGGATTCCCTAATTGGATGAGATTTTATCCAATGTGTTGGCAAGTAGGAAAGTTGACCAGAACTTGACCATCCCCAACTGCTACTGATGTGGCCAAGATGTGGTGGGAATGATGTAGAGAGAGAAATTCTCCCTTTTAATTAGAGAGCCACAGGGATGCTGGGCTTCAGCTCCCTCCAATTCACAATGGGAAATACCACATTTAATCTAACATGATGTTGTATTTGAAATGTTGTATAAATTGGGTAAGGCGAACCACAAAAATTCTCCCTGTCCCTCTCTTGACTTCACGCTAATACCTGCATGGAGATTCTAGGTGCTGGGATCAGTAGACACTAAGAACAGAATCTGGCGAGGGCTTGAGAAATACGAGCTGAAAAAAGATGGGCATGAAATGAAATGGCTGGGGGATCGCTCTGAAGTCTGACCACCTCGGTCTGATGCCTCACCCTGCAAACTACGTACTTAACATCTTGGTGCCTCACAATTACCACCTGGGAAAGGTACTCAGAAGAAAACTACCTCACAAGATTCTTGTAAAAATTCACTGAAAAGTGAAGTAACATGTAACAAGCTTAGATCACTTCTTGGTACAAAGCAGACATTCAGTTAATATTATCTGCATTAATGTAAGGGTGTCGCAGCTCTATCCTGTCACTATTGTTCATATATGAAGGTGACTTATGATGTTTTGCCTGAGCTTTATGATATCAAATATATCCAACAAAGTTCATAGTTTAGAAGCAGCAAGGCATAGGGGCACCTGGGTGGCTCAGTTGGTTAAGGATAAGACTCTTGGTTTCAGCTCAGGTCATGATCACACCATTTGTGAGTTCGAGCCCTGTGTCAGGCTCAGTGCTGCCAGGGTGGAGCCTGGTTGGGATTCTCTCTCCCTCTGCTGGCCCCTCTCTCAAAACAAGTTAATTAATTTAAAAAAAAAAACAGCAAGGCACAGATGATTAAATATGAATTTTAGTTCTATTTCCTTGTACTTCTATTGCCTTGAATGCGTTTTGCACATATTCTCCTGTCTGAAGTTGATAGTGATATATATTTGTAGAGCTTACAGTATAACACATTTAAATGTGTGGCACCTGGCTTGCGTTTGATAAATGCTAATACCACTCTGAAATGCTTGTAACAGTGCCTATATCCAGGACCTAGTATCAGCCACTTTGCTTTTAGTGTAGCACCCTGTGGTTGGGAATCGCCCATCTTCCTCAGTCCAGTGTTAGGTAGTTTGTGTTGCATTGTTGAATTCTGGCATATTAGCCATCTGCCAGAATTTACTGTATTCTCAAATTTGCTGATTGGTGGTCCTACATAATTAAGATAAATATTGATGGCCAGTAATACTGACATTACTCACATAGCACATTATTTTTAAAGTAATTATTCTTGTACTATAAATACCAATATAACTTGATAAGAGATACCATGTGGGTCCTTGATATTTTTTTTAGTGAAAATATATCTAAATTTCTTAATTACTTTCAGCATTCCTTTTTCTTTCAGTCCTGCCCAAGTAACAAACTTCAGTAGTACCTATCAGATCTGTTCTGCCAAAGAAAAGTATGCTCTAATGGTGTACCCTAAAAGGTTCTTTTAACTTTCCCGTCATGTATACTTCAATAGAGGTTAAGTTTTAGTGATGAAAGGAAATCAATGTTTGCTGTGAGTTTCTGGAGAATTCTATAAACAAAATATGACAGGAATTTTGAGGGAAAACATTAAGCTATATCATAAAATGATAGCCAATACTCAATTTTGTTTGACGAACTAATATGGCAAATATATATGGTTCAGCCTAGTAAGAATATTCAATCTTTGGAAGTTTTAAAGCTTGAATATTACTAGCAATGTTCCATTTTACTGTTCACTCCATTGAACTTGTAATATAGGATACAATAATGTAATAATCATAATATCTAACATATAAAGATATGTTGGCATAATTGCATTTAGTAGAATCTGACTTCCAGAAGGACAATTCAGGGCACTGTCTGCAGTATGGTGGTCCTTTGAAAATCCTTTCCTTCTGTGACTTATTATAGTTGAGGGTGTAGCCACCAGCACCCACCTAAGAGACTAGCATGAGCCCCAGACTGAAACTCAATGACGTTATCTTCAGCACCTACCCACCACATTAATCCAGCACCAACACCCATAAGTAAAATCAGGGAGAAAGTCCAGAAAGAACAGACTTTGGGGATAGCTGGGGAGGGGAGGCAAAGAGGAAGGCTCATATGATGGTTAAAAATCCCTTTTTCCCTCTTTGGAATATCAATGATAGACGTGAGAGACAGAATGCAAGGGAGAAGATGCTGTGGTCTGGCACATGATCTATCAAGCGTCGTATCCTTAGAGATCTAGATTCTAAGTCATCCTAGATATTGAAGGTAAAGGCATAAGATTTAAATGTGGCTTCAAATGTATTGCCACATACATGTCAAGTATAAGAAAGGAAGATCAAGACAAGCCCTCAGTCCCACAAGCAGAATACTTATGAGTCACACTACTGTGTATCTCTCACACTGGCATATGGATGCTCAGGCCAGGGAAGCTGCCTAGTGCTGTGTCCTTCATTTGTACCACTGTCCTTACTCTGAGGAATCCCGCAGAGAGATACACCAGCTTTGTGCATGCAAGACACAATTACCTTTGAAAGACCTAGTTGGACAGATGGAGTATTTTATTTTTAGTTAAAACTTGAAAGCTTTAAGATCTGAAGCAATCATCCTAAAGCAACCCAATGACATGCTTAGTTAAAGAGTTACATAAACTCTTTAGCCCAGAAGGATTAGATTTAATCAATGCCTGCCTCCAAGATATTGACCATAATATTGTTTGAGTCAATCTGGGATTAGCCATCACTCCTTTATAATATCTGAATACCTGAAGGAGACAAGTCTCTCCTACACACACACACACACACACACACACACACACACACACTTGAGTTTATCTCTACATCTCATTACTATCACCTTTTTTTTCAAGAAGTTCTTTCAAATGACATGTATGTCTCCCTAGAGCAACACTTATTCTATGTTCCTCCACCAGTGGTTGAATTTACCAGACATTAGACACTGGCGATAATGAAGACTATCTATACTCACATGTTTTATGTGGCTGGAGTGGTAGAGATGCACACAAACATGGAGGAGAGAAGGTTGGGGTTATGGGTTTTATAAGACAAAAGAAAGAAGTTCAGAGAGATGAGGAGATGCAAGACCACTTGGCCTTCAGGCTTCAGGAGGGTGGATTTAAAGAGAAGAGAGAAAATGTCTGATTGGTGAGTGCTCCCTGGGTCCTAATGGCCTCCCCTTTCCTGGCTGCAAACCCTGAGGAAGAGCTGCCTCATTCCTGTGTGGCTTTCTTAACAGCTCTGGGCATGTGCTTCTATTGTATTTACCTCCTTGTCATCCCCACCCCTTTCTTCTGGCAAAGTATTAAAGTGTTCTTTGTGGGAATCTGACTTCTGTGTTTCTCATGTTCATGTGTTCTGGGCAGGACTCAGGTGTTTTCTATAAATGAAGCATGTGACCATGGACCAACTAAAGAGTGAACTAAATTTCCTCACCTCAGTGTTTGGTTCAGGGAAGAACTAACAACCAAATCTCCCAAGTTTCTGTGGGAACCATTGGAAAAACAGTCTGTCCCTTTTCTGCCAGAAATTAACCTGAGGGAAACAAGTTACCAACAGGGGGCTTGAACTCACTTACAAAGGGTGTCAACACGAAAAATGTCAGGTGTGTAATGGGAAGAGGAGCCAGGGCCAGTGTCATTATTTGAGCCACTAGCACAAGTAATTCCTGCAGTCAGAACACCGCTCACCTCATTGTTTCATGTGCTAAGATATTTACTTTGACTTTCATCCAGTTTTGGTGGAATTTTTCTCTCACATTGACCTAGAAAATCCTAAAGGACACCCCTTCTATCTTATTTTATTATTTTTTATGCTTGCTTTGAGCAAGAGTTGACTTCTCTTATTTCCAAAGATGACTTAAATAAGTTTCTTCCTGTTAGCTTTCTTGCTTTCTGTACAAGCGTGTTTGCACAAGTGTTCTATATACTATTTTCCTCAAAGGTTATTCATGAATCCCACCTCACCAAAAATCTTGAGATATTCTCAGCCAGGACTGGTGGTTCTGGTTCAAACTTTATCTTTCTGCGTATCTCTGTACTCCCCAACACAATTTTCTCCTCCCCTCCCTGTATCCCCCTTCCTTCCTTCTGCCTCTCTCCCTCCCTTTTCTCTTTCTTACTTTTCTTCCTCTTTTTCTCCTTCACTCTTTCCTTTCTTTCCTTTTCCTTCCTTCCTTCCTTTCCTTCCTTTTTCTTTTCCTCTCTGTTTCCTTCCCTCCTTTCTTCCTCCCTCCTTTCCTCCATCCCTCCTTTCCTTCATTCCTTCCTCTTCTTTCTCTTCTTTCTCACCCATAGTTATGAAATAAACCCAACTATCCAGACGCACAACTGTTAAGTATATATAGCTGAAAATAACACAGCAAGGAAACATGCAAACATTCCTCATCTGCCCCCCATAACTGAAAACTCGTGGTCTCCAAGAGCCCTAAACTTCTTAAAATCACACACACAACATACTAATTCACTGGCAATAAGTAATTTGCTTTTTTAAAAAAGTTACTGCTCACGTTTACTCCTAGTAGACACATTTGGTCTTTGCACATCTACTCAAAATTCAGCAGTGGCACATCAAATCGATCTCTCTTTGAACTCATCAGCTATTTGGAATTTTCTTAATGTTCTCTCCCTTCTCTTCTCATCCTTGTTGCTTTTGTCATGGCTGAATGTGACAGCTCACCCACCCAGGCAATGTGCCATGCTCTGTGCTTAGTCCTGCCATGCAAGGGACTGCAGAGTAGACTGCCTTATGACACTCTTACACCACTGTTTTCCAATCCTTTGTAATTACATGGAAAACTCAAATTATTATCAATGGGTTCAGAACTACAAGGATACATTCTGCGAAGTGCTGCCAAGAAGCTTTACTCAATTACACAAATGCCCTTTAGGAGAGGATATTTTGTCTCTCAGCACAACACGTTCCAGAATCATTTGCAATGTTTAAAGTAACCAAGCATTCCCCAGGCTAAATTTTAATAGCAAACCTTTACTGACCACCTGTTTTATGCTCTTAGTCAGCACATTTAAGTCCATACAGGATGCAGAATGATGCAAAAAGATCTAAATTCCTAATAGGAATCTAATTTTACCATTGGATAATTTGGCATTCGAGCATCTGAATGGAAAATGTTATCTGGGTAATGACATACAAAACTTTTTCTGTTATCTTAGAAATATAGAAGAACATAAAAAGGAAGTAAGACAGGCATCACCTTTATTAACCTTAAAAATCCTTGAGCATTTAGCTATTGCTAGTAACTACCAACTAAAAGCACAAAAGGTATCAACTGCACATTTACATTCTTTCATATTTAGAGGGCTTGACCTATGCCTCTGTTTTCAGTGGAAAAATAGATCACATGACAATTAGGAGAGGTATTTTGTTTGATCATAAATATTAGTATCCCTGTCCCTTCTCCTTTGCCTTTCTTATTCTGTCTCTCTGTCTCCGAGACACCCGAGCTAAGTAAGGTGTATAATGCTTTGAGAAAATATTTCTATCACCTACGGACACAAAGTTATTTCATTGCTTTGGGGGCATTGTTCATGATCATATTCTGTCACAGGAAAAATGAAGGATTAAAGTACAGCTGCCAATAGTAATTTTGACTTGCATGCTTGGGAGGAGAAAGCAAACAAGCATAGGTTGAGGACTCAAGCATTCTTTTACAGGGGAAGGAAATTCACTGGGACTCAGACATTCATTTTCCTGACTCGGAAGAAATCTTCCTATTATAAGTCATGGCTGCTGGTCTAGAAAGTAGTCAGCGGCCCCAGCCTGGGAGAAGCTCTGCTGATCAGGAGTTTGTTAATAAGGAAGCTAAGCTAAGCCCGTCTAATTAAAATGAGGACTCTGTGATAATTAAAGCATCCCTGATAGTGAAAGCACTAAAAAGGCTTAGAGAATCATTTTGCACATATTTCAAAAGCAGTACCTTATAAAACTATTTCTGTGCTCCTAGAAATATTTTTCTCAATGCTGGATATATATTTTTTCTCAAAATTCTTAATAGACATAAGTTGGAAGGACACTTCTGATATATGTTTTCTTCTCTAATAAATACTCAAGATAAACATTGATATTGTCCTGTTCAATTGTTAAATATTACATTATTCTTTTTTGTATTTGTTTGTTTGTTTATTTTCAGAAAGAGAGAGAGAGAAAGAGAGAGAGAGCACAAGCAGGGGGAAGGGCAGAGAGAAGAAGAGACAGAATCCCTAACAGGCTCTGCCTCATCAGCGCAGAGCCTGATGCAGGGCTCAAACTCATGAACCTGGAGAGCATGACCTGAGCTGAGATCAAGAATCTGATGCTTAACTGACTGAGTCACCCTGGTGTCTCAAACACTATATTATTTTTATACATGTATATATAGACCATTTTGATTACATATCTGTAATATTTTGGAAAATCCCATAGTATATATGGGCTTAACATCTAATATTCTTGCAACTATAGTTGCAACAGGTACTATGATCTTTCCAGAAATTATTGACTATTCCTCATATATAGTCAAATTATTGAGGGTCTGGATTCTACACCAAAGACTGGAGACTCTCAAAGACTGTGGGCAGAAGGTCCAAAGTTCTGAGTTCTACACTCTGAGCTGAAATGTGGGAAAACTTGCCCCGAAAGCTGGCTCTCACAGAACTGCTGCTTTCAGGAGGCAGAGGCAAGGCAGGGGCCCATCTCTGGGAAAAGTGGGCAGCTGGCCATACTGTTGTCATGATACTGTTGAAGGAAGAGAAGAGAATGTGTGTTGTCAATTTGGGGAGACAAATCAAAGAACAGGGTGTGGATGTGTGTCCAGAATTCTGTTTCTACCCTATATTTGGAGGTAACAGTGAAGAACTGGATGGAATGCATGTAGGAATGAATATCAGGAAGAAAGGCAGATTGGAAAAGAGTTAGCTTCCTGGGCTGGCAGTGCTTTCGATCAGAAAGAGGCTTAATCCTTTCATCCACTGACACCTTACATCAATGTCCACACACGGAATACATTTCTTGGCTTACTGGCACCATGGCTTTCTTTCTTTTCTGTTTTCTTTTCTTCTTCATTTTTTTTTCTTTTTTGTACCACAGATTTTTAAGAAAGATTTCCAATTTTCTATTTATTTGAGCAGAGCCATAAACATTTGCTTTTCTGACAGGAAATTCTAGAATAAATGAGTAAAATAGGGAAACTAATTATCTGTGCTGAACTGGGATCTCAGGTTGCAGGCAAGGTGTCCTGGCATGTCCTCCAGTGTTCTTGCCATGACTTTGGTCTCACAAATGCCTTCAGGTACTCTGAGTATAATCCATAAATCACACTAAGTACTGCACCAAGGCAGGCGCTCTTCAAATTAAGCACAAATGAGCTATAAATGGAACCATGAGAAGTTGTTCTGTTAAGGCAGACTGAAAATATTGCCACTAAGGGAAATGTGCATGGAGTTTTAAAGCAATCACTACTTGGTATTGTGTTATTTCTTTTAAGCCTCTTCAACTCTTCATAAAATACACATACACAAAACCGCCACAAATATAGTTAAGGGAAGACTTTAGGTATGAAATATAACACTCACCGTGAGAGCAAACTTACAACCAAAGGCAAGATGTTCTTTTTCCACAGACAGTTTCCGACCCGTGGAGAGAGAACACAACAACCTTGTTTGCTCTGAGGCTCTGAGAATGGGCCAGCTGGATGATTTAGCAGAGGGATTTCAGGCACAGCTGGCCCCAGCAGCTTCTCAGCTACACTGAACTTTAGATGGGTTTCTTCCTGATTCTAGGCCTCATTTCTCTCTCTCTCTCTCTCTCTCTCTCTCTCTCTCTCGAGCATTTACCGTAGAAAACATGTCATTGAAAAATCCTTTTTTGCCACTTTGAACATATTTAAATTTTTTAAGAGCCTCTTGTCAGTTTTATAACCAAGGACTGCCTTCATAAGGACCTGGGAGCCATTCCTTTGAAAGGATGTCTTCAAAGGAGGTAGCACTCCACCTCTGGTCCCTGCAGGAGGGTAGGAGCCCCACCTAGATGGGCACAATTAGGAAACACAGATGGCCTATTCAGAGAAAAGCTCATGCAAATGCAGGAATGAGGCGATGTGTTGGACATTCCCCTAACTGCCCCCCTCCCCACTCAGCCCCTTGCACCTTACAGTACTTTTCCACTGCTCCACATAGTACCTAAAACCTGCCTGCCTTTTTTTTTTTCCCCCACAGAAGGGAGTTCAATCTCTCTCCCCTTTGCAATAGTATTGAAGAAAGTCCTCCTGGCCTGTTGAACTTGCCCAGTGGAATGTTGCTTTGACACATGTGTCCAGGGTGGGAATCATGGAGGAGCCTATCATGACCAGCTGGAACACCGTGGTAATGCTGTGAGCATGGCCAAGTGGAGAGGTGGCTCAGAGAACACCGTCACCCCAACATAAGGATTTTGTGTGATCCCCCGCCCGTGAGTATTTCACATCTTACTCAATAAACAGAAGGGGGTTGTCAGGTAATTCTCACAAGAAAAGTAATAGATTCAGGTGTATTTGTTTTAAACTCTGCTCCATCCACATGCCCGGGTCGGGTGAGACTATTATTGGCTCAGCAGGCACAGAGAACACCAATGCCCTAGGAGGGTAGGAAGTGTAGCCACCTGAAAGTCACATCCAGGGTAGAGGAGTCACTTGTGTCCACACAAGTAGGACATATTTTTTTATATATATCTATTTATTTTATAGAGGGGGAATGTGGAGGGGAACAGAGGATCTGAAGTGGGCTCTGCGCTGACAGCACAATCGGAGAGATGGAGAGATCGTGACCTGAGCTGAAGTTGGACGCTCAACCAGTTGAGCCACCCAGGCACCCCAGGACAGATCTTGATGGACCTGATGACCATTCATCCTTCTATTATTATGCACGTTAAGTTTTAACTGATTTTAAAATTATTTTTTCTGGCTTTATTGCAATTTAACATTGTGTAAGTTTAAGGTGCAGACATGATGGCTTGATGCATGTATATACTGCAAAATTATTACAACAATAAAGTTAGTTAATACCTCCATCACCTCACATAATTACCACTTATGGTTGCTGTTGTAGTTTGAAAATTATTTCTTAAAGTAATTGTACTGCACTTGACTAGGAAGCAGTTAAGAGCACCTTGCATGAAGCAAGGTGTCGAATAAATAGGAATCAAAGTGTCACCTCAAGGGCTAAAAAATAAGTACAATTCCAACATATTCTGAGAGATAGACTAAAAAAGATTATAAATGAGAAGCTATTGCTCTCATAACAAAATTATTTGCAGATAACGGGAATGCTTCCTTTGAAAATCACTAGCTATAAAGACACGTCCTTAAGTGGGATAGGTATAAATAAACATATAAAACAAATGCCTTTCATAAACATGAAGATGAATCATTTAGAAAATATAAAAATACCCATTCATATAGCAAAAATGTATAAATTACCAAGTGAAAGACTTGCAAAGACATTTACTCATTGATCTGAAGAAAAACATACCTCAAACACTTATAAAATTATACTGGAGTCTAAAAGATCTAAATAATGAAGACGCATAGAGTTTCCAGGTGACAGTTGCCCCAAATGAACCTATAAATTCAAAGTAATGCCAATCAAAATCCTACAGTATGTTTTTGCTAACTTGAAAAGTTTTCTAATTTTGAAAGAAGGAATTTTATAAAGGAAAAGAGAGACTTTGCCTTCCAATGTATATAACATACATTAACAAGTGCAAAATTGAAAACAGCTTACTCGTGGTATTTTAAGAGAAGTTAGTATCTGTACAAGGATTCTGAATGGCTTTTGAATGGAAGTGGATTCTAAATGATTGAATTTTGAATGTAAGTGATTCTAAAAACTGTCTATAACTTTTTTGGAAAAAAGATACAGTCTGTGGATATATCCTGACTGGGCCTGATCTCATCTGATCTCAGAAGCCAAGCAGGGGTGGGCCTGGTTAGTACTTGGATACGACACCAAAATAATTTCTAGAACAAAATATCAATTTTTTAGAGTACTAGAAACTTTAAAACGTTAATATTTATATAGTATCATTGTGATAAAGAGCTCATTAGTGAAACTTGAAAACTAGAAGCAGGAGGGAAAATGATCACTCATTTTGACTACCGCAAATGACACATCACCTCTCTGTATCCCAGGTGCCGGAAATAAAATGCAGAGATGAAGCAGACTCCCAGACGAGAAAACCCAGGAGGCATTTGTGCTGGACCTTCCTCACCTGCCCCTGAAAACCAGCTCTGTTTTAAGCTTCTCATCTGCTTCTGTGCCACCATAGCCTTGGTCCCTCCAGGTCGTGCTGCTTCAGCTTGGCCCTCTGGCTTCCAGGATTCTTGTCCAGGGATGGGCAGGGCCACAAGGAGGCAGGCAGTAAGGACAAGGTCAGGGCAGCAGGCATTCCCAGGGTTTACCTTCATTCCCTGCCAGGTCAGCTGGTGATGATGGCTGACCAACCCCCTACAGCTCCTGGGGGCTTTGCTCCCACCAGCTCCCAGCTCTCTCTGGATTGCTGGGACCCCTCTTTACTATTCTGGCCCCAAGCTGGTAACATTCCATCCTTCTCAGTCCTGGGGTACCCTGTGTCCCTTCCTCAGCCACCTTACCCGTCCATATCTTTTTTTTCAACTTTTAAATGTTTATTTTTGAGAGAGAGAGAGAGAGAAGAAGAGAGAGAGAGAGAGAGAGAGAGAGAGAGAGAGAGAGAGAGAGATCATGAGTGGGGGAGGGGCAGAGAGAGAGGGAGACACAGAATCCAAAGCAGGCTCTAGGCTCAGAGCTGTCAGTACAGAGCCCGACAAGGGACTCGAACTCACCAACTACAAGATCATGACCTGAACTGAAGTCAGAGGCTTACCTACTGAGTCACCGAGGTGCCCCACCCTGCCACTATCTTTACAGAGTCACTGTCCCATACTCTTCAATCGGTCATTTAGAAAGCCAGTTTAGTTTGGTTTGGTTTGGTTTTTCCCTCCTGGGAACTTAACCAATTCAATCCATCAAAGATGTTCTTTAATAAGGTTAATATATGGTAGGGACTCACAAATCAATAAGAAAAAAAAAGATCAGAACTGCTACCATAAAACTGCAAGATAGTAAACTGATATAGCTGATCAATTCATAAATGGAATGATAAATCAGCTAATAAGTTCATGAAAGATACTCAACTTAATTGATAATCGAAGAAGCGTACATTTAAACAATGAGGTATCATTTTATGTGTATTAGATTTTATAAGGTTTTTCGAAAATGATCATTTCTGAGGACTCCCACAGCATTCAGGAAATTATGGGCTTGATTTTCACTGCCCTGGGGTGACTCTATCAGGACGGCACTTCTTGAAGAATCTGGCATCCTGGACCAGTGACTGTGCATTTTGACCAGGAAATGCAGGGAATTCCATTTCTAGGAATGTACACCAAGCTTTAAAAAGTGACAATATGCAAAGAGATACCATGCAGTGACGTTCTTTTCAGCACCACATACTTTAATCCATGAAGAAAGCAACCGGTGAAATGCGAGTTGGGAAAATAAATTATACATCCAGTTATAAAAGTGTACACAGTCTTAAACACACACACACCACCACCACCACCACCACCACCCCTGACATCTCTCTGTCTCTCTGTCTCTCTCTCTTTTTAATTTTTTTAATGTTTATTTATTATTGAGACAGAGAGACACAGAGCACAAGCGGGGGAGGAGCAGAGAGAGAGGGAGACACAGAATCCAAAGCAGGCTCCAGGCTCTGAGCTGTCAGCACAGAGCCTGACATGGGGCTTGAACCCACAAACTATGAGATCATGACCTGACCCGAAGTCAGACGCTTAACCAACTGAGCTACCCAGGTGCCCCTCTCTCTTTTTAATATAAGAAAAAAGTTTGGAGAAAATAAGGACTTTCTTCGTATAGCAGAAAATCAAATATTTTTATTTTTCTTAGTATGTTTTTTATTTTCTATAAAATATTTTTACTATGTAAAGAGAAATTAAAAATGAATAACCTTTCATGTTCTGGGTTGTGTGCCCCAGAAATATACCCTGGAACATGTATTTGTGACAAAATGATTGGTAAAAAGGGTTCCCTCATAAAAGCAGGAGGGGGTTGGAAGGAAAGAAAGGAGGTTAGGCCAGGGTGTGATATCCAGCCAAATCCCACAGATATATCTCTGGCACAATCACATAGGGAAACTCTGGGTGTAGTGAAGCCTTAGAATTTTCCAGATCAATTACCAAGGGAACAAGGTTAACAGTCCACGGATGTCAAGCATCCTTGGACCTCTTGCTTCAGGGCTCAGATCATGAGTGGCAGGGAGGGGACATTGGGAGGTGGAACACAAGACATGGCCAAGGGGCTGCAGACATGTGGGCAGAGCAGAGATCACCACATGTGACATGCTCATTCTTACCTTTAACGTGCCGAGTTCACACTGAACTCATTCTGAACTACTCAAACAGATGCCACTATATCTGAAATAAATCTCTTGCTTGTGACTTTTCAAATTCAGCCTTTTTTGCATATGTGGGGGCAGGGTGTATGTGGGAAGTATCTGTACCTTCCTCTCTTTTCTTTCTGTGAATCTAAATCTGCTCTAAAATAATAAAGTCTTATTTTTTTTAATCAGCCTCTTTTTCTCAGTTTTACCCCAAGTCATTAAGGAGGAGCAAAACCCTTTGAGTTCAGCCTTATACCTTACATGTCTCAGATGCACCCTTGACAGATTTTCAAATAAAAATCAAAAGTAATGAATCAAAAAAAATCTATAATTTGACACCCATGGGGGGAAATGGTAGCTCATATGTTTGCTATTCTCCCTTAAATAGATGGCTTGCCTCAGACTTTTATGCCCTTTTCCTCATTCTGCTTATCAGCTGTACCTGAGTTCACTACCCTGGGACTGAGAGATTGCTTGGAAGCTTTATAAAGTCTTCTTCAATTTCAACATGACACGTGAAGTCACACGGACTAAGAGGGAAGAAGCAGAGAATGGAAGCTATTAATTTTATTGCAGCTGGAACATCGAGCAAGCAGGAGATAACAAGGGAGAAGGGCATGGCCCAGGGTCCTGGCTCATCCACACAGATGGCCACCCCTTTCCAGGGTCCTGGCTCAGCCACACAGATGGCCACCCTTGTCGAGGATCCTGGGTCATTCCACAGACGGCCACCCCTGTCCAGGATCCTGGCTCAGCCACTCAAACACTAATGGACCCGAGAGCATCTGAGGACCTTGTTGTCATTATTATTGTTGCTGTTTGTTTGTTTTATAAAAAAGATTTCTGAATATGACTCTGAAAGACCACCATTGCTAAAGTAGACAGAAATATTTTACTTTTTTGCTATCCTAATTGTCTTTGTCAGTAAGTGGCTATAGGAATCCATATTCTGAGACCTGGTTCAGGCCAGACCAGGGTTTACAGCTCGTCAGCTGAGGAAGTGCTGTTTCTTTTTACACACCTTAATCTAAACTCTGACAATCCACTGTCAGTCATAGGAAAAATACAGAAATTTTGTGACATAAAAAAAGGAAAGAGAGAAAAACAAGTAAAGAAAACAGCTGAGAGGAAAACAAGAGAAGAATAGAGCTACATTGTTCTGGGTTGACAAAGGATGGAAGTATTTATTCAGATTTTCTAAACTGGGAAGGGCCAATATATTTCAGGTGTGGGTACCACTGCAGACAGCATTCTTACTACTACCCAAGGTAATCTCTATATTTTCATTTTGTCTTATCATCTCTTCCCCCCACATTTACTGAATCTATAACTGAAACAAGGCCCTGCATCTTATTTCTGCAGTCTAGATATATCATAGACATTCAAGCATTTGCAACATGATGGATGTGTGTCAGCATATGCCCAGAGTGAGCTCAGTAATGGTGAGGGAATGTCATCTGTCCAAGAATAGCCTTAAGAAGATCTAGAGGAGTCTCAAAATTAAAGAGCAATAGAAAATGAACTCATTCAGATCCCTTATTCTAAAATATAAGATACTTATTATGCATCAGAGTATTGGCTTCAGCTACTGTTTCATCTTTCCATTTTGCCCCTGGACTGGCTCAGGCAGGATTTAAGCATCAGGACCACACCCCTGACCCACAACCAGACATCCAGCTAGGAACCACCAAAAGGCATGCATGTATGTGTTACATGTGTGTGAGAATGGAGAGGAGCATCCCCACAGGAAATGTACCTGGAGGGATTAACTTTTCCCCTATTTGCCATCTCATACACACATACACACATAAAAAACCAACAAAAATAAAACAAACAGAATACAAAAACAAGACAGTATTTAAGAAGATAGGGGTATACACTGAACTCCTAAGCAATGTAGCGATGATAATCCTCAAATCGCAATTAGTTTATAAAGAGCTAATTCCTTCACTTTCTAGGCATGGACTTTCCTGCTTCTAACACATTTGTAATGCCTTATTCATACTGTGAAAGGAGGTTTTTCCTTATTTTTGATATTCTGTTCAAAAGAGAAGGCTTAATATTTGAATAAACTTCTACTATACTTGTCCCTGCCTCTAGATATATGAAAATCTGTGATTTCATTGGGACTTTAACTACATTTAGTCTTGAAACACATAGTATGTCCTTCCAGATGCAAAAATAAGATTCACATATTTGCAAATTGTGTGACACCAACCAGTGGAAAGAGGAAGAATCCAGTGATCTTAATGTTGTCAGGTTATGCAATAAATTCTATTTTCAGAATCCTTATGTCAAGTGCCAGATCTAAAATCACCAGATGTCAGTATGTTTTCTTCTATGTCAGTTCCATATAAAGGGACTGTGATATCATGTGCAATAAAAGTCATCTATAATAGAAAGCTACATTTTCTTAGTCTCATTGTAAGATCACACTTGTAATGATTTCCTACTACAAAGTGGACTCATTAATATTAGCTATTTGTTAATATACATTAAAGTAACGGTGGCCACTTTCCAAAGTAATATTCAATTCCAAACTTTTTCATCTAAAGTTATCATTTATAGCTTCTTCAAAAATATTTCCCTGGAAAAGCAATAATAGAACTTATTCCCTTAGTATACAATGGAGAATACATGGAAATTACCTTTGAAATATACACTTGGTTTCATGTACTATTGATTAATGATTTAATTCACATGTTACTAAATATTCAATATATATTCGTTCTTGTCCCTATTCTAGGAAAGGGTGTTACATGATGGAAGGAGAGAGGGTGTAGGGGTCAGATTGCTCTGGGCTGAAAATTGATCGTGACACTCATTAGACCAGATCATCACAGTAACAAGTTAGACTCATATAGTCTCAGTGGTTTTCCTTACAAAATAGAGTATATTTTTCAATTGGCTCTTCTGTACATCCTAATTACTGAAAAGATCTATGTCTCCCACCCAGCATGTAATTTAACTCAAAATAAAAACAAATGAAATTCATTTAGGTTCTTTTTTAATTTTTCCACTGATGCCTATTCCAGAAACATTTTGAAATATTATTTTTCATAGACTATTATCAGGTGTCCAAGTGCTCTTTTTGCCCATGTTCTATCTTAGAGTCAGTGCCCTCAAAGAATATTCTAGTTACCATCATCATGTCTGCTGTGAGATTAACTAAAACAATTGTGCAAATTACTTAAGAAAGCAGCCTACACTCAACTTCCATTGATATGATGGCCATTCACAGGACACATGTCTTCACTGAATCCTTTATATGTTGAAGACACTGTTTCCTGAGATAGAAATTCAACTGTTGTAACATATTGGAAAGTTACATTTCACAAATGCCAACAAAATAGTAGCAGGGGGTATGTTTTATCACATGGCCACTTAGTTATTTGTTCAACAGTTAAACTTTTTCTATTATAAAAAATATTTCCTTTGTGAGTCAGAATTAAATATTCCTATATTCTGAACAGAAGTAAATAATGACTTAATGTCCACCAAATTCAGACCATATTTAACTGGATGAGTTAAAATACATTTCCTAAGATTCTTAGAATATGAGCCTCTAATCATTGACACTGGAAAACCAACAGAATAGAAGCAGTCAATTACTGAGGCGTCTGGGTGACTCAGTCGGTTGAGCATCCAAGTCTTGATTTGGGCTCAGGTCACGATCCCAGGGACGTGCGATTAAGCCTGCTTGGGATTCTCTCTTTCTCTCTCTCTTTCTCTCTCTCTTTCTCTCTCTCTCTCTCCTTCTCCCCCCTACATGCTCTCTCTAAAAATAATAAAATAAAATAAAATAAATAAAAATAAAATTTAAAAAGCAGTCATCTATTGAAAAAAGTCATGTTGTAGCATATTCAAAGATTAAAAATAGGATACAAAATAAATAGATTTTGATTAAATTATTTAAGAAAGTATATCCCTAATCTGTGTGTGTGTGTGTGTGTGTGTGTGTGTGTGCAATTGCTGGATAAACTGCCAATCATAAATTGTTTTCAGTGTAAATATGATTTCTTTTTAATGTAAAAAGAAACTCCTGGCTTCCTTTATATTACCAGCAGAAAAAAGAGTGAAAACGAGGGAGGAAGGGAGGGAAAGAGGAAGAATGGATGGACGGGGAACATAATACAGAATTTTCACTGACCAAAATACAGAACCAATAATGTGTGCATATATTATGCATGGATTTCCAAGAAAAATGTCTTAGCATTTTTATACATTTACATGACATAGTTTATTCCTAACAAATTTAGTATAGTAATATGATCCCTGACACTTTTCGACAAATCCAGAGCACAGCTCATTATCCAATAGACTGTGTAAGTAATCTTATATATGGTGCTTCTACAGAAAGAAAGAAAGAAAGAAAGAAAGAAAGACACTTAAAATAGCACAATTAACAATGAAAAGAGATAGGAACTATCTCTTTTACTCCTTGTGTGTTTACCTGCTTCCCGGTAAACACACAAGGAGTAATTTTGCATTTGGAAAAAGGCAGGATGAAGGAAACCAGCTTTGTAATAAAGCAGTTCAGATTTAGAGGTTGTTCAAAGTATCCAACATTCAAACTGAGAATATCCCATTGGAATATAAAATTAGGTGAAGACCTGGTTTTGCTGTTATGCTTATGTTTTCCCCTGGACATTAGTTTACTCATTTGAATGGCGAGATCCTTTGATATCCCACCAGTCCTAAGCCTATGTGCTTTTTGCCCTTGCTCTCTCATGCTTACATTCAGTACGTCCTCTTCATTCTATGTAATCTGCTTTATTTATATATCAGCTAAATGTCCCTTGAAAACGGTGAAGCACTTTGTCAATTTATGGTCTTATTCTAACTATGATCTACTGTGATAAATTGTTTCTTGTCCTTTAGGTGACTAAGTCCTTGCTTAATATAGCCAGGGTGCCTGGTGGGTGGAGAAGCCTAGGTTTAGCAGTCTGCTAGCATTATTCTGGCACCCTTCATTGTCACTCCACCACATGCCCTGATCATATCATTTGACCTTGCTCCCTCTCCCTTGCTTTAGATCTGAACCGAAGATGAAGACAGAGAGCCGAACCCAGGAAGTGCTACACACACTGCATTGCTAATGCTTGTGAAGTTATCTTTAAAATCATAATTATTTTAACATTAAATGATTTGCATGTAAATAACAGAACTGACCTAATAAAGAATCACATTATATTTTGCTCCAATTTCCAACCCTGCCATATTCCACTGATGAATACAGGATGATTCAAGATTAATTTCCAGATGAAATGTAGTCTGGACAGAGAGAGCCCAAGAACACGCACTCACTTAAGGAAGAAGCACAAGTGTTGTAATAGAAATTATTTTGAATTCCACCATTAGGGGGGACTAAACAGATGGGGCCTCGAAAATGGAAAAGTGCACCTTTACTAAAGGATCTTTTTATCACTAAGCACTTTACTGTTCACACTAAATAAAAATTAAACAAAAGGATTATCTGAGGCATCCTGATGAAACAGGTGGGATGATGACAGAAACTTGGTCTTTCAATGTCATCTATGGACCCATAATTTCTGGTTTCAAAATGAAAACAACAAAAACACTAGGTCACCAAAATTTGTGGAAATTTCTATAAAGCAATGACTTATGATGGAGTCAGATGGTCACACCCAGAAGAACCACCAACAATCCTGGTGAACTGGACACATTCCATCTTGTTGGGGAAGGGCATGAATCCAATGACACTCAGAAGACAGAAGAAAGTCATGTTAGCTTGTCAGAGGCAGACAGACCCTAGGAACCTGGTGTGTTTCCACCCTCAGACTGAAGCCCCATCCCATCATCTTTTCAGTTCTGTTCTGTTGGACTGGCATCTCCACTCCCCGCCTGTGGATAAAGCAAAGGCCTATGGCATGAAAGTACCCCCCTTACCGTCAACCTCAGGCAGGCAACAAATTCTACTTAAATTAAATTGTTTTCTTTCCACAGGAGCTCTTTGTCTAACATCATTCTACTGTCATATGAACAAACAGGGGATGTTTGAAGGTAAATATCACTTTAAAATACAGGTGAGTTAATTTTTCATGTCCATCTAGAAATAGTCATTAAATTCATTCTCAGGTTATACAAAAAAAAAAAACTAGATGCCTTGTCACATTGGTTACATAGGCTGCATGGTCAATATAGAATGCATTTTGTTAAACCTGATCATTGAACAACGAATTTCATTAGAAAACCACCCATTTAATCACAAAAATCTACTCATGTGTGATCACCATGACTTCTGGAGCCATGCATTTGTGAGGGAAACAAGAGAAAGATGAAAACACACTAAACAATAAGAAGATGGGGCACCTGGGTGGCCCAGTCAGTGGGGCATCTGACTTCGGCTCAGGTCATGATCTTGGGGCTTTTGAGTTGGAGCCCACATTGGGCTCTGCGCTGATGCTCAAAGCCTGGCACCTGTTTCAGATTCTGTGTCTCCCTCTCTCTCTGCCCCTCCCCTGCTCATTCTCTCTCTCTCTGTCTCTCTGTCTCTCTCTCTCTGAAATAAATAAAACATTAAAATAAATAAATAAACAATAAAAAGACACCTGCCTGAAAGACAACCCTACCCACCCTGCATTCTGGTTGAGCAAGGACTTAGTGTGCACGCTCCTATGCTAACTATTATGCATTTGTTCATTCCTATGCCATGTTTCAATTTTTAAAAGGCACCATACTACAAAAAACAAATTCAAATGTCATCTCACCTATGTCATAATCTCAAAATAGACATATCCTAAAGTAGGCAAATAATTCTATATTTTAGATTTCTTTCATTACATGGGTAGTACATTTTCATAGCAAATTAATGGAAAACACAGACTAGTACTCAGGAAATTTAAGTCTACGATTATGGTAAAAAGTACTGTTCCCAATTTTTTATTCCTCACTGTCCTTGCCCTTGGCCATGTACCTTCACAGCTCAATCCTCAAAATGTAGACAAGGTTTCCCTATATTTCCCCACCACACTGATGTTGACCATGGCCGTATGAGCAGCCATACTAATTTTCAAGAGCACAAGTAAAGGTGTGCCATTTCCAAAGTAAGCACTAAGAGACATCATTCTCTTGAGCTCCTCTCTTCACTATGAGAAGAATGTGCTCCAGATGGTCTATCATAAAAATCAGAGACCCACAGTGCATACTTGAACAGAAAGCTTGCCCTAGGGCCAAGCTGAGCCAACCCCAGCTGGAGTCGACCACCCCAGAAAAATCACAGATGTGTCAGAGATAAATACATGCTTATTGTCATGTGGCACTGGGTTCTGGAATGATCTGTCACTCAGCATTTTTTGGTAATAGTTCACTGCAACATTAATAATCCTAGAATAAATATTAACATATATATGCATGTTATATATGTATATGTGTGTATCTATAGAATCAATTTATGTTTACTCATTTGTTAAATGTAATAAAAATACCACCTATACCATTATTACTTTATGAGTTAAATCAAATAATGCATTTAAGATATTAGCACTGCATCTTTCCTACAATAATGGGTCCACAGATGTCAGAGGAGTAGTATATTTTTAAAGATCTCCATAAGGGGATATGCAAGTTCTCTTTCTAATGTAATAAATTCTTTGGTAGGAATTCACTAGAACATATTTCCCAAAGAGTGGAATGCAAATCTGTTCTGTATCGTGTTACTATCATTCATGGACAGTACATCTGGTTGAATCTTTAAATACTACTAATGTGGGCCAAATGTTGTTAGCACGCTCACTTGCATTGAGATTTTGTTGCTGATGCACAACAGAGGAATCTACCTCCAGATTCAGAGAGCCTGGGATGGGAAAGGGGTGGCAAGCACATCTTTTCAAATGCCAATCCTAGTCAGTCGGCAGTGGCTTTTGATTGCTGTGTTAAGAACAGAGATGAACCAGCATTTGTCATGGGTGTTGGTTATGGAAATGGCCCTGCATATTTGTGCTGTAGAAGGGAACATGTCCAAATTCATTTTCCGATGTGCCCCTCCAACTTTCCTTCCTCCCCCCCCCGCCACAAATATTTATGGGGCACTGGCTTTAGTATAGCCCTCTTTGCTGGGTTCTGGGAATTCAGAGGAAAAAGATAAATGATCTGAAACAGGAGACTCATAGAATCTACCCAAAGTTTGCGTCTGTCTTTAAAAATAACTATAGGGAGTAAAGGGTGTCCTCTTAGATCCTTTGTGGTAGAAAAAGGGTAATACAACTAAATATGTTTCTGGATACTTCTCATAATAGACAAGATGCTAATGTTCTCATCTTAAAATCAATCAGACCGCAGGCAGCAATCAAATTAACATTAATTGGGCAAGTGGTTCCAACCAATTAGAACACATTGGTTTTAAAACAAACACTCTTGGATGTGACCACTCAGAAAGATTACCTGATGCAAGGAAACATAATATAAATGTATTTGAGAATCTTAGGATCATCTTTCACAGTTTCCAGGCCAGAAGCCATATATCACAGCGATGGTGCTTTCATGATTTAAGGTCTTCTCTCCATAGCTCTCAAATAAATTTGAGTCACATATTCTTCAGCTATGTTTTCCAATTACTGAGCAGAAATTTGGTGGGTCATGGACAGAAATCATTATCCAGGACTGTGAACAATCAACAAAATCTTGTTTCTATAATTGGGGAACATCTTACTCACCTCTCAGAAAAGCTTTACTTTGCAGCCTGAGAAAGATTAATACATGCTCTACGAACTTTCCCACTGCACGCTGCCAAATCAAACTCAGAAAAAAACGAATGGATCTTACTACAAATAAAAGGAGCTACAGCAATTAATTCAGGGAAAACTGCTGCATCCATTCAAGACAAAAATATCTGAATTCATAGATATTTTTCTTTTGGAGTAAGAACATAGTTTTTTTTTTTTAATTTTTATGTTTATTTATTTTTGAGAGAGAGAGAGATCACCACTGACAGAAGGGCAGAGAGAGAGAGAGAGAGGGAGACACAGAACCAGAAGGAAGCTCCAGACTCTGAGCTATCAGCACAGAGCCCAATGCGGGGCTTGAACCCACAGACCGTGAGATCATGACCTGAGCCAAAGTCAGATGTTTAACCGACTGAGCCACCCAGGCGCCCCAGAACATAGTTTTTTAAAGTAGAAAATAACTCCCGAAGAAGGGCATCAAGGAAATCAGTCAAATGTGCTGTATGTGATGAGACAATCATGCATTTGTATCAGGAATTTCCAGGGGGCTCACCAGGGGATGAACCAGTTGCTTCAAAAGTCCCCTATTAAGGGGTGCCTAGGTGGCTCAGTAGGTTCAGCTCATATCATGATCTCCTGGTTCATGAGTTCAAACCCCTTATGGGCTCTCTGCTCTTAGCACAGAGCCAGCTTTGGATCCTCTGTTCCCCTCTCTTTGCCACTTCCCCCTCTTGCATTCTCTTTCCCTCAAAAAATAAATTTAAAAACACATTTAAAAATCTCATCAAATACCCAATATCTGGAGAATAATTTATATTATAAGGAGTATAATTTAAATCTCCAAACATTACCTACAACCTGAGAGTATTATATGCTTAAAAAATTATTTATAAGTAGCTTATTTTCCCACTTGCATGTTTTGCTAATTAAACTGCACATTTAATAATAACAAAATTACTTTGCTATCCTCCATCAGCATTTTACTTTATTAAATTTTAGAGCTGGATAATTGCTATTTTTCTGGAGATTTCTTTTAAAAAAACAATATCTTGAGGAGGGCAAGATGGCAGAGAAGAAGGGAGCTCTGTAATCTGCGCCCGCCTACATTGACAGAACTGAGAAGGACCGAAGGGATAAAACTCGGATTTGCAAGTGGGGGAAAGAAGAAACAGACACCAGAAAGAAGACAACCTCAAAGATGCCTGAGTGAGTGATTGTGATTTGGGAAATTGGAGGACGGGTGAGCCCCATAGGTGCAGGGGGAAGGAGCCACAACCCAACACAGGGAGAGCACGCTGTGTCCCGAGAGACAAGGGGAAAAGAAAGAGAGACTGAAAACGCCCATAGAACCATCTCTAAAAAAGGAGGAAAAATTTGCCCTGGGACAGAGATACACGTTGTCTCCCCATATATAACTCCTGGGCGTGGGGAGAGAAAAGCGTGCCATTTTCTGGCGAATTCTTCCTTGGGTGCGACGGCAGCGGCATCCATTCCAAGCGGCTCCGTGAAAGGCAGAGGCGGCCCAGCGAAAAGTGGTGGCTCCGCCTCCAGCGCAAGCTGGACCGGGAGGCCGGCTGCCAGCGGGAGCGCATCTCATCTCCGGTGACGGTGTTGAACTGCATGGGCTAGGATTTGGAAGTGAGGCGGAGTTTAGAAAATAGAGTTTGGCTCGCCGGCGGCACAGGGAGATCGGACTCAGAAAAGCGGCTTGCAACGCTTGGTTAGAGCTAGAGCTTGAAGCGCCGCCATTCTTCTCCCTGCAACCAGCAAGGTGGGGCCTTGGGGAGCAGCCCCCAGACCTGATCTACCATGCCCATCCGCACAGGAGAGTTGCCTTTTTTCTATTTTTTTTAACTTTCTTCTTTGCTTCTCCATTCTTTTCTCCTGCCATCCAGATATATTTCCCTTATCTTATTCCTATCTCTCCTCTTGGCTTGTTATACGATTTTAGACTGTCCATAGTCTTTTGCTGTCTCTGTCCCCCCCCTTTTTTTGTGTGTGTGTGTTTTTTTTCTTCTTATTCTTCTTTTGTTTCTTCCCTTCTTTCTTTTCTTTCCTTTCCTTTCCCTCTCTTTACTTCCTTTCCCCTGTTGGTTTCCTTGTTTGTTTGATTTCCCTGGGCGTTTGCATGCTTTTGTTCCCTGTATGTTAGTCTGTTTTCCTTTTCAGGGCTACTTCAAGAAACAAGCCAAAGTGCACGTGGTGGAGAGACCCAATTATCACTGACCAGGGAAGTAAAATAATCAAAGGCACAACAAGAAAAACCGAGAGACACAATTAAAAAAACACTTTTTGAAACAATAGGCTCTGGATGGTCAATGAGCCTCCTTCAATAGCACAATACTAACAGGTGCACAGTGCACAAGGAGTTTTTAAAACTGACAAGAGACAGAAAGCTAGCCAAAATGACGAAATGAAAGAACTCTCCTCTAAAGAAACTTCAGGAAGATGTCACAGCCATAGAACTGCTCAAAACAGATTTAAGCAACATAACTGAACAAGAATTTAGAACAATCGTCATAAAATTAATTGCTGCACTTGAAAAAAACATCAAAGAAGCTATTGATACACAGACTAGGGACCTTCAACATAGCTGTGATGAGTTAAAAAAGGCTATAAATGAGGAGAAAAACAAAATGGAGGCAGCCATTGCACGGATTGAAGA